>JASPKZ010003852.1:3447500-3989542 GCA_030220185.1 Diploptera punctata
TAAATCTTTCTTTTCTAGGAAGTATGAAACAAAAACTGTGCTGGAAAAGACACATTTTTACTGTCACAGTCCATCAAAACAGATCAGACACAATGTTAATTGATAAATCTCACAAAAGAGATCACTTCATTAACATATTGCAGCTGTATTTAACAAACACAATTTATACAAAATACTCACACAGAGTCTCAGAAAATATACAAATCTTGCAGAAGAACTGATTGTTTAATGGAAATTGGAGAAAATAATTGTCCCCATATTCTCAGCTTGAGAGGCATTAGACCTATACTCTGGCTTATACATAATAAACATATTTAATCACACATACACTCATCTAGAGAAGGTAGGCATTCACAAAAATTAATTTAAACCTTATACAAGATGTAACGTTTACAGTGTTTTAAGCTTGTTTAATATGGGGTAACTTTCGTTTATACTTATTCATACAACTTCCTGGAGTTTTAACTTTGTTTAATATGGAAAACATTTAAAAATACAGGTTAAGCCATATCATTAAAACAGTGAAGTAAAATTCTCCATTCATTTGCACCGAAGCTGAGCCGTTTAAGACACGATGCCTTGATACACAGCTACGGGACTTACATATGTTAGAGTTCCCATGGGGTAAGACATTTTTTCTTTGTATTTTGGACACTATGGGATTGGTGCCCATCCAGCATCATAATGAACTTGGGTAGCTACAATAAGTAGCAGCTCCAGTTTGAAAAAATCCATTATAACAGCTGAGGTACCTGACCTGCTGAACACATATCATCACTATACTGGCTTGATCATCCACCTCTGTGATTAACACGTATTGATGTGTGGCCAGCAGCCACCTGGAGGCCAAGGGGTTCTAATCCTATCGTGCTATGGAGTAGTTATTACTTGAGAAAAATAAACCATATTGAATGAGATGTATATAAAGAACTGAATATAACTATGTTTTTAGAAAAGAAAACGTAAAACATAGCATTGTAGGCCTAAGTTAAGACATAGTTATCATAGAAAAAGAAATTCTTGCTTTAATTAAATGAAATAATCATAACTTCAAAAATTAAACATAAACTATGTAATATTACATTGTAATGTAATAATTTAATAAAAGTTCTTAAGAATATATCTTCTTTATTTTTATCATCTATACTGGTACATAAGTAAAACTATTAAACAATTTTAACTAGATAAATGTTGGTAATTTCCTTCAGACAACTTTCTTAGTTTATTTTTTACTCTACTATTATTTTACATAAAAATACAGAGTGGCGCACTATTGAAATGTTTTTGCTGCTTAGAAGAAAGAGTAGTTGTAAAGCCTCTTCAATTGTCGGTGATGGAAGTTGAAAAAGACTCTTGAGTTGGTTGCTCAATTTGCAATCCTTGCTTATTAACTCGAAGCAAACTTTTAATGATGGCAATTAGTGAAACACTTGACTGCTTCACAAATGAACTTCACTTTGTTTTAATTGCTTGCCTACCACTTTGTTAATTTGTCTTTATGTATATTTCTAAGGCAGCATTATACTTTATTTACTGATCTAAAAATCTAATATTTAGACCTACATTACTATCAAGTAAAATTGAAATTCTATGAATTGATCATAGGCTTTGAAAGAAAACTTGTTATATTTAGCTAAGCCAGAAATGGTAAAAGGCCTTTTCATCAAATACTTTATTAAATAGTATATGTTATAATAAAATCCATGTTAGAGAAGAGAATAGAAATTTATTAGCACAAAGAATTGAATTAAATTCATTGCATTGTTAAACAGAACAATATATATATATATCAACAAATAAATAAAAATTGTGGTGGCTCATTGGCACAACTAGACGCTCATCTAGAGATTGAGTCTCGGTCACTCAATATGGGTTTTGTGATGAACGAAATGGAGGTTGGGTAGGTTTTTCTAGGGGTTTCTCCCATTTCCCCTGCCACAAATTTCATTCCACTATTTGTCCATACTCATCTCATCTATATTTTTAATTTTGTTTATCTGCCCCTGAGACAGTGCGTCAGACATGGTTGGCTAGCACCCTTGTCATTCAGACTTCTATAAATATAGGACTTCATCTCATCCCTCGACCCAATCCTGAGTTGAACATGAGTTGAGGATATTACAATAATAATTGCACTATTCTTTGATGATCATAATATTTGTGCCTTGGGTTTTATGGATTATAAGTTCTACTCCAGCAAAAACTAATGATGAGAAAAATTTAAGAACCCAATTCTGTGAAGAAGAAGTTAGAAAAGAATCAGTTTTATGTCATAGAGATATGGAGCACGTCAAAGAACTCTCAGCTATGAAAAACATATGTCTGGCAAAATGTTCAAATGTACCTCATACCCTTTCTGTTTATTGCAGAAATGAAGTTTCAATCATGACTATAGTTTCACAATTTTTATTGTTTGCATAATAACTATAAAATACTTAAAATCCATGATCGTCAATTGCAAAAATACAAATTTGAAGTATCATCATGATTTTAAGATCATATTGTGGATTTTCAGTTTTATTAGTATTATGCAAACAATGAAAGATTATGAAACTAATCATAGTTCAGACTTTGTTTCTAGAATTGACTGTTTGTGAAGCTGTTGGCATTTTTACAAAAATGGAGAACATTAAAAGCAATAAACAACAACAATAAGGAATAAAAGATTTTTAATTAATTATTTCTTCAAAAAGTCATAGGAATCATTAGAATTAGAAAACAAAATTACCACATGTCTGTACTATGAATTACTAGTACTGTATGCTGGTATATGAAACAGGTTTAATTGCTAATAAATGTAAAAAAGTTAGGAACAAAAATACTGAAACTTGAAATTTTGAATTGGTAAGGTTAGCTCCATTCAGAAAAGTTTTTTTTATATTATCATTCTATTGAAGGCTGGCTGATTGAGCCTTGGGGATAGATGAGTGAAGAAAAAATCTCCATCTTTCCACTGTCTGAGATTGAATCTGGATTCTCCACCCCACAGTCAGATATCTTGCTACCTGAGCTAAATGATTACCTTATACAAGGCATCTCTTCAAATAATCAAACAAATAAATCAATAAATCAAAGTATATTAAATTTTTCACTAATATCTGATAACATTTCAGCAGTTAGATACATGAAAGTCAGCAGGATTGATTAAGTGATTATACAAAATTTTGCATAGCATAAAAATCACCTATAAACAAATAAATGTGTAGGTATAATATTTGTGTGTAATGTTAATAAACTACAATAGGAAGTAACATTATGAGATTCTTCTTAATAATAAACATCTTACCTCATAAATTGTTGAGTTCTTGAGAGCATGTTTCAGTATGTCTGCATATTATCGAGTCTGAATAAGCAGCAAGCAGCATATAGAAACATGTTCTCAAGAATACAACAATTTATGAGGTAAGATGTTAAGACTCACATTAATTATCTGTGTGTAATGTTGACAGGCATTGTGATCTGCAACTGGTGTGTCATGCTGAGTGTACTCATCACAGTGTGGTGCACATTTGATGCAGCAGGACGATCCTGGGTGAAGATGAAAAAGTATCAGCGAAGTATGCGGGAAGCAGAATCCAGATTCCAGTATAAACGTTCAGGCACAAGACATCGGAACTGGAGACAAAGGTAAAAATCAGAGAGACTACTGAATGCCATTAATACTAGGGCATTCGATAAGTAATGGCAACACTATTTTAAATCAGCATCCTAGTGGCGACCATTGTAATCTTGTGGTACATTGTTGAGCAGTCTTTGTTGTATAAATCTGTAATATTGAAAGTGTCGAGATAGAAATATTTTGTGAATACATTCACTGTTTCTCACATGTACTAAATAATACTGCCCTAAAAAGATGTACAGTAGAATTTGTTTACAAGGTGGAGTTGGGAAGTACTTGTACATCCACCAAATTCATAGGACATGAGTTCTTGTGATTATGACTTATTCACAAAGATCAAAGTCAAAGAACCTCTATGAGGCATTCAATTTCAATCAAGAGTTGCTATCCAGAAAGCTCTAGATCAATCAAATGAGAGATATGCCCAGAAATGGTGCTGCAGATAGAGTACACCATCTTCTAAGGATTTAGCAATGTATAATTGACTTGGCAAGAGACTATAACTGAAGTTTGTAATGTCAAAAATAACCTAAATAATTTTTTTGTGATGTTATAGCAGTGTTCCCATTATTTATCACATGTCCTAATATGTTTTAATTTCATTCAACAAAAAATAAAATTAAGATGTTCTTCAAAGATCAGTGCCAAACAAAACCTTTAGAATGGATAGCAGACAAGCAGTGGAGAGATGAAATCAGAACCATCCACAATGGACTCAAACCTGAGGCTATAACAACCTTTCATCTTGCTATAGACTATGACTAACTGAAACAACACATCAAATTAGAATAGCAGAAACCAATGGGAATGTATGGACAGGACCCATCTTAGAACATATTTATCCCTCACCAGATTAACTGAAATTGCAAGATATTGGGAAACCCAAGGATTGTTACAAAGTTTTATGATCATATGCATTGTAGTTGCAATTGTATTAATAATATTAATCCTTTATTGTAATTAGATTTCACATATTTAGGCATAAACAAACAAGGTTTTAGTCCTCAAAAAAAGTAGGAAATGTATGAAAGTAGGTCCTAAAATTAAAAAAAAAAAGAAAGAAAGAAAGAAAAGGAAGGACTATACTTTTTAAAAAATCAATTTTAGGTTCATGCCTTAAATTGGATATGTGATAAACATTTTATAATGAAAATTAATTTTCACAACATAAATATGGAAATTGGAATAAAACAATTAATAGCAGCACTGTGTATATGAAGATTTTTCCCAAATTTTCAACAGTCTTTTCCATTGCAGAAGAGTTAATTGTTTAGGAAAAAAATGTATTTAAAATTATACCTCCAAGCTTTCACCTATTGTATGAAACAGAGTGAACTAAACCAATTAAATTCTTTCAAAAAGTCCTTATATGCAGCCTACTGTGTGTTTTAAATTATAATACATTTGAGCAAGAGTATTTTTCAAATACAATATTTAGTATACATTCTGAAAATATAAGGCAAACAAAATGTGATTCCAGAATAGGAAAACAGGATGGGGAGAGAAAAAATTAAAAAGTAGCAATTTGATTGACCATTAAAAAAATAATATTATTACTTTTAGCCAGTTTTAAGATGGAATTGCAAAAATAGGTATAATTAAATGTTTCAAACTTTATTTTTCATGAATCTTACTTTTGTGTAAAATCAATTAAAAATTTTTTTTTGTCCTCTAAGGAACTAAGTATATATTTTCCTGAAGTCCAAGGTCTAGATTTTTATAATGTATAAATCTTGATTATTCTTTAATTTCTATTGACTAATTTTGATATGTTCTAAATTTTTATATGTATAATTAGTAAAGCTTATATCAATGGTTCTCAATCTGTGTATTATGGTATTTTAAGATGCCATGAAATTGGCCAAATGTGCCCCAAAATATTATGGGGAAATTTTAAAATATTTATTCTATGTTAAAATTTTTACTTAAAGGTAAACATAAAAAAAAAACATTAAAAGTTTTGAATTAATTACTCTTGTGATTTTTAATACATTTGTCAAAAAGTTTAGGAAACACTCCCTCAGATGTGAGTTACTTGCTTATATTAATAGGTGGCTAGAAACTAAATAAGTTTGTCACTAGAAAAAAATATTAATGATCAATCATTAAAAAAAAATATTATGAAATTGAAGCAATTATAAAGTCCTATATGATATGAATTTTTAACATGTGTTTTATTTGAAGGAAAGTAATACGAGCTTATCAAGACAGCTGGGACCATAGATGTCGGCTGTTGTTTTGTTGTATGAGAAATTCTGATAGAAACAGAGTAAGTAAATATGTAAGTTTTCATATATGTAACATAATTTATGCTATGTGTCAGTTAAATGTATTAACATGTTCTCTGTATTACAGAATTCATTCACAGATATTGCAAGACTTCTGTCTGATTTCTTTAGAGATCTTGATGTAGTTCCATCAGATGTTGTAGCTGGTTTAGTTTTACTGAGAAAGTTCCAGAAAATAGAAAGAGAAGCTATAGTAAAACAGGTTTGTATAATTTGATAGTTGAAATAATCAGCACATTTCTTTAGTTCATCTTTCCAAAATGAGTTGTTCACATGTTTATTTTGAAGCTGTTAATATTAACTTTATATATTCATTATACCCAATTCTGTTGTATGAGATTTTAAATTTTAATAAAATTATATACAAATTAATTTATAGACTACACTTATTGGTTTTAGCTTTAAACCTCAGTTGTATGATAAAAGCAATGGTGTCTCTTGATCTAAAATTTGTTCAGGCTGGCATAGAACATGGGAGAACTCATACAATGAAACAGGTTGATGTGATATTGCAGAAGTAACTTTTCTTGATGATTAAAACAGTAACATAACCTATTTATCTGAGTTGCCATGATAACATCGCAGCCATGCCTATTCAAGCAACTAGCCCCAGTCAATAGTTATACCAGACTATTTTTCCTTGGAACGAGCTGCAAATAACATCAGTAACATAGTATAATACATTATAAGCTTTTAGATTAAAATTATTTTGTTGATAATGAGTCCATCTTACATTTGGGGCCCCAAACTGAAGTTTTAAACTTGATGGCTCATGACTTAAAATAATTGTGGATTGAAACTGTTCTTAAGCTACACACTAGCTGTATGTTAATATTTCATGACTATGATATTAACTCAGTTCTCTAATCTATATGAGTAAAAGTAAACCCTTTACATCTCGTCTGTCATAATGACAGGTCAAAGGATGATGGGATAAAGTCCCTATTATTGAAGGTTTGTGATATACAAGATGTCAACTGATTAGGTGTGTTGTACCATCATAGCGAGAAATGAAATTAAATAATGAAATGTTTGGTATGGAGGATGGGAAAAACTCCAAGAAATACGTCCTTTATCTGACTTATCCACCACAAACCTCACATAGTGTGACTGAGAAGTAAACTCATGACTCAGAGATGGGGTCTGTGTGTAACCATTTGCACTATGGAGCCACTATCTTTATGGGTAGCATATTTATTTGTGATATACTACTTTGATCCTAATGTAAACATACCTAGGTATAAGCTACAACTAAAAAATATAATGAAGTAAGATGTACAATAATTGAAATAAGGGGGGGGAACTATTATACATATTATTTCCTTGTGTAAATAAATATTTTATTTTTATTAAATTAATATTAAGAAACTAAAGCTGTTACTATGATTGAAATAAGTATATTAAAGTACACTACTAAATTATTGTAATCAAATGGTAAAGAGAAAAATTTATGCCTGAACCGGGAATCGAACCCTGAACCTTCAGCTTTCCATGCTGATGCTCTTAACCATTGAGCTAATCCAGGTTAATGCTATAGCTATGTGGAGTCCCTTCATGTCTTCTTCAGGTAGAAGCCATTCATTGTGTATTTGTGAATGATGATTCATAGCATTTGAATGTGGGACCAAGACAGTAAGGTAAAGGAAGGATTTATGCTTGGATGGGAAGGAAGCCTGGATTAGCTCAATGGTTAAGAGCATCAGCACGGAAAGCTGAAGGTTCGGGGTTCGATTCCCGGTTCAGGCATAAATTTTTCTCTTTACCATTTGATTTTATTTTTAACATATGGTAGAAGTAGATAGTATTTGTATTTAATGATGTTTAAAAGCTAAGGTCATCAGCATTGCAATTCAAATCTAGACCTGAAAAGTCTGACAAATTCTGCTTATAAACATCATATTTCAGGCTTGAGGTTCTTTTACATGTCATACCCATTTCTTTACTTCCATTTTTTTACTGCCAACTCAGGATTTTTACATCTTGAAAAAATGCATTGACCCCCATCTGAGTTTGAACTTGTAAACTTTCAAACCAGAGGCAAGTGTAACAACCACTAGTCAACCAGGACTGACAAACCTACAGTAGAGTATACTTGCACATGATATATTTACATTGATTTATCCACTATCATTAGTGTTGTCATTACTGATTTCACTATCAGTATTCATTTCATCATCTTGAAATATAGTAAAAGCCAGGATTATAAATATAAGCTTGAACCTAATTTCACAGCTGAAATTTTGAATAAAAACTGCAGCTAATTTTTGGCCCAATACAGTAAAAATATATCAATAATATAACCTTATGTCCTGATACATTCTTATTTAAATTCTTACATACCATTTAACCATTTCTTAATTAATAAATTGAATGCATGTTATATTTGCTCCATTTGTTTTCAGCGTAAAAATGATACTTATGAGTACCTGTCCGGGGTTGCAGTGACGTCGCAAACCCAATTTTTAGCTCTGAATGATCCAGAACACTTTGAACACTTCCAGACTGTGATTCATTATATGCATTTTGCTCTGGGAGCATATGGCTGGCCCATGTTCCTTATGACACACAGTGGTACAGGAGTATGCCAACTCTGCACTAGACTCAGGTAAAACTGCAATTAAAAATAACATTTCATCATTTGAGATGTACCAACTCTGTATAAAAATCAAATAAAATTTGGGTTTTACATGTGGAGATATGGTCAAATACGAGCATAGATATTGAGGGATTGCATCAGAAAAATTCAATGCACAAAATCAATATTTTTATAATTACAGTACATTAAAATAAAAAATAAAAACACACAAATTTAAATAGAGAAGGTATACAGTAATTAGGTGTACTATTTTATAATAGTCTTTTAGGCATATGTGTAATTTAATTGTGAAATTATAAGAAAATGCTTAATTTTGTGGAAGTGTGATTTCAAGATACTTGTGTACTGATTATTTTGACAAAATATGAGAAAAATATCCCTCAATCCATGGCACGAGGGCCTAGAAGGCTCTTGACCTACTAGTTGGCTGCTAGCCTCACATCTACATGTGTTAATCACAGAGGTAGATCATCCTGCTAGTATAGGGGTGACATATGGTCAGTATGTCAGGTCCTACAGCTGTTACAGCTGATTTTCTCAATCCGGAGCCACTACTTATTGTAACTACCCAAATTCTTCACAATGCTAGGTGGGTACTGGTCCCATACTGATAGAAATTCCATGAGAAAATTTCTTCCCCATGGAGAACCAAACCAGTGTAATTCCCATAGCACTGCACCAAGTCATCTTTCCTTGGGCTATGGGCATAGGACTCAATCCTCAAAAAAACAATCATTATTCATTTATATTAAAGATACTAGGAAATACACAAATACATATAGCAAATATCAATTTATATTGATTTAAAAAATGTATAATTTTATCATATATATTTTAATTTCTTAATTATATTTAAATTACAAGTAATTTTTGTTTGTGGATTAATTTAATGATGAAATGCTAATTCAGGCGAAAATTAAATTTAAGAAAAGTCATAATTATTGTACTTATCTCAAAATTAGTTACCATTGTTTTAGTTCTGGAAATGTGGACATGTTAAAATTTTGGATATTTAAAATGAAACAAAAAGGAAATATTACTGTGACTGCTGTAATGCATCTATTTCACAAATACAAATATAACATGATACGTGTGGATGTTCTAATGCCACCCAATGTAGTTTATGTGCTTCCAATTCTGCACTGGGCAGATAGATGGCATTAATATGATCTATTTTCAATCTATGTACCACTTCTGCAGACCACTTTATGTAGTGATGTATTCTTGTATTGTATACAGAGAGAAGTGCAGGATGAGTGTATATTTATGTTTGTGTAGTACAAAGTGTGTTGTATGAGACATGATGATGAAGAGAGAGGAGAATGTGAAACCTGGTCCTGACACATAGTTTAATACTATTGAAAAGTACAAAGGAAGCCGCTAGCTTTATTGTTCCCATCCGATGGACAAATTACTATCAACTGTACCATATGCTTTCACAATATATGTACTGCAGAGAGGTTTACAATTTAATGCAGGAATCTGGTCCACAGTCTAGTGATTAAAAATTGTAAACCATCACCTCTCCTGGTGCCGAGATTGAAAATTTTGAAAATAAATAAATAAAATAAAATAATATTTGAAGAGAAAAATTATATGCTCAGACTGGGACTCAAACCCAGGACCTTTGTCTTTCTAGGCAATGTACTACCGACTGAGCTATCATCAGGGCGAGTTCCAATCTAAATGTAAATTTTTCTCTTATTAACGCTGTTATTCCCGCATACCAAATGCTATGACCTTTGCTTCTATCTTGCAAATGGCAGCTTCTTTATTAAGAAGACATTTATTTGGGAATTTTACATTACATTATAAAGCCAGTATGGCTTATTTTGATGTTTTTATTATTCATTTCATACATCTCAATGATGGATAAATCATATTTGAAGAGAAAAATTATATGCTCAGACTGTCATATATATCAATGATAGATAAATCATATTTGAAGAGAAAAATTATATGCTTAGACAGTCTGAGCATATAATTTTTCTCTTCAAATATGATTTATCCATCATTGAGATGTATGAAATGAATAATGGAAACATGAAAATAAATAAATTCAACTATTAAAATTTTCAACCCCGCTGAGTATTAAAACAGTCCCACTAGCCAGGAAGCAGGCATGCTACCACCTGAGCCAGCATGACTAACATATATAACATGAAAAGTTAACTCTTAAAGTTTTCAGACACATTCACAGATGTTTGATGTTGGCACCATTTTTGATCCAGCCGATATGTATGTGATACTCTATTTCTTGTGATCAGCTGAATTACTGTAATTCCTTTGACTGTCTACTGCTTTAGCTGCTGTGAGTCCTGTGTAAATTTATATACTCCCAAATAAAAAGAAAATAGCATGGTGTAAGGTCGGATGACCTACGGGGCCACAACATTATTTAATTTGCTGAAAGATACTCGTATCACAAATTGAAGTTCAAATCAACATCTATGAGTTATGAAAATGTATTAGGAAATAACATTAAGAGGTTCTACTTAATAAATAAGTTTGGCTTGCCTTCATCTTACCTCGTATTTCATTGTTTCTTGTAAGACATGATTCAAAGCATCTCTGCTTCATCATCAGTTGGTACGGACTGATGATCCTTAAGTTGTTGGCCCAGGATCTCGACTTCTGCCCCCTCTTTTTGTGGTCCAAGAATTTGCTTGTTAAATTTCTCTCCCCAGAAATTTAAAAATTCACGATTCTCTCCGGCTTAATCGTGTGAGATATATTAGAAATGAGAATATTAGAGAGGAACTAAAAATGCAACCACTTCTTCAACAAATAGAAGAACACAGGAACAATTGGATAGATCATCTGCAAAGAATGACAGAGGATAGGATACCAAAGGTGGCACTGATGTATAATCCTGAAGGACAAAGATTGATAGGAAAACCAAGAAAGCGCTGGGCTGAACAGATGTGAGAACAGAACAGGCAAAGACCTAATCCATGAAGTTTGATGATGATGATGATGATGATGATGAAGATGACGATTCTCTCCTTGAAAAAATTTATATCAGATTAGCACCAAAGAAAGATTGTAGTTCTAAATTTATTTGTATACAGATTTTCAATGATTACTCATCTTTCTGTGCCTGAAGTTTTATTTTCCTTCTCTACTTGTCTCTATCCATCCACTCCATGTCTTCCATTCCTCTTGTTATAGCCTAAATAAAATAAAGAAAACAACAAAGATGAAAAAAAAATGATGATAGCAAAAAATCAGGAATATACAAAATAAAATTTACAGATTGTGATAAGATATACATAGAGAAAACAAAGAAGAATTTAACCATTAGAACTAAGAACACATAAGAAATGTAAAAAAAGGAGAGGTTGAAAAATCTGCAGTAGATGCTGACATTTGGTAAGAAAACATAAATATATGCATTCACAAAATTATTAAAACAGAAAACACAAACTCACCATGTGGGAAAAAATCTACATACAGAAGAACAAGGAGAGAATCATGAAATTTGAAATTCCTGGCAGAGAAATTTAATAAGCAGATTCTTTGGACCACAAAAAGGGGGAGCAGGAGTCGAGATCCAGGGCCGACAACTTAAGGATCATCAATGTGTACCAACTGAAGTGAAGCAGAGATGCTTTGATATGTGTCTTACAAGAAACAACGAAATATGAGGTAAAATGAAGGCAGACCAAACATATTTATCTATGACTATCCTTGGAAATTTGATCTTTCATGTTATATTTGTATTGTGAAATAAATTAATTATAGCAGTCACAATAATATTTCCTTTCTTGTACCAATCATTTAGAATTACCCTGTAAATTGAAATGTAATACATATTAACATTTTTTTATAAAAATTTAAGTTAGTTATATGTCAGATAATTATAAATTAATTATACATCAAACAACTATAAATTAATAATTCATCAAAATCTAATTAAATATAGTACCAGTATAGTACAGTAATTGTACTATTTTGGAGTTGGTTTATATTTTCAGGTGCATGTGTTTTCCATGTACGCAGTCAAATGACAGTGCAACTATAGTGTCAGACAACTGTTGTCAATGTAATTATGCAGCACTTCGCAGAATGGTGGAGGTGGGAGAAGTTGAGGTGATCTATGCAACATATCATGTCGATGTGGGAGAAACACCATTTTTTGTTGCCATAGACTACACTCGACGTAAAATTGTTATCAGCATTCGAGGCACTCTATCCATGAAGGTGTGTTAGCATGTATACTGATGTTTAAAACACACATTTTTTACCAAATTAAGTTTTAAAATTGGAATGTGAATTATATAACAAAGATATACTCAGGATATATAGAAAATTATTAATTTGTTGAGTGGGACAATAAACTGATAATTTTTCAAGAAAGAACTTATGTCTGGAAATTTATGGTTAGGGTACAGTGGAAGGTCTAACAAGGAAACTGTCAACCATTGCATATTGAAACCTATGTTAAAATTTCTCTTAGAGAACTGTAGTGATGTACCTAGACTGTGTCCAAAAAATTCTTTGTCATTTTTAACTGTGAGGCACAAAAATCGAAGCCAGAATCTGGCAATGACTAAGCAAATGAACTCCCTGCATGAGTATAGCTGAGTCAGTGAGATTGGTCGGGTGCAGACGGCAAGTTTTGGGTTATCCACTCCACCAATTCAGAAGTTGTATTACTTCCGTTAGTTTAAATGAGAGATGTGACACTGGATTTTAGTGTCTTGCAGTTAAAAACAGCAAATAATTTTTTGGACATGCCCTTAGTTCATCATAATGCTTCCCTGGGAAAAATTTCAGGGTAGGTTTCAGCATACAATGGTTGACTCTTCCCTTGTAAGTTTCATCAGATTATTTTTGATGCCCTAAACTGTTATGCAACCCTACCCGTCAGCATAAGGTGCACTGATATTGCATGCCGAAACCTATCCTGAGATTTTTCACAGGGAAGAAATTTTCTCATGGAATTTTGGTCAGTACGGGACTGGTGCCAACTCAGCATTGTGAGGAATTTGGGTAGCTACAAAAAGTAGCAGCTCCAGGTTGAGGAAACCAACTATAACAGCTGGGAATCAGACATGCTGACCATATAATATTTAATTTTAGGAAGTTATATTTTGAGGTTATTTTAATTATATTATTTTTGGTCTGGACATCTTACCTCAATATTAATGTTGATTTGTTCTTGGACATGTTTCAAAACAATTCTGTTTTATCGTCAGCTTTCCCAGACTCATAGCATAATATAATGCCGACCATGTTATCCCTACAATGGCAGAATGATTGTCTCTCTGTGATTAACACATGTAGATGTGAGGCCAGCAGCTGGCTGGTAGACCAATGGCCTTCTAGGTCTGTCGTACCATGCAGTTTGTTTATTGTACATGTCACTCTCTACCAATCCATTTTAGCAAGCAGAATATCAGTACTTTGATATTTATGTACCAGTACCGGTCATAATGCTGTCAAAAATATTATTCCACTAGGCAAAAACTGCCTAATTAGGATGTGAACTATAGGCTCTGGAGAGATGTAGCACATGTACAGGAAAGTTCATCAGTCCACCTTAGGCTGATGAGTAATGGGTTGCATAACATTTTAGGACAACAAAAGTAATTTGATGAAACTTACAACGGAAGTGTCAACATTGATTTCCAAACCCAAAATATACATTTTTTCTTCAATTTCCAAACTCAAAAAAGCTATTGTGAAACCAATTACATGAGAATTAGGCTCTCTACATCACTTGCTTTGCAGGAATGTGACAGTGAACACAGGGATGGGGAAATAGTATCATTAGGTTACATGGATTTACTGTACATTGTTTCCTATGTTTATCAGTAGTCAGTTTTCAGTTTCTATACAGCATACAGCAATTATATGAAGTTGTTAGTAAGTAATTGCAAGTGCAGTTAAAATGGCACAGAAAAAAGGAAGTACCATGTGTTTGTTTCTCATTTAAAATCTCTTTAATTTTTTAAAGTAAATATTACACTAGAGAAGGTTTTATACACTTACAATAATATTATTATTATTATTATTATTATTATTATTATTATTACTATTATTAATATTATTATTATTATTATTATTATTATTATTATTATTATGCATTTTTTTTTATTTTCAGGATGTAATTACAGATCTAAATGCTGAAGGAGAACCATTACCTGTGAATCCTCCTCGGGAAGACTGGTTAGGACACAAGGTACACTTATTTCTTATTGACCTACTGGTATTCATGATGTTGGTATCTATTATCATTTGGAACTCATATATATATATATATATATATATATATATATATATCCATCCATAGTAATTCTGCCTGAGGGAGGTCTTTCACTGCAATCATAGCATTTTCATGCCATGCTTTGTAGCTTAATAGGGAATTATAGGTATGGTAGCTTCCCGTTGCTTTTCGGTGAAGAATGATGATGATAATGATGATGCTGATGGCCGGATGATTTTTGGGTACCATTGTGCCCTAAGCTTCCTGACATGTGTCTTTACAGGTGAGGAAAAACCCTGAAAAAACTCACCCAGGAGCCTGTCCCGACCAGGAATCGAACCCAGGCCCACTGCATGACAAGGCAGCACGCTACCCCAAGACCACAGTGGTGGACATATATATTTTAATATATAAAAATTATGTGTCACATTGTTTGTCCGCGATGGAATCCTAAACTACTGAATCGATTTTAATAAAATTTTGCACACTGTGTGCTGTTTGATTCAACTTGAGACCTACGGTTGTTTATAACTAAATTTATAGTCGCATTATTTTTTATTGCAAATTATTTGTTTATTATTTAACAAAGAGTTATAATTATCTGTGAGTTCCATACGATTCTAACAGATGACGGTGTAAGGTAAATGGTTTATTATTTAACAAAGAGAGATCCAGGTGGCTGTGCTTTTTGTTACAACTGCAAATTTCAATTGAATTACAAATGTTGATTATTTCATAATTTAAGTGTATTTGTGTTTATTTTATTTTCAATATATTGATAATAATATTAATTTCGTGTGTAAGTATTAGTTTTAAGTAATCTGACTGAAAGACAGCAACTTAATTTAAATTTAACTGGACTGAGAAGGGACATTGAACAATATGGCGAATCAGTTCTAGAGACCATGAATGATAAGATATCAAGTGAATTTCCGCAAATTGGTATAGGCCTATGTGACATAAATCTTACATTTAAGAAGAATGTCAATTTAAAAACATATGAAGGTCCTAAGGAACGGAATAACAGAACTGTAAGTAAGTCTGTTAGTTATAATAATATGCCTAATATTACAGAAACAATCTCCATGCCTAAATTAAATGAAAAACAAGATTACTATAATATATCACAAGATGATATTACTATACAGACACTTCTTGATGATGATGAGAATCCAAACTGCCAACAAGTTTGTAGAAAAAAACGAAAGTATAATGAAATCAGCAAGCCTCCTCAAAATATTCCATCAATAAATGTATATAATCCTTATGATACACTCATGGATGATACTGAGAATGCAGACAACATAAATTCATCTCAATCAACAAAACCATACGGAAAAATTAACGTAAAAATAGTTAAAGGCGATACGAAGTTCGCCGGGCCATCTAGTATATATATATATATATATATATGGTATGATAAGAAAAATAAATGCCTGGACGGGATTCGAACCCGGATCTCTGAGTCTGTACCTCAGTGTGATATCCATTACACCACCAGGCAAATCCAATTCAAACATTTATTTTTCTTATATATGTATTATATTCTCCATTATTACTAGATGTCGCGAGAACTCGGTCTTCACTGCCATCTAGTAGCTGACTATAACAAGTAAGCAAATTAAAGAGAACATTTTTACTTTATAGCAGTGACACTTTATCGATGTTATAATTAAATATTTAACATTGAGCAATGCAAGCTTAATATGGTATGATAAGAAAAATAAATGCCTGGACGGGATTCGAACCCGGATCTCTGAGTCTGTACCTCAGTGTGATATTCATTACACCACCAGGCGAATCCAATTCAAACATTTATTTTTCTTATATATGTATTATATTCTCCATTATTACTAGATGTCGCGAGAACTCGGTCTTCACTGCCATCTAGTAGCTGACTATAACAAGTAAGCAAATTAAAGAGAACATTTTTACTTTATAGCAGTGATGCTTTATCGATGTTATAATTAAATATTTAACATTGAGCAATGCAAGCTTAATATGGTATGATAAGAAAAATAAATGCCTGGACGGGATTCGAACCCAGATCTCTGAGTCTGTACTTCAGTGTGATATCCATTACACCACCAGGCAAATCCAATTCAAACATTTATTTTTCTTATATATGTATTATATTTCTTATCATACCATATTAAGCTTGCATTGCTCAATGTTAAATATTTAATTATAACATCGATAAAGCGTCACTGCTATAAAGTAAAAATGTTCTCTTTAATTTGCTTACTTGTTATAGTCAGCTACTAGATGGCAGTGAAGACCGAGTTCTCGTGACATCTAGTAATAATGGAGAATATAATACATATATAAGAAAAATAAATGTTTGAATTGGATTCGCCTGGTGGTGTAATGGATATCACACTGAGGTACAGACTCAGAGATCCGGGTGCGAATCCCGTCCAGGCATTTATTTTTCTTATCATACCATATTAAGCTTGCATTGCTCAATGTTAAATATTTAATTATAACATATATATATATATATATATATATATATATATATATATAATAGGCCCTACACATATGTTCAGAATAATAATTAATATTAAAAGTAATAAAGTTTGAGAATTATGCAAGAGCAATTTTCTTCTTTTAAATAAGTATGGTAATACACATTTATTTTCATGGTATTATTTTACATAATATCTTTCATTCATCTAATTCTGTTCCATAAGGTGAACACTCTAAGAGACTAGTGGTTAACATGTTCATCTATGGTTCTGAGGTCCACAATAATTCTAACCTGGCTGCATTCAGTGGATTGTAAGGGCTTAATAATCCTGTGTATGCCTTTCTATGGAAAGGAAGTCAAGCATGGGTCACATACAGTAGATTTAAGCCTACAGCACATAAAAAACTTCAATAATGAAATCGGATGCCTCACCCAGAATTAAAATATTATGCAATGACATTGTGTTATTAAAGAGTATCATTACATATAATACTACTCATTTTATGAAATTATGAAACTTGTGTGTAATGAATTGATTTGTTATTTTTGTATTTGGTTTTAAACCACAAACATGTGGTATAAATATTTTCTACCTTGTTTATTACATAGGGGATGGTGCAGGCAGCTGTTTATATAAAAGATAAACTGGAAGAGGAGTCAATATTGTCTAGAGCATTCAATCACAACGAAGAGAGAGGAACCCAGGAATTTGAGTTGGTATTAGTGGGACATTCACTGGGTGCAGGTACAGCTTCCATTCTTGCTATCCTGCTACGCCAGGACTATCCCACTCTCCAGTGTTTTGCATATTCACCACCAGGAGGCTCTCTTAGGTAGTACAGTGCATATAATTATTTACAAAATTATCTTAAGCCTAACATTAAAAATTGGCAACAAATTACAAAATGACTAGAAATTTAAGTACCATATACTTCTTACTCATATAATGAAATCACCTTAGTGATTCATTGCTAGAAATCCGTGAATTCATGAGTTGCGATAACGCAAAATGCTCTAATTTTGTCATTTTCTTGTACCATTTCTTAACTGTACTTCCCATAACCTCAAAGAAAGCATTCATGAATCAAGAAATAATACAAAATCCTACGATAACATGAAATAACACCAAAATTTAAAATTTTCAACGAATTCTGGAGACTGTTTTATTCTGTTCGCAAAATTTTCATAATGCATTTTTAAACACTGTTTTTGGATTCCATCTTCTTTCTAACTGCCATATCTGATGGTGCCATATCTGCTTCCTCCATGCACTCTTGCAAAGGGAAATGGTTGCAATGCAGTTCACAACATAGAGGTAATATTTTCTGTCCTTCTCATGCTTAAATATGGTCTCTCCATAGATTTTAAGTTCTATGACCAATATGAATTTCAAGAAATACAAATTATATTAACATGTAAGATAAGTTTTTTTTCCCCCTAAATTTTTGCAGACATAATTATCAATTTTATATCAATCATTATTAAGTAATGGTATGTTCAGATGTGAAGAAAACATTTCTTTAAGTATAAGCAGTAACCTGACAATAATGCAAGTACTGCCAAATTTGGATAAGCCAACTATGTAAAGTAAAGTGATCCCACTACAGGCCTCAGGACGCCCTTCAATGTACCATGAGTAATATATATATCAATGTACCATGAGTAATATACATCATATTGATAAATATTATTATATTGTTTATTTTTTATTATTTCACTCACCTCATACTCATGAAGTATGAGGTGAGTGAAATAATAAAAAATAAACAATATTAAAGAACCTCATAGTGTTATTTCCTATCTACATAACTTAAATATTATTATTCCTAATTTAATTAAAACAGGATTTAATTACCGTACATAATCACATTTTTTCTATTGGATTACATATCTATAACATGGATTTTTAAAAAATGTAATGATACAAATATTGAGAGTTTGAACAACAATGGCCATGCTCAATTTTAATTCCCCCTCTTTCCCCTTCAAACTTTGTTTCAATCAACAGATACATTCAGTGAATGTGAAATGTATACCTTGGTCAGTTTGTGGTTTACTTAAGTCTCAAGTAATTTTCATTATCATTTGTTTTTTGTTTATTAATTTTCTACCTATTGTCATGCCAAAACCAAGTGTGTCAGTCACAAGTAGGGCACACAAATTCAGCGTGCCGGTGACAAAAGACTAGAATATGAAAGAAAGTACACATTGCTAAAACACATAACCAGTGAAACTCACAAAAACACTAAGAATAAGAAAACATCAATGAAGCGCCAATTATCAGTTAAAGGGTCTTTTTACAGGCTAAAAAAGCAAAAGACGACAAAACATAGTTCATTGTTGACACTATGGAGGTATTTTTTAGTGCAGGAATTTCTGTGGAAAAGTTAGATCATCCCAAAATGAGAGAATGGTTGGACACATATATATAAAGGGTAGTTGTGACTTGCCTTCTGCAAATAGAATTTGGCAACATTACATACCAATTATTGGGACAAAAAAGGTGGAGGAATTGAAACAAATAGCAAAGGACAAAAAACTTTTCATCATGTGCGATGAAACAACTGACAAGTCTGGGAACTGCATATTTAATATTATGCTTCATCTTTTAAAGACCACGGATCGGCATGGAGTTTACTTGGCTGCCAGTGCTGTGCTTGACAAAGCCACCAGTTCAACATGCACTCAAAGTATTGTGGACACTAAATAAATATGAAGTTGGATATGACAATGTGCTAGGGATTATTACCGACTCAGCATGTAAATGACTTTATGTGCCAATATTCTAAAAGGCTTGGTGGGGGAGAAACTTGCTCATATTCAATGATGGGCCCACAAAATCAACTTGATGGGTCAGATTTGACAATGCAGCCTAGATGAATTGAACATAACTGTTGCTAAAACAAAAACTGCATTTCTCAATACAAAAAAAAAAGGAAGCATTTGTATCTTAACTTTCTTCATGAGAAAAATGAGAATGACCCTGGAAAAGTTAGGCATTTTCCCTAACCAGCACAAACTAGATGAACACATGGTTTGAAGCTGCAAAGTATATACATGAATATCTTGGTGACATATTGGGATTTATGGAGCAGCTGGGTGAAGAAAACAGTGGTGTGAAGTTTCTTAGAGATGTAAGTCCCCAATTCTTAGCCATCACAAAAGTTCAGGCTCAATTTGTTGCTGATAACTGCAACCGATTTGTTAATTTGATTACCTTCTTGGAAGGTAACAGTTATCCCACAACTCATGTTCTTCATTCCAAACTAAAGGTTATGGAGAACATGATTGATTTATTAACAAAAGAGGTATTCTCGACACAACTCACAACTTTGTTGCAAGAGGTGACAGCTCTCAGAAAAGCTGAAGTGTACCAGTTGAAAACTACTGCACAAAAGAGTCTTACTAAGCTGAAAAACTTGATTTCCTTTCCTTCAAAATTGGTGATTGCAGCAGTTAGTAAATTATTTGATCCCAGGACTCTTGGTAATCAAATTCTCAGTGCTGACAGTGCCATACTGGAATTGAAGAAATTGTCATATGCAAGTGCCATTGAATCTTCTAAATTCTATGAAGGCTATGTTGTTCTCCAAGGCCTCATAAAAGAAGAGTTGAAACGACCAGAGTGTACCCATGTAGACATTGCAAAATGATTTGCTCTTTGAGGGAAGAATATACCGAGTTTGTCAAGACATCTCTTGAAATCATCTGGTATCCAACTTCAAATGTGGACTCAGAAAGATTTATTTCTCAGGATGGTTTTGTGGTGAGTGATAGAAGGTGGAGATTGAAACCTGAGAATGCTGAGATACTCACCATAGTTGTTTTTTCTTAAAAGGTAAATTTTGCTTACAAAATTAGTAACTACAATTAAAATTGTATGCATTTTAATGTATTAAAATCAATATCAATTGTACAAGCTAAATGTTGATTTTAAACTACTGGATATATCATTCTTATTGGGTTCAATGTACTAAACTAGGATTAAAAAGATTCAAATTTACAATTTTTTAGAATAACACTGCCAAATTCCCAATAACATCAAAATCTTGAAATTTTAAAACCAATTTTCCCTAAAAATAAAACCACTTTCATGGATTTCTATTCATTGCAAGATATATATATATACTCGTAGTTAACTTATCTGTAAATATAATTTATAAAATTGCTCACAAAAAATAGGAAATGAAGATAATTACTTATTTTAGGAATTCTCACTATGAGGTATATTCATTAAGGTAGAATATTTTTTATCACTCACCTCATATTGTTCTTCTTATTTGATTATAAACTAGTTTCGGAACATAGTTTCTGTTCCATCCTCAGTATCGTCATGACCGTTGTTCTGTCGTCTTGAAGAGCTGTCCTTCTCTCCTTCCATTGGCTGACTGAAAAACCTCGAAACCAGGTCATTCTCACCGGGAATTTCAAAGTTCATTAATTTCTTCTTTTCACTCTTTTGAATGTAGATCTTTTCCCAAACAGTAAGTTCTTTTGGTTTTTCTATTTATTTTAATAATTTAGCTTCTTTCTCAATAAGATGTTTTTCAGACCATGCGTGGGCAGCCACTGCAGATTTTTCTACTTCCCCTTTCTTGACATTCCTGAGATGTTCTTTCACTCTAGTTTTCAAATTTCTCTTAGTTTTTCCTATGTAGAATTTCTCACATTCTTCACATTTAATTTGATAAATCCCTGATTTGTTTTCTTCTTTAATTTTCTCATTCTTATTAGGTCTAATCAGTCTACTGATGCTGTAGTCATTTTTGGGTGCTAACCTTATGTTGAAATCTTTAAAAATTTTTTGAAACTTGTGGTGTTTTAATGGATGATATGTGAATTTTCTAAATTTTACATTATCTTCTTTAACTTTTAGAAGAGTGCTTTGATTAATAAATTTTTGTCTTTTGAACTTGTTTATTTTTTTGAGTATCATTTTTATTGCAAAACCATTTTTCATGGCTACGTTGATTATGTGTTCTTTTTCTTTTTCATAATTTTCTTTGTTCATTGGTATGTTCACTAATCTATGTGTCAAACTATTGAAACCTGCTTCTTTGTGAGCTATGTGATTGAAACCTAAAGCTTTTATGTAGTTATCTATATGTGTCTTCTTTCTGTAAATTCCAAATTCTAATGGAGAAATACCATTTTTAGATCTCAATTGTGAGAAATTATAATAATTATTTTAAACTAAAACATTGAGGGAAAAAAAAAATTATTTTAAAAGTTTAATTTTGCATCATGAGTAACATAAAAAGCTGCTTTTTAAACACAAAAGTCGTAGAAAGTCACACCATGAGACATTATATCAAACAATTGAATCAGCTCTTTAATATGAGGTGAGGTGAAAAGAACAAATTCAATTTCTTTAATATGAGGTTTGGTGAGGTATTTCTTTGATCTATTTTTTTTTTTTTGCTTAAGGTAGACCTACAGAAAATCTGATTATGAAAATTATTTTCCAACTTTTATTCTGTTCATTAGCTTTTGGAAAAAAAAAATCTTAATATATTACGAACATTTTAAATTTCTAATATTCTTATTTGTATATAAATCACATTGGGGAAAAATAATCATGTAGTGTAGACCACAAGGATATAAAGCTTTTTTTTTTGGAGTTTCATGAAATTTTTTACAACTTGCCTTACAAGTTAGTTCAGAAAAGTTTTATGATCAATTTAAATTCTTGATATACAAATAGGCCCAACTATTTACAGTTGATAAAAACCAGTAAATCATGATTACTCTCATAGCAGGAGTATGTGACTCTAAACCCATGTAATAAGAAAAATATTGTGACATCCTCTTACAAAATTAATGCTTCAAAACCAAATATTAAAATCATAAATTACAAATTATGTCATGATACATTATTTTAGTCATAAAACTCTTTTTTAATACTGAACCATTGACAGTGAAGTCATTTTATTATGTAAATATTTAAAGTAGAAAATATAGAGATTTATTTTGTAATGTTGGCCAGCATGCCTGCTGTCGAGTACACAAAGTCCTTCATAACATCGGTAGTAGTGGGGAAAGATGTAGTGCCTCGCATTGGACTACACCAACTTGAGTCCCTGCGAGCTGATCTTATCAACACTATCAAGAGGAGTAAGGATCCGAAGGTGATTATTATTCTATTCTCTGATAAACATCCAAGTTTTTTAGGATTCTTATATTATTGACAATTTTACAAATTCGATATGCAAGGTAGATAGTAGCAAAATTTATGAGGAATCAAAATTGAATACTAGGTTATTTTTGCAGTTTAACTTTTTTCTTTATCTAAATATCTGTTTCCCTTATTTGGATATTTACAATGATGAAATTGAGGTAAAAGCAGAAACAAGGATATATGCCATTTTTCCAGATTTATTGTTAAATTTGCTCCTCCTGAATTGTGCCTCAAATGATACCATCTGCTCCAATTCACATGGTCATATGGACTTTTTTAATTGCAGTGGAAGACAATAGTGTGCAGTGTAGTGTGCTGTGGGTGTGCATCACTGCCAACATCGGCTGCAGAGCTTAAAGCTGAGGAGAGTCAGATGGTAGAGTACCTCAAGGCAAAGGGTGTAGCTCGTGAAGTGGCAGTGCATCCGTCAGATTCCAGCATAGCCCTGACACTCCATCAGCCTCTGTATCCACCGGGACGTATCATACATATTGTGCGCCACCATCCCACCAAGGGCGAGTGAGTAAACATTTAATTTCATTATAATTTCTTGCAGTGCATTGTAACATGAATAACACAATTAAAATTCTTCTTTTTCAGTAGAGATCAGTTAGATTTTCTCTGCTATGGTGCAAAACAATCCTTTATTTTAAGAATTATCTTGTCTAGGTTTGCCATTTTTATA
This sequence comes from Diploptera punctata, assembly GCA_030220185.1. Lineage (NCBI taxonomy): Eukaryota > Metazoa > Arthropoda > Insecta > Blattodea > Blaberidae > Diploptera > Diploptera punctata. The sequence goes on from JASPKZ010003852.1 coordinate 3,471,548, forward strand.
TAAATAACTAACTCACTATTCTTTAATAGGTAGATTATTTTCAGTAGCAGAAATTACATGAACATCAATAGAACTATTTGTGTATGGCCATAGGAATACTGAATTCTTCAAAGTGGTTCATTATATTTATACCTGTTCTCAAAAATAGTTTCTAAAAGAAACAGGCATTAAGATATTGGATTATGTACTGGTCTATCCATCCATAGTAATGCTGCCCGAAGGTAGGTCCTTCACTGCAATCATAGCATTTTCATGCTATGCTTGCTAGGGAATTGTAGGTGTGGTAGCTTCCCGTTGCTTTCCACACCGGTGAAGGATGATGATGATAATGATAAGGATGATGAATATGATGATAAGGATGATGATGATGATGGCCATATGATTTTGGGGACCATTTGGGCCTTAAAGTTTTCCTGACATTTGTCTTACAGGTGAGGTAAAACCCCGATAAAAACCTCACCCAGAAAAACTGCCCTGACCGGGCAGCACGCTACCTCGAGACCACAGCGTATATAAATAAAATAAAATAAAATCATTTGAATTATTGTAAAGACTAATGTCTTCTAAAATACTGAGAGGGAAACCAATTGTAATTTATTCAACATATTTGAAATTGTACTCCTCAGTTACCAAATAGCAATTTTCAAACAGACTAGCTCTAAGAATCAATGTCATATTTGACACTGAAATGTAGTACATAGGGGCTATATGCTTCATAAGTGAACTTTTTTTTTTTTGTTATACCATCTAACAGTGAACAGAAATAAAGAACACCAAAGAAATACAGCAAAGACTGAAACATTAATGTCCTTTTTGGTGATCCTTTCTTCTTTATTATATGGATTTTTTTTTTACTTCATTATACTGTATTAAAAGTGTAATACAAGGAATGTTCAATATAAAAGTTTCCCTTTTGTGAAATGTACAGACTTATGCATCTGACATTTAAATTAAAGGTATCATAAACATTTCTCTACAGATCACAGTACTATGGCATGACTGCTTGCACATGCATATTATCTTTAAGAAACACTTGCAGCAGTGCTCCTGAGACCTGTTATGCTTGGTCAAGAGAAGATCGTGTGGAATGATGCATACAGGAATGGCCTAAGGAAGAGCTGAGGGCAATCATCCTTAGAGGATGCACTTGGTTTATTGGGATGCAAAATTCACACAGGCTCATTAACGTATATGGTAATTATGTCATGTCAGTTCAGATAGTGTACAAATAGAGTCAGATGTTTGCTGAAGGATGAACAACATCAATGACGACTTTTGTTTTCCTTATTCTCCAGTGGCCAGTTCTGATGTCTACAAGGAATGTGTGGATTCAATGACCAGAGATAACAGACAGATTAAGGTGTGAGACTTGTGAAAATTCTATTATATCAGTGGGTACAGTACACCACATTTTTCATGATGTGTTGGAATGCTGAACGTTTCTGCTTGGTGGGTACCACATTAGCTGATCACCTTAACATGGGTTCTAGTTTGCAACATCTACTTCAGTTTCACAGAGAGGGAAATGCTTTACTTGATTAAATCATAATAGCTGATGAAATTAGATGCACTATTCTACTCCTGAAGCAAAAGTGATGTCCATGAAATGTACTTTGCCAGTATGAAAGAAGTTCAATGGCATTCCTTCTGTAGGGAAATCATGTTACTACTGTACCTTAAAAAAAAAACACACACACACACACAAGGGTTGTTGCTGTGTTACCTTAAAACATCTCAAATCTGCAATCCATCACAAACAACCTGGATGCCTCACCGGACGGGTGTCCTTGATGACAAAGCTGAACTGCATACTGCTAACCAAACTCATTGCCAAATATCATGGTATCAGTAGGCATGCCTTGAATGCCTACTTTACATCTGTAATTTAGTACCTAGTGACTTCAATTTGTTTTCTGCACTGAAGAGAAATTTGGAAGATTAACATTTCCAGGATGATAGACAGATCAAAACAAAAGTGCAGTATTTTTTTGTACAGCCAGAGCCATAGCTTCTTCGATGAGGACATACAGAAGTTCATATGCAGATCAGACAAATGCCTTGACTTTAAAAGTGGTTATGTGCAGTAATAGACTATGGATTAAGTGAAATAATTTAAGTAGGTGAGTAACTTAACAACAATGAAGTACACAGCTAATGAAAACATAAATTGAACACCCCTCATATATTGTTTTATCCTAATACTATGATCTAGAATTGAGGATTTTTTCTTGTAATTAAATGCCTTACTGTTTTTCTGAATGATTATATGAAGAGAACAAACATAGTTTCATTGATTCAACTTTAAATGAGTGTAATATAGATGCCAGCAATGTCTTAAGCTTGCGACAATAGTTTATAAGCAATTATTTATATAATACAATAAAAACTATAATATATATATATATATATATATATATATATATATATATTGTAATAACCAATCGAAGGGTCTATTATTATGCTTTTAAGTCTTATACGAGAATTTCCCAGAAGACTATAATAATACCCTCCTTTTATATAGTGTTTAATGAATATGTAATTATATGTTGATCTAAATGTGAAACAAACTTGGCAGTCAATGGATAATAATATTACGATTTTAGGTTATTTGTTTATCTTAGTACATTTAACAAAGAAATTCTAACTTAACTCTGCAACTAATTACAGTGAAATTGAGAAACTAATTTATTACTTAAAATAAAAATAATTATTAAGGATTAAAATTAATGACATTGGTATAAATATCTTTAGGCAAAAGAATGAATGAATGCAATGTAAATGTTCCATCTTGTCAGTTATTCTTTCTTGTGCAAACTGCACAGTATATGTAGCTGTAAATTGTATTGATGCTACATTCTGTGTGCAAGCAGCTTTTGTTAAATAGCACATAGTCATAGACCCTATCAATCAACACTGTACATTGTAAGCTCTCTTAACTGGCATCAGATTAACTAGACTTCAGATTAACTGGCTAGCCCCAGTATCATACAATTGGTGATTAATAACATGATGTAGCTTACAAACATGTCTTAATATTAAATTTGAAGAGAAAAATTTTCGCCCAGATCGGGACCTTTGGTTTACTGTACCAATGCTCTACCAACTGAGCTACTGGGGCAAGTTCCAATCTAGATGCAAATTTTTCTCACGGAAATTACAACGTATATAGGAGAAAAATTTGCTTATAGATTGGAACTCGTCCCGGTAGCTCAGTTGGTAGAGCATTAGTACAGTAAACCAAAGTTCCTGGGTTTGGGTCCTGGTCTGGGCAAAATTTTTTTTCTTCAAATTTAATTTATATTTCAATGAGAAGAATTAAATTAATAATAAAAACATCAATGTCTTAATATATTTAGTAGGAGTTAGAATATTCATGATTCACCTCATATTTGTAGATTTCTTTCTAGAGTTAGAAAAACTAGGAGTTAGAATTTCACGACTCACCTCATATTTGTAGATTTCTTGAAGATCAAGATTTTGATACGTTACATATCATTATCAATTCTTTCTAACTGTAGAACTGATAGTGCTTCACGTACTGGTACTCTATATCCAATGTCTTTAAATATATTGGAAATTTCAATAGAGTTAGAATAAATCAGTTGTAAATTGACATACTGTTCTTGCCACTAAACCTAACTCTGCATAATGAAAATGTTTGTATATAATATATATTATTTACATAAATTATAAACACTATAAAAAGAAAAGCTTGAAATAAGTGATGTAATTTGGAACTTTTTTTTGATGAATGGTAATATGAAAATGAAATGGAGCTAATTTCAGATATTATACCAATGTTCCAAATTAATCCATTCAAGTGTAAAATTTCGTTTTCTACACTCAGAAGCCCAGAGAGAAAACAGCTTTCACAATTAAATTCTTGATTGTTAATATTTTAATGTATAAATAATTTTATTTATCTTAGCTACTATTCAAATATTGAAAGAAGCAACTAAATTATTTTACCATTACTCTTGACTTTCTCTTGTAGGCAAAAGTACGAGAAAAGGTGGAGGTATGTGTAATTGCAGTGTTATTGATGTTGTTATGAAGTAGATATTTTGATATCTAGCTTATTATTCAACAGCTGTGATTATATTAAAGAAGTGTGTAGGATTTGTTATTTATTATTTCAAGTCATGTGGTTTCCATTTGATGCTGGATTTGTACCTGGCATGTCCCTTCAGAATGTTGAGTTTTGGTAGTTGTATCTAAATTGAGGGAGATAAATGCTTATGTTTTATGTTTAAGGCTCGTATTTTTATGTACTATAATAAAAGTTAAGATTGTAACATTGAACACACAATATTTTTGTATGATAATATATATTTTTTCTTCAATCATTTTAAAATATATATTTTTTCTTCAATCATTTTAAAATATCTTAAATGTAGAGTCATATGAATACAATTATGTACTTCCAATTCCTCAGTATTTATTTTTAATTTATATGTCATCTTGATATGATATAAATTTCAGATATTGTCTTGAAGCAGAACACAAATTTTGCATTCTATGCAAACATTGATGTAAACTTAACTTTTATAGTATCAGTACATAAAACAAAACCCCCATTTAATGATGTATAAAAGTGTGCATTAAAAATATTACAAATAAATTATGACCTTGATATTATATTTATTTTAACATGTTCCAGTCCTGGACAAATTTATTTTTTAAAAGAAAAAAATTAACGTTTGAACCAGGAATTGAACCACAGACCTTGATGTTATATTTATTTTAACATGTTCCAGTTCTGGAGACATTTATTTCTTGAAAAGAAAAAATAATGTTTCAACCGGGAATCAAACTGCAGACATCTGATGGCATTTGTTGATAGCTATCTGCCTTCGGATGTTAGAGAATTGTATAAGTGGAAAGAAATGTTAGTGTGTGAAATGTTTGGAATGGTGTAGTAGGCTGCACACTGATACATAACCGGAAGTCCATAATTTGATTTCTGGTTCAAACATTATTTTTTCTTTTCAAAAAATAAATTATGACCTGCTCACATCTATGCAAATCAATTTCTCATGCATGATTATTTTATTCATGTATGTTGTCATTAAAATACAACTACTTATATCTCACAGAATCAGAATTTTACAGTGGAATGAACTTTCTATTTTCAATATCTACTAACTCCTATCGAACCTGAAGAAGGTTCATTGTTGCATGGAAATAAGCTCTCATTATTCCTAACCTGAACTAATGTATTCCAATCATTCCCTGTATTATTAATCTCCCTCAAATCATGGTTAATGTTATTCTCTCGCCTCTTCTTGACCTATCTTCTGGGTCCCTCCTAAAAGGAGTTTTCATGTCCCTCTTGCATTCCCCATTCATGCCTCATGTAGCCTACTTCCCATTGCAGTCTATGAAAATAAATTGTTCTTATCATGTCTGATTTCCCATAAAGATCATGTAGCTCACTGTTATATAGTCTTCTCCATTCACCTATCTGTTCATCTCTCTTTTGTCCAAACATTTTCCTAAGGACTTCATTCTCAAATACTTGTAATATTTTTTCTTCTCTTAAAGTAAGAGACCATCTAAATAAATTGAAAGTTTATAAGAATTTTTTTAATACTTCACTTTCAATAATTTGAAATTTTATAAGAGGATGTTGATATTGGTATATAGAAATAGTAAAATGTTCTTATAAATATTCAACACATTAAGATATGGTAGTAAATAATGTGAATAAATTATTTTTTTCATTTCTTATACAATTTTATTTAGTTGGATATGAGTATTTTCACCTTATGAAAATATAAAATTTTAGAAAGGTTTTAAAATATATTTGAACCAATTGCTTACTTGCAATTGCAATTAATTGTGTAATGTTTATTGTGTTTGAAATTAAAGACTACCTTTTATCTTGCATTATATTTTATTCACACCATACCAAACAGTACAAAGATTATCTTTATACAGATATATTATTATAACATGATATGAGAAAACAGAGGGTTCTGACAAACAACCTCCTATGTTATATGCATTGTGAAGGCTAAGAAGTGTGGTAATCCTTACATTTCTCAGTCACTATATGGCATTTGCAGTAGTCTCAAGGGTTAGAAAAGTCTTAATTAAATAATTACACTGGGGAACAGCAATTTTGTTGACTAACATCTGTGACTTGTTTTCAACTAACGTTTGGCCTCTGGATCCAAAAATTACCATAGTTTTTGTCTATCATGTCAACTTTTTATACTACAGGGTATCCTTAGAAATCATACAAATTATGCATATAAAGGAAAATATGGTAAAAACTTACCACATATAATGTTTATAAATAATAATTGTGTTTATACAAAGGCTATAATAGTGTAAATTGTATAATATGTAGTGTAAAGGTTGTATTCTTACAAATTGCCAATTTTACATTAAGGTACAAATTTTCACTTATACCTTTGTCAGGAGTGTTTAATCTGTTGACATTCTTGCTTGATGCTCCAACAATAGTCGGCTATCATATGTACATCACATCTACCTTGGTACTGTATCCCCATGACCTTCAAATCTTGGTGGAATCGCTCCCCTTCTCATCACTGACTGCACCAAAATCTTCTGGGAAGTTGGCAAGATGGCTATGTAAAAAATGCAACTTGATGCTCATATTGCAACCAAGCATTTTGAAACTCTCCAAGAGTTGCTGGACAATTTTAATGTAATTCTGTGCATGTGTATTTCCAAGAAAGTCTTTAACAATGTTTTTGAATCCAACCAAGAATTCTTTTGAATTTCTGACATTCTTCCGATAAAGTGTTCATCTTAACTAGCTGCTGAATCTGTGGACCATCAAATATATATCGGCTTTTTTCTTTTCAAATGACAGGCTAGGAAATGCTGAAATGAGATACTTGAAACAGTCTCCTTCAATTGGTAAAGCTTCACTGAATTGCTTCATGAGACACAATTTGATATGCAGAGATGAAAATACAATGTTTTTTCTGTCTACAAGTGGCTGATGTACTATGTTTGGTTCACCAGGTTTCCGGTCAGATCTTTGCGGCCAATTTGACTGCACCCAATGCTTCCCACGAGCTCTGCTATCCCATATACACAAAAAGCAGGGATGTTTGATATATCCATGTTGCTGCACTAGAAGGAAGCTGACCATTTTAAGGTCAACATTGGTGCAAGTGATATTGCAACAACTCAATGACTCTGTATGCTTTCATATTCTTCTCTCAAAAGAACTGAATGGCCTATCGGGACTGAACCAAATACATTTCCATTGTAGAGAACACACTTCAAGCTCTACTTTGAGTTGATAAACAGTCACCGTTCAGTTGTGTTAAGGCTGAAATTCCCAACTCTTCCATTAAACCATGTATGTTATGGCAATACACAAATCCATCATCACTTCAAAAGTATTGTAGAAACACACTTTCTCTTGTTCAAAAATAGGATACACTAGAGAAGGTTTGTATCAGCCAATAGGAGAGCAATAGTGCTTCTATGATCCATGCTCGAATCTGTGGGGAGTGATCACATTATCATAAGATGTAGAGAAAAAATGTGACGTGATAGAAGAAAACTAACACGAGTTTTGATATCAGGATACCTAATTAACTATAAAACAGCTCAAAAATCAAACTCAACAGAAATTGTGTTACAAATTGTTCCCCAGTGTTATTCAAGTGTACAAAGTTTGTGTATAAAACATTTAGTTATTAGTGTGTATTTTGGTAATGCTTTCCAACAAATTCTCTTTATGTGAGCATGTGTATATGCTTAATAAGTACATGAAAAGCAGAAGATCTTTTGCAAAAATAAGATACAAATTTCAAAAAAAGTTTCCAGACTTGTGTCTACTATGAAACAATTAGAAGATTCACTGAAAGTTTTAAAAAAATCAGTCTCAGTGAACAATTGAAAATTAAACAGAAAACTTAACTTTTTAGAACAAAAATATAATGAGATTGATGAACATACCCCCCATAAAGTGTTTATCAGAAAATGTCAGTTAAGTGTGGCAGCAAATTGGAGCCATTTTCAGGACCAACTGTGAGCATGGTAAGTCCAAATTATTTAACATTTGTTATTAGTACATTTATATATTGTAGAAGTGCTAGAGAAATAGTTAACGTGCTTGCCGGGAATCATGCTAGCAGTGGCCCACGAGCCAACTGCCATTTTCTTGTATCATGTCATAATAATGTCTGTATAATTAACTCTGAAATCTGTATAAAAACAGCCAGTTTAGTTTTATTTGAAGTAAAAACATGATTATTTTCTATGAGAAAATTTGTTATTATATTGATATTATTATTGTATTCATCCTGATTTGCATAGGTGTTTAAATTATAGCAAATCTTCTCATAACTACAGATTTATTTCGATTACATATATTCATAATGACTTTAAAAAAAAAAAGAAAAAAAAAAGAAAATTAGATCATGTAGGACCTGAGTTGCAGGTTTCTTCCTGGAAGAAGTAGATGGAATTGTTTCTGTTAAATTTAAAAAAAAATAATTGATCCCATACATCAGAAATATGTTGCATGTTTAAGATACACAAATATATCCCTAGTAAAAATCTTAGGTGTGAGAGCTTATCCTCTAGCCTTGTAGTTACAGACAATGTTAAACCCATTAACAAACTGGGCAAATCTCTATGAAAGATAAAATGGAGATACCGGTAATGATTTTTTCTACTTCTAAGTGATATTATCCAGAAATATAATAGTGACGATGATGATGATGATAATAGTAATAATAGTAATAATAATAATACTTTAACTCTATGGAACGGTAACTTAGAAAGCCCTTGATACACCAGCTGGCTGCTGCCTCACATCCAAATGTCTTAATTACAGAATTAGACAATCGTTTAGCTAGTATAAGGTGATATTTGGTCAGCATGTTGGATCCTCCAGCCTTTATAGCTGGTTTTCTTAACCTGGAGTTGCTACTTTTTATAACTATCCAGATACTTTATGATGCTGGGTGGGATAGGTCCCATATTGGTCAAAATTTCATGAGAAGATTTCTTAAACTGCTCAGCTGTAGCAAGGGACAATAATAATAATAATATTTTTTATATTTGAATTATAGCTCAGTTGGTTGAGCATTTGGCCCGGAAAGCCAAAGGTCCCGGGTTCAAGTCTCGGTCTAGGCAAAAATTGTTCTCTTCATATATAATTTATCCTTCATTGAGAAGTGTTAAATTCATAATAAAAACATCAATAATAATAATAATAATAATAATAATAATAAGTAAAGTGATCCCACAACAGGCCCGGAGGCCCTTGGGGTAGTAGGAGGTTAAGGCTCCCACTTGTTCTAGACAATCGGCACTTTATGTCAGCCGGGTTGTCAGCCCTGCGTGACGGCCGCCTTTACCCCCAGAACGAGCGTCTGGTACTCATTTCCATTAGAGGCTGAGTCGACCCTAGGGCCATAGTGCTGCCAGAGGGTTTGGGTCAGTTTAAAAATCCTGACCCCAACGGGACTTGAACCCTTGATCCTCCGGCTTGTAGCTCAGTGCTTTAACCACTACGCTATGGCATGCCCCTAATAATAATAATAATAATAATAATAATAATAATAACAATAAGTAAAAATAATAGAAGGGAGAATCCTGTAATGTGGCTGAGTGGTCTAAGGCTCCATGCCTTTACACAAAACCACAGGAATTGTACTTGTTCAGGTAACCATGGGGAAAAAATTTTTTTCATTGAATTTTGACCAGTATATGGGACCAATACCCATCAAGAATCGTGAGGAATTTGGGTTGCTTCAGTAAGTAGCAGCTCCAGATTAAGAAAATCAGCTATAACTGCTAGGAAATTGCCATGCTACCACATGTTACTCCTATAATGGCTTGATGTCATCCACCACTGTGATTGACATATGTGAATGTGAGTCCAGGAGCCGTGTAGTAGATCAAGGCCCTCTTAAGCCTGTCACTTTTAAGAAAAAATGAAGAGATGACTACTCAGATTATGATAAGAAGAAAATTGACACTATAATATTGAAAAGTAAATAAAATGCTGAAAATTGCTAAGAATGGGAATATATCTAATATACATGTAGAAAAATAAATCATACATTTATTATTCTCTAATTAAAAGTGGCATTAAAATTAATTAAGCATTGTTTTAAAAATATAATACTCTGTAATAATAAAACATTCTGGATTTTTTTTTATTTCTTCTAATTTTTTTAATCTAGTTTCTATTGCCAGGATTATAGTTGAGATGTCAAAAACAGCTATCAGAGGTATTTTTGGGTATAGAAGAGCTTTATTGCTTTTCTTTGAATTTTTTTTATCCATTATGATGATTACATACATTTGATTTAATGAAACACACACATACACACACATATTCCAGTCTGTTTATTTTATATGGATAAGGTCTCCTTCTGTTTTCTTTATGAAATATTTTCTATACATTTCTGTTAATATGTTATATTGAAATGATTCATCTCTTACATTTAATTAAAAAAGTAAAATAATTTTGTAATTACATTATAAAAAATGCAGTTAAATATGATTGAAATTTAATTTGACATCTCATTCTCAAGCTTATTGATAAATAACATAGTATACTGGTAAATAATATTAAGTGTGAACAATTTTTAAAGAAATTGTTGCATTTTGGTTTTGTGATGTAGCAGTGACTGGTGATTGTTAATAGAGCCTTCAATTAATGTATTTTTGAATTGTTTTTACATGAGAATGTTGGATTTGTATAGGTCTGTGAAATTGACATGCATGGTTCCAGCATCGTCCTGCATGAATGTCATAAATTTTTATTCCAGCATGAAGCAGAAGGCTTGGTTTTAGTAGAAAATGTACAGATATATAACATTTTTATCACTTAGAGTTTTAAAACATAAAATTCTGGACCTTTTAAAAATGGGTCTGGAATTAATTAAGTGTACCATATTTTTATTTCTTACAAATGAAAAATCAAATTTTACTGTAAAGGTATTAAAATTTTAGTGAATTTTATCAATAAATTTAATAATATATTATATTTTATCAGTTTTTTAATGATTTTTTATGATATTTGGGATAAAATAGATTTGAAATAGGGCAAAATAAAAGAGGAATTTATGAAACTTTAAATTCAGGAATAAGGCAAAAGATAAAATGTGGGAATTTTGGAAAAAAATATAAGTTCAGACAATTCTGCATAGAGATATTGAATAAGTTAAAAAATATATATATTTTTTTAAGATTTTTAAATTACATTACAAAACTCTGTTGAGGTCACTGTGTCAAAGTTTTAAGAATTATAAAACAGTACCTGATATCTCAGTCGTCCTCAAAAATTTGCAGTGTTGTTTTATAGGAGACCTTTCGATAACTTAAGTATCATCTTCTGCTTTCATTTTGGTACTGACTGTTGTTAGTAATTATTCTGTACAGAGGGTTTATATTGCTGGATGCATTTTCATTCAGCAGGTGTTTATTTGTGGTTTCCTTGATATTTCTAGTTCTTCGAGAACATTGATTTTTGATGTATCATTTTCTCTATGTAGGATCGATAATACATTGTCCTGCTTCTACTATGTGTTTTGAAAAACTGGATTTACCCTCATTTCCAGGAAATCTCTGAAATGTTCGTTAAATCTTGTCGTGAAGTTTCTAGTAGTTCTTCCAATATAAAATAAAATTCACATCAGAAACAGAAAATAAGAATTCTATAAATTATCTAACTCTTACCATAACAAAAAATTTAAATAGCAATAAATTGGACATTGGCGTATATAGAAAACCTACAAGCACGCTATCCATAAAACATCCAGACATCCTCCACAACAAAAAGTTAGCACTTTCATCAGATTAATCAACAGAATGATGAAAATACAACTTACCCAAGAAAATTATAACAAGGTATTTAATTATATAAAACTCCTGGCTTATAAAAATGGATATAATGAAGAAATGAAGAAATGATTAATAAATTGATTAAGAAACAACAGAGAAAAGAAGAACTAACAAATATAACACAACTAACAGGGAAAATACTTGGGCTCGAACAAACACATATACACCAAAATCATGTGAGGGATAATTTAAAGGTCCCTTATTGCACTAGTGATACTCGCTCATCTCCAAAACTCTGCAGTCGTCCGTTAGAGGCCTCTGCGTGTGCCATGCCTCATTGCACATTGACCTGCTGGTACGCCAGTCGTGACCAGTATGGACGGTGCAGTGTGCCTCTGAAGTTGCGTTTTGTGAAGTTATTTGTGTAGTGAAGCATCAGATGGGTCGGCGATTGGTAATCAATCCTGCTAATGTATTGCGATTGGTTGAGATGAAGTTACAAAGAACTCTTCTTCGTGAAGATGGTATTGGTGTAGAAGATGAATCATTCGCATGTTTTCTGGTATCTATTATAGTGCAGAAATATGAGCATAAGTTAGAAACAGATACTGTTGTAACACTAACACATAATTATGATGCTAGTGATGATAATGACGAACAACTCATTGCAAGCGGTAGTGATACGGCAAGTGCGGGAAGAGGCGATGGAAGTAGTGAAAGTGAATTCCAACCCTCTCCTGATAAGAAGGTTAAAGTCACAAGTATCATCACGGCGTTTGATGACAACACACTAGAGAACATATACGATGATTATCACGTAAGAGGTTTTAACACATACGACAAGCTTCTGAAAAGATACCCTAAACTGAAGGCTAAAAGCAATATTAAAAACATACTGGACTACGTGGCAAAGAAACGAGAAGGAAATACAGTTTTCAAAGGAAATCGTACACTGCAGTTCAAGATCATCAAGGAGCGTGTAATGGCGAAATTCGATGAAGTGCAAGAATGTGGTTCTGCTGTTCATTATTGGCATTTACAACATTGGGCATTGGACGTAGCCAGAAATCTCAGGTGTACAAACTTTACAGCTTCACTAGGATTTATTACTAATTTGAAAAAGGAGTTTAGGATAACATCACGCCGTACCACTGTGCTCCAAGCACGAAAAGATAAGGATGATGAAGAAGAGCTGATTCAAAGAGCTCAAACATTTGTTGCTGATGCCAATGAGCATATCACGATAGAAAAAATTGAAATTAGTTCTGTATGGAACTGTGATCAGAGTCAGTTCAACTATGAGCTTTCTTCTGACAGAACACTATCCATGAAAGGGGAGAGAAACACTGTCTCGATGTTGCAATCAGTTAACAGTGCAACACATACTTACACGATCAATGTTGCTATGTCAATGGAAGGACGATTGGCAGACAAACTCTATATTTGCTTCTGAGAACCTAGTGTAAAGTTTGGACCTCGTGTGTCAAGGGAAATAGAAACTTGGGCCTCCAAATGTCTTCGTTGATGCAAGTGTGAGTGGGAAGATGACGAAACAACATCTGAAGACTTTTTTCTGTCAGTTTTGAATCCAAATTTGTCGAGAAAGTCATTAGTACTTTGTGACTCCTGGTCTGGACATAAGGATGAACAAGAACTACTGGAAGCATCTGGCAGAAAAGTTGTGCATTTAAAAATCATTCCACCAAAAACTACAAAATATGCACCTCTGGATGTGTATTTCTTCAGGTAATACAAAATATATGCCAAGAGAATAACATATTTTATTAAATTATGTTCCAGTAATATGCAGCCAAAATTCCATGACAGATTCTTTATCATGAATTTGCATTCTGTCATTTACGATCAGTTATCTGCAGGAGTATATAGACCAATGCTTCGTTACACATGGCAGAACACTGGCTACGATATTGGTGAACCAGTGGACAACTTCAAGAGTGTAATTGACGTGGCATTCAACACTGATATTATAGAATGTGCAGATATGACATGTGATCAACTTGCTTTTCTTCACTGTGCGTTTTGCAGTCATTCATATTGCTGTGAGCATTTTATTGAAAGTCCCCATTTACATTTATAGTTAAGATATCTGCATTGCGTATGGCTTCTACAGTGATATCTAGAGCATGATTGTAGAGTTTTGCAGAAAAACGACACCCACCCGCACATTGAGAGGTACGTAATGGTCCTGTAACCAAACTTTCATACAGATATGTTTGTTTGAGCCCAAGTACTTTCCTTGTAAGTAGAGAAACTGATAAAAGAGATAATAAGTGGGTATCATTAACATACATAGGCATAGAAACAAAAGCTAGCAAAAATTCTCAAAAACATGATAAAAACATAAAAATTGCCTACAGAACAAATAACAAACTAAATAATATAATTTCAAATAAAATAGAAGAAACGAACACATACAAAAATAAAGGAGTTTATAAATTAAATTCCAATAGCTGTGACAAATTTTATATTGGAAGAACTACTAGAAACTTCACGACAAAATTAATGAACATTTTAGAGATATCCTGAAAAATTAGGGTAAATTCAGTTTTTCGAAACACATAGTAGAAGCAGGACATCAGTTCAATACAATAGACAATGTATTATCGATCCTACATAGAGAAAACGATACATTGAATATTAACGTTCTTGAAGAACTAGAAATCATCAAGGAAACCACAAATAAACACCTGCTGAATGAAAATGCACCCAGCAACATAAACCCTCTGTACAGAATAATTACTAATAACAGTTAGTACCAAAATGAAAGCAGAAGATGATACTTAAGTAATCGAAAGGCCTCCTATAAAACAACACTGCAAATTATTGAGGATGACTGAGATATCAGGTACTGTTTTATAATTCTTAAAACTTTAATATATATTTTACAAAATACACATGGATTAAATGGAACAAATTTACCTGTTACAGAAGAGTTTGACAAGAAATTTTTATTGGGAAATCCAGAGTCTCAGGCAAAAAAAAAATCTGAGTTATTAATTGTTTACATTTAATACTCAAAATCCAGTCTTAAAATTAAATAGGGGGTATAGGATGAAATTTCAGGCCTTAAGTTAAGTAAAGAATTAATTATTACCTGCCAGGAGTTGTACAAATTTTGTAAAAGCTAGATTTATCTCCATGCATTTGGGAATTTGATCACTAAGTAATGATGAAACATATACTTAAAATATGCAATGCAAAGAAAATATGCTTTAATTATTAATATGTTTTGTAATATAAAAAATGTGTGTGTTATGAAGGGTTGAAATTAATAAAATGGACAAGGGCCAATGTTTTTTCTGAATTTCTACCACTTAATAATTAAAAGAACATAAATATTGTGTCACTTGAGTAATGAAAAGTACTTATAATTGTATTTTTCTAGTGTTACTGAGGTTCTGTTAAAACTAATAAAATATATTCTCTAATGTATATTATTTACAATGTATGACTTGAATCAGTTTACATAAGAACGGGCAGTTTTCTCTAAAAGTAACATAATGGACATGACCCAATATTTTACTCAAGGGCTCATATTGAAGTTTCTTAATGGTTATGTTAAGTTTTACTTTAAACATTACATAATGGTATTAAACAAATAAAAGTCAATAAATAAATAAGTTTGGGCTGTATTTATCTTACCTCATAAATAAGAGAACTTCATAATATTACTTCCTAATATATTTTCATAAAGTAAAACTCAATCAACAAAAGCTAAGCTTAATGTAAAATACACATACAGAACAATTTAATTTGTACAATTACCTATAATATTTTATTTTTATGCTATAATTAAATTGTATCTATATCAGAGTTATTCAAACAACAAACATTTTTTCAGGTTTGACATGTTCGTCATTTAGTATCATTTTATTTTATTTCAATTTGTTTGAAAATGTTATAAGATACTGTGTTTAGAATCTTTGGAATAATACTAGAACTCTGTTGTGTGTAGTCATGTTTTTTTTATTACATATTCACTTATATCTAATTTATGATGTGAAATAGTGATTAATAATGAAGTAGTTCATGCTAAAGAAAATCCAAGCCAACTCGCCTTACTGAAATAAAAATATTGGCTCTAGAATTTGAAACTAGAAAGCTACAAATACAAGTTCTACTATCACCTTTCTTAACACATTTTCAATATAAAAATATTTTGTTCTGTTTATTGTAAATTGTAGTAGCTTTTAGAAGAGTGGCCACTGAGATTTATGGATTTTTCATGGTTAAAAATTCAATTATGGATGCTAGAGTGTAAAGTTCTTCAGTAGAGAGTTTTGTATTCTACCACATTAGTACATTATTATATTATTGACAAAATTTTTCGATTATCATTAAAATTTATATTTTTAAATTTGGCTATTTTGAAAAGACAATACCTCCAGATTTTTTTTAATTTACAGATAGTAATAAAAAACTGAATAATATGAAACCTGTAAGAGATTAATATTTTTCTTCTAGATTTACTTCTACTATTTAGCTTTACATAGGAGGCTTGGAGAAATATTTTCTTTCACAGCAAGTAAGCAGCTCTGTTCAGATAACACATTTATGCAATAAAAATTGAAAATGTTTTATTATTCATTTCATACATCTCAATGATGGTCAAATTATATTTGAAGAGAAAAATTTTATGCTCAGATTGGGGCTTGAACCCAGGACCTTTCACACTCTAGGCAAATGCTCTACCGAGTGAGCTATCTGAGCAAGCTCCAATCTAAATACAAATCTTTCTAATGTAATGTAAAATTCCCAATTAAATGCCTTCTAATAAAGAAGCCTCCATTTGTAATATATAAGCAAAGGTTTCATAGCATTTGCTGTGTGGGTATTAACAATGTATATAAGAAAAAAGATTTTCATTTAGATTGGAGCTTGCTCAGATTGCTCACTTGGTAGAGCACTCACCTAGAGTGCGAAAGGTCCTGGGTTCAAGCCCCAGTCTGAGCGTATAATTTTTCTCTTCAAATATAAAATTTGAAAAAATTGGATATATGACCATTCCAAAATAACTAATTCATTTGTGGTTGTTTTTTGACATTAAAAATTGACAGTCATTATCATTCTCTTATTGTGTCCTCCTTTTGGGATTTTCAATGCAATTTGTAGACAACTGAATTGTGATTAGATTGGAGCTTGCTCAGATAGGCTCACCGGTAGAACATTTGCTAGAGAGCGAAAGGTCCTGGATTCAAACCCCAATATGAGTGTATATATATTATCGATACTTTTAAAATTCACGACAAAACACCATTGAGGTCACTATGTAATATTATAAATATTGCATATATATTAGTCAGATTATTTTATGTGCATTGAATGTGTTGGGAGATAAAGGATCTTAAGCTATGGGATTTGGTTAATAGTCACTTGTTCTTACTAGTATCCATAAAGCAGGCTTGGATACTCAGTATTATGATATTTCAGACAGTGGTATTGTAATTTCTACAGTCAACATGAAAGAAAAATAACTTCTGATATTTCTTTAAAGTATATTTTTAAACTTTCTTTCACTCATTGCCTGAATGGTTAATCCAATAAAACCTTTATTCTTCTCTCTTTTCTGCTACTACCAGATAAGATTGCAACATTTTACAATCAGCACCACATTTACATGGCACTTGGGTAGGGAGATGAGGTAGTTTTAAAGTTATGCTGTAGTTATATCTCTACCATTTGTACCACTCAAAATATCAGAAGTTGCTTCTATGTTTGCTACAAATGTAAATTTGATCATATGTATTGTATCATGCTGAATGCTATCATTTTTGTTGACAGGCAAGTTCTCAACAAACATGAACCTGTGTATCAAGCTGTGTGGGCAAACAACACAGACTTTGATGAAGTTCTCATTTCACCAGTGATGATCCAAGATCATATGCCTGACAATGTCCTCAATGCTCTAAATAAGGTATGATATTTGCCATGATTCCATTTTGCTTGAGAAAACTGAATAATGTTATTAATGACTATTGAGTTGTCTGGGTTTTAATGTTTTTTTTAAATATGTGGCTTTTAATTTATAATTATGTAAGCTTTTTTAGATAAATATCTCAAGAATTAAAAATTGATGAACATATATGGTATAATTATTTACATGGCCGGTCCCAAGCCCGGATGAGAAAGGAGGAGGGGGAGGAGTAACAACCTCGTTAAAAAACCAGGGTTCAGTTGGCTCCGACTGATAGTACTCTGTAAGGGCCCCTAGCCAGGGTTATGGTGAAGACCTCAACAGCAGAGTCGGCGCAGAAGGAGTCCTTCATCATGACGGATCTGGCGGAAGAGGCAACCCTATCTCTAAGGGAAATAGAGAAACGCTGCCTTGCAGTGAAGAGGGATCTTCAAAGGCTATGGGAGGAAAACCCAGACAGAAATTTTCCTGGTCCTCCAGGTTGGGGGTTTATGCTGTGGGCCAGCTCCCCACACATTAGAAAAAAAAAACAAAATGCTAAAAGACCAAATCAATCAAAGCCGGACAGAAAAAAGTATGAAAGACAAAAGCAACGAAACGGACATTGAATATAGACCTAATAGAAATTATTAAACAAATCTATAAATATAACTCTGCTTATGTTAAAATGGGAAATATAACGTCTAATCCTATAAAAACCTCAAAGGGAATGAAACAAGGGTGTAGTCTATCACCAATTTTATTTAATATTTATGTAGAATTTATATTAACGAAATGGAAGTAAAGCTGCAAATGTATGGGGATCCCAATATGCAACAGATTTTTGCTGACATTACAATTTGCCGATGATCAACTGGTTTTAGCGCAAGACAAATTTGATATGGAATTCATGATAAAAAGGTTGAAAAGCACATATGAATCATGGGGTCTCACAGTAAATTTACAAAAAAAACAGAATATCTGACAATAAATAGCAATGAAAGAGAAAATTTAATATTGGAATAAGGAATCCAAATAAAGCAAGTGAAACAAACTAAATATTTGGGAATGATTATGGATAACATCGAAGGGATAGGCAAAGAGAACATAAAACATAGAATTGAATTGAGTAGCAAAATAATATCATCATTAAATTCCATATGGTGGGATAAGCATATTTGGAAAGACACAAAAAAATATATTGGTAAAACATTGGTGGAATCTGTTGCAATGTAAGGAAATGAGGTATGGACAATCAATAAGTACAAGAATAGACTAATAGCTCTAGAAATGGATTATTTACGAAGAAGTGCCAGAAAGTCTAAATTAGAACGTGTCACAAATAAGGAAATTAGAAACATAATGGAAGCAGAAGAAAGCATAATTGAAAGAATTGAGGAGAAGGAATTAAAGTGGTTAGCACATGTTTTAAGAATGGAAGATGAGCGATGGCCGAAGCAACTATATGAATGGCATCCGAACAGAAAGAAGAAAAGAGGAAGACCAAGGTTAACATGGAAGGAAAACATGAAGACAGTAATGCAAGTTAGAGGGCTAAGCATCGAAGATGCCCAAGACCGTAGGCTTTGGAGGTTTGGCACGGGAAGACGGCAGCAGCTGTAAAAACCCGAAGATAGATAGATAGATTTACAGATCACAATATTTTTCCTGCAGTATTATTACTTTGAGTTATTTACTTTAAACATTATTAATTTTAATGAGACATTCATATTTAAGTTAATTAAATGTTTCTCTAATTACGGTGGCAGTGAGGTAACTTCAGTGTAAAATTTTTAGTTATAAAATTTTTATAATTTTTTGATGCAATTTCATTTTATGGAAAATGGAAGGTCAAAAGCACGGAAATAGTGTAATATACCTATACAATATGTGTTCGTTTATTTTTTATTTTAGATATTAAATTTATCACTTTTCACCAAATGACAAATTTTATTTGAGGAGAAAAATGTATACCTGAATCGGGATTTGAACTAGAACATTGGGTTCAAATCCTGATTCAGGCTATATTTTTCTTTTCGAATAAAATTTGTTTATTTATTTGCATCATAAAATTAGATACGTTAATTTTCGCAAATGATGTAGCATTAGTGGCATCCTCAGAGGACAAATTACAATATTCAGTATATAATTTTAACAAAATAGTAGTAATATAAAACATGAAAATCAATGCAAAGAAAACAGAAGTAATGGCTTTTCAAGGAAAATACCCTGTACTTAACAAAATTTGTATAGATTCAAAAATACAGAAAAGAGTAAATTAATTTACCTACCTTGGATATACATTAACATATTTGGATGATGTAGACATAGCATATAAATTTATTAATTTTAATAAAACCATGGGATTAATAAATTCAGTAATGAAACCTTTACTAGTCCAGAGAGATACCAGAGTATGGTTATGCAAAACGTTAGCAAGATCTGCACTTTGCTATGGCAGTGAGGCATGGACTTTGAAGAAAAGAGAAGAGAGCAGAATACCTTCTAGTGAAATGAGATTCATGAGATATACAGCAGGATATATCAAATGGAATCACAAATGCAATTATGATATCTTGAAGGAACTACATAGAACTGGTCATTGAATACATACATAGATAACAGAAAAACTGGATGAATCATTTGTGACGAATGAGTTCAGATAGAGTTCCCAAAGCCATGCTTCGTTATTGTCCAACAGGGAAGAGATCTCTGGGCCGTCCAAGGAAACGTTGGATAAAAGATTCATCAGTGAGATTGTAACAGGCCTATAGGCCTAAGACTTGGTTGGGTGAAGAAGAAGAAGATTTTACACCATAAGTAAAATATTAAGTATACATTTACATCATACAGAGGACATTTTGAAAGAGTATTTAAATTTATAATAATGATGATAATAATATCTTCAACTCGTGTCCAACTCAGGGTCGGTTCAAGGGATGAGATGAGATGAAGCCTTTATATTTATAGAGGTCTGTGAGCTACAAGAATGGCAGCTGACCATGCCTGATGCACAGTATTTAAATTTAATCTGCACTATTTTATAAAAATTACTATAAATTTTAAGCAATTCAGTAATTGTACTTAAATTAATTACATAAATTAAACAATAAATTAAGTATAAGTGAATGAGTTAGCTCAAGCAATAGTCTTGGACATTTGTATTTGGAAGGTTCCGGCTTCAAACCCTGATTCCGACCAACCTGGGATTTTTTACTCAGTCATCAAGACAAATGCTGGATTGGAATTTCATTACCAGGATCCATTTCATCATATTCACAATTTCATAGTATCGATACTTAAAAAAAACATTATTAACCACCGTTGAGATTGTTGTTAAATTGATGTTTAACACTTCTCACTGGAGGATAAATTATATTTAAGAGAAAAATTTTTGTCCAGACCGAGACTCGAACCCGGGACCTTTGGCTTTCCGGGCCAATGCTCTACTAACTGAGCTACCGAGATGAGTTGCAATCTAGACACACATTTTTCTCTTATATACATTGTAATTCCCTTGCACCAAATGCTATGAAACCTTTGCTTCTATCTTTGTAAATGGCACTTCTTTATTAAGAAGAGAAAAGTTTGCATCTAGATCACAATTCGCCTCGGTAGCTCAGTTGGTAGAGCATTGGTCTGGAAAGCCAAAGGTCCTAGGTTCGAGTCTCGGTCTGGGTGAAATTTTTTCTCTTCAAATATAATTTATCCTTCAGTGAGAAGTGTTAAATTAATAATAAAAACATCAATAGAAGCCCTACTGGCCTTATAAAGCAGTGTTTAAATTCCCAATAAATGTCTTCTTAATAAAGAAGCCACCATTTGCAGAGATAGAAGCAAAGGTTTCATAGCATTTGGCACGAGGGAATTACAATGTATATAAGAGAAAAATTTGCATCTAAATCGCAACTTGCCTCAGTAGCTCAGTTGGTAGAGCATTGCCCTGGAAAGCTAAAGGTCCCAGGTTCGAGTCTAGGTCTGGGCAAAAATGTTTCTCTTCAAATATAATTGTTGTTAAATATTTAAAGCCATAAAAATTGTACCTGTGTCGTCCTAAACAAATTAAAAATTGTTTAAAATAATCAGTTAGGTCTTTTGGAACTAGTTCCATTTTCAAAGCTGTTCCAATAGTAGTAAAGTACATAATAGAACAGCTTTGAAAATGGAACTAGCTCCAAAAGGCCAGCTGATTATTGCAAACAGTTTTTAATTTGCTGAGGACGACTACTGTTACAGGTATAATTTTTATTCTTTTAAATATTCATAGTACCGGTATCATAAAAAAAATAAATAGATCCATTCATATTTATTGAAGTAATTTATTTAAGAAGTACATTTTAATTTATATTTGTAGTAGTTTGGTTAAAATTGATGTGATTATTTTATATATCATGGTACTTCATTTCCGGATTAAACACAGCTGATATGGCACTCACAGATAGGCTCTTTATGGATTGGTACTAAGGAGGGCACTGAAAACTCACGCCTACCTACTAGTTTTTGTAGAGTGTGGCATGCTTGTGCAGTTGCCATGGTAATGCATGCCTGCTGGCTCATGCTGCATGGCTGAATATGTCTCTATGTCTCAGAAGGTTGTTGTGTCATGACGGTTGTTCTGTAGTATTGTTCTGTTGCCAATTCTGATAATGTTCAAACAAGATTCAATAACAGTTACATTTTTTATTAGACAATCATGAATTTATTCACACAATAATTGTCAGTTAGCGAGTTATCTTTTACCAATTATTATTTTATTCTTTTTGCAATTTGCAATTAAGATTTTAAAAAATGTTTAATATGCTAATTAAAAATAATAGCCATATTGAATTTAATGAAAATAAAAAGCCAAAGAAAATGGTGAAAATTATGTGTACATTCCATAATGAGTAGCTGAGCTTGCTAATTATTAACTAACTCACTGGCTCTATCGAACCCGTAGGTTCATGGCCGTTTCATTTGAGTCAATTGTTTTCATATGCAATAGCATATGCCTTCAAGTAGAAAGATGTCACAAAGAAACAATATTAACTTTTAATTTTATATCTACATAATTGAGGTGTCCAGAAACCAAGGGAGGTTAATGGATTAATAAATTTTGAGAAAATATTTAAAGTTACCATTAGTAATTTTTTTCTCAAAGTTCATATCCTCTTATTATGAACTCAGCACATATACATTTTATAGGATATCTTCCTTGTCCTTCAAATGACACTCTGATCCATTAAGTTTGACAGCAAGTGCATTGACTAAAAAGTACACTTACCATTTTGACTTCTAGACACCTTAATTATAAATGTTTTGTATTATATATTAGCAAACTAAGGCCATTAGCAGCCTCCCACCAGCTGCCACGGGATATTACTTTATATATTAAGCATCTATAATAAAGAATGAAATTAAAAAAATAATATGGAAACCACACATAGAACATACTGTGTTGCTATAATCATCACATGGATTCTGAGGGTTAAATGTGTGAGTTATAATGCCACTCACTGCACTTTATGTGCTTCAGGTTCCATACTAAGCAGATAGATGACATTAATGTGGTCTATTTTTTTTTATTTATGCAACACTTCATCAGACCACTCTATGTAGATGATATATTCTTTTATTGTGTACAGAGAGTAGTGTAGGATGAGTGTATGTTTATGTGTAAAGTATGTTTATATTAATGTAAAATGCGCTGAGTGAGGGGTAATGAACTGAAGGGAGCAGATGAAACCCAGTGTCGACACATAGCCTACTCCTGTCAAAAAGCACAAGGAGTGTGCCAGGCTTAACATCTCCATCTGACGGATTAATTGCTATCAACAGTACCACTAATGCCTTCCCAACATATATACTGTGGAGGGGTTTGCAATTTAACAATCTATCAATTAAAAATTGCACATCGCCACCCCTCTTGGTCCCAAGATTGAAAATTTTACAATTGAATTAATTTAATTAATTTTATAATTAAAATTTTCAAGCCACACGGGTATTGAGTCCAGGCCTGCTAGTTAGGCATGCTACCACCTGAGCCAGCACAGCAGACAAGACTTAAATGTAGTGAATTGCAACAAATTAAGCTTTCTAAATTAAATCAAAAACTTGTAAGCCTGGATATGTTAGCGTTTTAGCAATGAAACCTTTAAAAATACTTAATCCATTGTAGAAAATATGTTATCAAACAATAGTCAGTTTTTTTACCCATTGTCTTCAATTGTTTAGATGTAGTTTTGTTGTGGATCTGTGATTTTCTCTCTATTATAAATTTTATTCTTCAACTGATTTTCTTATCTTATTCTGGGCCTCCCAGTAAATCACTTCAGTAACTTTCTATATAATCATTTTCTTGGCAATACTCTATTATTCATCTTCTTCATATGTACAATCATCTAATTTTCTGTTTTACAATTTGGCTTGTACTTTACACACCAATTTTTCTTAATATGAATATAAGTAAAGTTATAAATAGTCTGCACTAATTTAATGAACATTACTATTACAGTATGGAACACAAAGTTTATTTTCGTAGCAATCTTGTAGGTGATTATTGTTATTAGTTTAAATAACATCAAATGAGTTTTGAAGATTTTTGTAATTTATAGCACCAGATCAAGTTTCTTTAAAGGTAAGAATAAAATCATGTAGCTTGTTTTAATGAGTTATTTTAATTAATATTTCTGAAAATATTGATAAACATGAACCTAAAATATTTTAATTTTTAATTATAATTATACATTTCTTTCATTTTAGGTACATACAGCAAAAAAGTAATTTGGGAAAATGTATTAACCATGCCAGCAAGTACACAATTCAAGAGACTTTACATAAGTTGAGGAAATTTCTTTTGGATTTTTAATAAAAAGAAACATGGGAATTTTTTAATGAACTAATAAATATTAATATTGCTTCTGTTGATGATTAACAAATTTCCAAATTTTATTTTATCTCTCCTCAACTATGGATATTACAAAGTACTGGATCTTATACATTATTGACAGCAGTATAAATTGTACAGCTTAATTCAGCCAACATTGAGATGTATGAAATGAATAATGAAAACATCAGAATCATAAACTATTGTAATGAACATGGTACATAGAACATAAGAAGAGTTCCACAGGAAAGATTAAGATGGAATTTAAGTCTGCAGATAAAATGAGCAAGTTGACTCATTTGAGACTAATATTTGGAAGTTGTTAAAAAGAAATCTTGGGAGTAGCTGTCCTCAATTCATAAATGATTATAAGATTATGGTGATTTGTGAGGCCATGCAACTAACTTTATCTGTGTCCTCTTCTTTCTGCTCCACAGTTGTAATTACAAAGATAATGATGCTGAAGAAATGTCACAGATTTCTATTTTGAAACTACAACACTTGATGAGAGATAAAATATAAAAGATCTACTATAAACAAAGTATTAGGCATCCTCTTTATAGACATATCTATGGCATTTATTCAGTGGAGCTAATACTTCTGGTTTTTTCTTTTAATATTGAATTCCATATGTTTGAACAGAATTATATTCCAGCAAAGATATTTTGTTGTTGGGAGTAACAATTTAACAATTTTCAATACAGTATTATATATGTTTAATAAACTTATAATTAAAAAGAAAACATATCAAAACATAGAAAAGTATCATAATAAAATTTAAAGAAACAAGTGTATTGAATCATGTATAAAGAAAACATACTTTCAATGTTTATTATTCTTTTTAACACTAATTTTAGCTAGTAAAGCTTATATTTTCAACATTTTAATGTTAAATTTGTTATTTACATTAAAGGAATTTGCTTTACTGAAATAAAAGCTGCTTAATGAACATCATATTCAAATATATAAATTGTGTTGCAAGATCCTGTCTTAACACAATTATTACCTCAAACATTAAACAACATGACAGAACTAATCTACAAATGATAAAGGAAGGGATTCATAAGAAAATGTAGACAATAATGATGAAACAATTATATAGCTGATTCAAAAAGTGGAATAAAAAAAAAGAAAAGTAAAATTATAATTCGGAATAGCAGAAGCATATATATAGTGGTTTCAAAGATTTATCAAATGGTTAAAGGTTTTTTTTTTTGGAATTAAAGACATTCTCCTTGAGTGTAAAACAATGATGTATAAAAAAGTATATGCCAAAGAATATCTAGATATTAAAATATGGTACTGAGACTTGTACATGGACAAAAAGAGATATATGCAGGGGTTTACACAGTGAAAATGAAGTTTTTAAGTAATATTTTACAGAAAATTAGGAGAAATGAAAAAAGAACAAAAAAAAATACAATGAAGATCAAATAAAGGACACCATAAACAAATTGTACAGACAATTGTCCATCATTGCAAATGTTCAAATTTAAATTAATATATTGAAAAGTTGTGGATATGTTAGAAGAATGGGGGGGGAGTCTTGCTGCGCAAAATAGAAATGATTGAAGGCAGAAGTTAAGGGAGGCCAAAGCTCGAATTTGAGCCAATCAGCCATTGGATGATGGATGGATAGAAGAATGGGGGGAAAAGATAATAAAGATAGGCTTCGCGAAAATTTTTCTCTTCAAATATAATTTATCCTTCTATGAGAAGTGTTAAATTAATAATAAAAATCGTTAAAACATGAAAATGGAGAGTAAAATATCCAAGGATAGATCACAATATAGATGGGTGAAACCAAGTTCAGGAAATCATCCAACAAAGAGATTACAATTGGAAATAACTTGAAGGGATGGAAATATGCAAAGACTGAGACCAATGGATACTACTTTCCAGAACTCAACTCCAAAAACAAGTGGACATGAGGAATAATGATGATCATGATGAAATAATTCAATGATATTTTAACCCTCTGCATGCCACTGGTAAAAACCTCTTCTGTCAGAGATTTAAATTGTGCCTGCTGATGTGATCGGCTTTGCAAGTAGTATAAGTATATTGTCTGGCAGGTAATGGAGAGGAGCACCAGAGCCGATCTAATCGGCTCATGACACCTAAAGGGTTAAGACATTAATAAAAAAAATATTAGTGAGGAATGTAATTGGTCATGTCTATAATTATTTAAATTCTAGTGATATTGATTGTTATATTGTGTACTGGTATCATTCCTGTATATATATAAACATTAGTTTCTATGTAACACAATGTAAAAATTATATAGAACAACAGCTCTAAAGAGAAAATTAAGAATTTATGGATCTATGTTAACATAAAATTCTTTTACCATCTAGAAAGTAACAGGTCTACTCTAAACACACCTACTTGTTTTACTATATTTAGAATTTTCTATCCAATAAATATGAAGTGAGATGTAAAAATCTTACTATTCATTAATTAAATAATTAGAAGGCCTATTAGGGTGTAACATAACTCAACGGAAAAATTTCAGGGACTTGTTGGAGCGCTCTGTTCTGTCAGATGAAATGTTCAAAGTGACCTCCTTGTGCCTCAATACAGGCATATTCTTCATTTGTGTACATCACAGCAGCCTACAATCAACAGAAAACAGACTGTCAATAACTATTGTAAACCTTAATAACCCAACATTCATAAAAGTTTGAATAACACTGTAATTATCAATTTCCGGACCCATGTTGTAATACACTTTTTTTATTCTCTCCATATGAGGAACTCATTCCTGACAGCAGCCTACAATCAACAGAAAACAGACTGTCAATAACTACTGTAAACCTTAATCACCCAACATTCATAAAAGTTCGAATAACTCTGTAATTAGCAATTTCTGGACCCGTGTTGTAATACACTTTTTTTATTCTCTCCATAGAGGAACTCATTCCTGAAATTTTGCCGTTGAGTTATGTTACACCCTATATATATGGAATTGGCTTACTTTATGTATAAAATATTAATCATGATTGAAGAAAGAATTAAGACTGCTTGACTTCATTAATTTCTATATACAATTCAAAAATAATTATTGGTATTTATACATATCATCCATGCTGCCCATAGAAAAAAAATTGTAATTAAATGGAATTATTTTCTATATGCCAATAAGTAAAGTTAATTGTGAATTAAGTTATGTAGGTAGAAAATAACACTATGGCATTTATTTTAATTCATGTTGAGTTGTTTTTGACTCACCTCATACTTCTTAACTCCTTTGCAGACTCGAGATTCATTACTGCATTTCTGACATTCTCAATGCTGTATCATGATCACAACTGACATCCAAGGGGAGGAGGCCATTGGACGTCAGTTGTGATCGTGATACAGCATTGAGAATGTCACAAATGCAGTGATGAAACTCGATTCTGCGAAGGAGTTAAGAAGTATGAGGTGAGTCAAAAACAACTCAACATAAATTAATTGCGAATATCTAACAATAACAAATTTCTTCTGAATTCATCACAGTTTTCATCTTTTCTTTATTTCCTTATCTTTTCTTTTATTCTAACCTAAATTTGTCTCTCATTAATAACTTCTGAATTGAGAAAGCTGAGGATTATTCCCCTAAATAAAACAGATTAATTTGCAATAAAATAAAACAGTAATTTAGGAGATCAAGGATTCAAATCCCAGGATACACTAACCTAATGTCTTTTCTTGGTTTACTTCAATTTTCAAATCAAAGCTGAATTGAGCCTATTTTATCATAATCACCTTTCATAATATTATTAAAATTCATCATCACAAAAATTATGGGTTAGACCATTTGGCCTGTTCCATCCCAACAGCTAAATGATGTCAAGAACTTGTAACACCATCGTCATTTTAGTCACCCAACATCTCAACATCCTATGGGTCTGTAGTTATGTAACATTTTTGGAATTCGGTTTGGTGAGTGGATAACAGGTAAGGACTCTCTCTGGAAATAGCATCACTGATCATGCTAGTTCCAGATCCCTCTGGCCCTGAAGATAATATCTCATAAGGGTTCCGGCCAGAGAGTTATATGGATGGTAGATTGAATTCTTAAGTCATGGAGAAGACAACAAATCTAGGAGAAGATGACTCCAAAATTAAACTCAGTCCTTCAGGTTGAATGTCATTTCAGAGGATTTTGACCCCACCAGTTTAAAAAAAAGTCCATACTCACAATCCCAATAGTAAATTACTAAAATTAAATTTATTTAATTAGATAAAAATAAAAGTCAAAGTTTTATATGATTTTCATATTTATTACAATATAAATTTATAACAGCTGTTTCGGTACTTTGTACATTCTTCACACATGATTATAAATGAAGAAGATACTAAGTACCAAAACAGCTGTTACAAATTTATATTGTAATAAATATGAAAATTATATAAAACTTTGTTTTATTTTAATTTAATTCAATGAATATGGATTTTCATCAAGTAAACATCAATCATTTGATTAAAATTAAATTTTGTTAACATGTCTGAAGAAGGTACAGTGTACCGAAACAGCTGTCATTGAATTACATAATAAATATGAAAATCAAATAAAACTATGTTTTATTTTTATTTAATTAATAAAATTAAATTGGTAAATGTCTAAAATTAAATTGATAAATAACCTATAGGTTATTCTAAATATTATATTCTAACTAAAGATTCTAAATATCATATCTAAATGTTAAAGTATCTACAATTGAATACTAAGAATATTTAATTATAATACAAACAAAAATAAGAATAAAGTATGGAAAATTATCTTTTTGTTTGGCATTTTATTAATTATCTTTATGAGATAAAAATGTAGTATGAAAATGTTATTATTTTGAAGTGAAGTTTGTTTTACTCTTGTGTAGGTTGTTTCACACTCGAAGCGTTTCAATGTTGATGTAGTGCGGCCTTATGCTCATACAGAAGCCCAAAATTCCTGTTACTATGATACAAGGTACGAAAATTTTAATGTTGAATACCCCAATCTGTATAGTAAATTTCACCCTTGTGCCCAGCCAAATTTTCAAACAAAATCTAGCAAAATCTATAACCATGTAGATACCCCATATTTAGCCTTGCCTAAGATAAATTTTATTCCTTCAAATTGTTAATTATATGTAAATCCACTTTAAATATTCCTTCAAAATCCTCCATATTTATGTTATCCATATATATAAGATTCGTGCAATACTATTTAAGCCCATATTACCTGGTTCACTTGTATTTTTCTGGATCCAGATTTTATTGAAGTGAAAAACGTAAGCTTTATACCATTTGATATATAGATCAAAACTTATTTGTTGTGTATGTGTGTATTTATGCATGTTACAAGTTTATGATGTTGAATATTTTCTAATTTTGATTAAACTTGACTTGTATATTTTTTTAAGGTTAAGAATCATTCTTATTGTCTGGAATTGTATTCAATTAGGTATAAGAAGGCTTGAAATCTTTAGATAGTGAAATGTCAAGGAAGTTGATATATTGTAATTAAACTTAGCAGTTTTATGAACATGACATTTCTGGATATTACCATTCTCCTGCTCTCAATAATTAATCAAGAAGTGCTCCTTTATTTTTGTTCTAATTGAAATAAAATGTAATCTAATCCAAAGTTCAATTTCCTATATTCTAGATGTTGTTAATTTCAATTTAAAGGTTAAATCAAGATATGAACGGTATTTTCATAATTTACTTTGTATATAAATATATTTACAAACTGAATTGGAAAATTTTTAACTATTTATTTTTAATAAAGTATTTGTTTACAGTGCCTGAATAATTATAATTCACATATCATATACATTTCTTAGATTAAAAAAAATAACACGAGGAAGAGTGAAAACTCACAAAAGAGTTCTGGGTTCATACATTGTATGATTTCTGATAGCGAGAAAATTATATCTGAAATTAGATAAATTAACACTGTCTAGATAGGTAAATCTCTCACGTCTCTTTACTTATTAGTTTAATGATTAAAAAAAGTTAAATTTCACCAATATTCTTACTCGAAAAATCCTCTGAACATTTCCATTATAGTTTAACAATTAAAAGGAACTTCATATCAAAACAAAGATCCATGGTTAGACAAATTCTGAGTTCATCAACTTGTAAGTTATTTTCAAAAATGGTTTGAAAAGCCTGTCTTTTTACTATTTTTATTTCCCATAATTAGAAGTGGATAACATAAATAACAATAACCATAATACTAATAATGATATAATAATAAATGGGCACAACGTTTAGTAGAGAAAAAAAAGAACCCATAGACAAACAATGAGAGAATTATGGGCTTGAAGGAAAATATAGAAGTGATTCTAAATACTTTGCATAGTCTTACTTATGTTCACTTACAATTCAAATAATAATAATAATAATAATAATAATAATAATAATAATAATAATAATAATAATAGTAAGGATTAATAATCATACCAATAATAATAAAACACAAAGTATCTATTACATACATTCTGATCACACATACTAATTAATATTGCAACATACTAACACTTTTCACTGCCTTTCAAGGTCATGTTCTGCAGCTACATACACTGTCAACAAACTGGTGATGTTCCCGTCCCTTTGCGACGAATGGTGAGGCTGAATATATTGTATATTGTTATGATACACTCCCTTGTAATCCACCTTTCATTATACAATACCTGCTATAAATTACAAAGTCAATGTTAAGTGTATCATTAAAAATGCATGCAGACACCCACATCCACTGTTAATATTATATCTCTAAGTTATCCTTAAATATTTATTTAAAATGTTAAAATATCTTACACTATTTTTTAGCATACTGACATTTATTTAAAAAATATTAAAATATCTGAAATTAAGATTTCAATGCCAATATATTGACATTTGATTAACATTTTCCAGGCTACCGGTATCAGGCCATGATCAATAGTTGTTATTGCAGCCAGGCATTTTACCTCTGACTGTAGGAGACTCTTCAGTGTCTAAGTCAGTTCCTTGCTGGAACTACTCAACCATTGAAGATATCTCTTGCAGCCAGAAATGGAATATCTGGTGAGCTTCCAGTAAGGAACCTATTCATCTGCTGAAGATGTCTCCCACAGCTGGAGATAAAATGCCTACTGCAACACCAATTATCGACCACAGCTTAATAGCCCAGAAAATATTCATTATACAACTAGCCATGGAAGCCTTCATTCTACTATACTGACATTTAATAAAAAACATATCTTGGATTAAATTTCACTATGTTATTATATACAGATTTACATTTATAAAATTATGTTGAATTAAGAGATAAATTCTTATGTAAATACAATAGGAAGTAACATTATGAGGTTCTACTTAATACATGAATTGAGTCTTTTTTCATCTTAGCCCATATTTATTGTTTTCTTATAGGACATCTTTCTTTGTGCAGACTGATGACACTGGGGAACAAAAAAATATTTTTTTCTTGGTGCCTGAAATTTTTCACCTGATTCTGGGTATTTCGGCACTGCTGATTCCAAAAATGTCATCCATTTTGTTGCAGCAGCTCTAGTTTGCAAGATATTGATGATACTGCTCTTATGTACCACCATTGTAAATCGATTGTTTGCATAATACTAATTGATTTAATCCAAGTTATATTCATGTTGTTGTTGCCGTTTGCATATGTAATTTTACTAATTTGACAATTGTTTATCCTTTTTCTAGACTGACATGGCTTCAACACGAAGAAAATGTGTGAATAATCCTGATGTGTTTTGTTTCATCTGTGGGGAGTACACATTCACTCAACAAAGAAAACCTATAACTGACTTTGTAAGAAGAGCTTATTTGGCCTATTTCAAAGTACAACTGGGAGATCAAGATAAGCCTTGGGCACCTCACATTGTATGTAAAACGTGCACAGAGCATCTACGACAATGGACAAATGGGAAACGGAAATGCTTGAAATTTGGGGAACCAATGATCTGGCGAGAACAAATTAACCATAGTGATGACTGCTATTTTTTGTTCAGTCAATGTAAAGGGCATCAATAGCAAAAACCGGAATAGATGGGTATATCCCAATCTACGCTCCGCAAGACGCCCTGTTCCACATTCAGAGGAGATACCTGTTCCAATTTTTACCAGTCTTCCAGAGTCACCAGAAGAAGAGGATGATTCAACTGAAAGCTATTCTGAGGGAAATGACAGCGATTTCCCAGGACCTTCATCAGTTTCATCCGGTTTTAGTCAAGCGGAACTGAACGACCTCATAAGGGATCTAAGTCTTCCAAAGAAGTCATCTGAGTTGTTAGCTTCCAGGCTGGCAGAGAAACAATGTCTGTTACCGGGAACAAAGGTCACAGTCTATCGCAAAAGAGAAACAGACTTCCTGCCATTCTTCACAGTAGAAAATAAATTTGTTTTTTGTATGAATGTTGAAGGACTGTTAATGAAGCTGGGTGTAAGAAAATACACACCAAGTGAATGGCGGTTATTTATAGATAGCTCCAAACGCAGCCTAAAATGTGTTCTTTTGCATAATGGGAACATATACAGGTCAATCCCAATTGGTCACTCAGTTTCTATGCGTGAAAATCAACATACAATAGCTACAGTGCTAGAGAAGATCTCTTACCGTGATCACCAATGGGTAATGTGTGTCGATCTCAAGATGGTGAATTTTCTTCTAGGACAACAAGGTGGGTACACCAAATACCCATGCTTTATATGTTTATGGGACTCTAGAGCCAAAGATCAACATTGGGTGAGAAGGCATTGGCCTCTTAGAGAAAGCATGACCGTTGGAGAAAAAAACATCGTTGCAGAACCTTTGGTTGACAGAAACAACATCATCTTGCCACCACTGCATATTAAACTTGGTTTAATGAAACAGTTCATCAAGGCGTTGAATAGAGATGGAACATGTTTTGGCTACATATGTACAAAATTTCCTGCACTGAGTAAGGAAAAAATAAAAGCAGGTATATTGGATGGACCACAAATCCGCCAACTTATTAATGACCATCAATTTCAAGACTCAATGAATGATACTGAAGCAGCCGCATGGTCTTCGTTCTGTATGGTAGTGAAGAATTTCCTTGGAAACTATAAGTCTCCTAATAGTGATGAACTAGTGGAGAATATGCTCACTGCTTTTTGTGCACTAGGTTGTAACATGAGCATCAAATTACACTACCTACACAGTCATTTGGATCGATTTCCAGACAATCTTGGAGATGTAAGTGAGGAACAGGGTGAGCGTTTTCACCAGGAATTAAGTACAATGGAAGAAAGGTATCGTGGACGGTGGGATATACATATGATGGCGGACTACTGTTGGAGCATCCACCGAGAATGTCCAAGATCATTGCATCGGAGGAAATCACAGAAACGGGGATTCTGCGACCTGATGGAGGAAAATTAATGATTCTAACGAGACTAATGTGTAAATAAATTATGGTAGTTATATAGATACAGTTGTTTCATGAAAAAGAAAGTATTTGTTCTTTTGTATTTAATTGTATGCGAGTAATATAGTTGTATATGTGGACCAGTATTTTTGAACTGGTATATAATTTGAATAAACTCTATCTCAAAAACTAGAGCTGATAGGACGAAACTGAAATCATCTTTGGAATCAGTGACCCAAATATACCCATAAATAGGTGAAAACATTAAGGCACCAAAATCACTGTTCCCCAGTGTGATCTTTAAGTTGTCGGCCCTGGATGTCAACTCCTGCTCCCTCTTTTTGTGGTCCAAAAAACTTGTGTATTGTTATGCCAACACTAGGGCCTAACTACCATAATAATAAAATACTATAAAAAGCCGATAAAGAATAGAGACATATACATGTGTATTATATCAGAAAATAGGGGACAATTAACCACACTGAAAAACATATTAGTTCATAATCATATAATATAAAAAAACGCTAGTAAAAAGGCATGTTTCTATATCCTGGATCAAAACCATGTCAAAAGATTCCAGAATTGTTGAGTTAGAAAGATGACCACATTAGATAAGTGAAGAATGAGTACAAGAAGGAAAGTAGAACAAAGCTTTCCATTTTGACATAGATGAAGGTTTCAAACTAGATCATAAACTTTCCACCCCAAATTTCCCCAATTAGAAACTTAAAATTTATCATATAAATATTCGCGATTTTTTTACCGAAGGAGAACGGCGGCGGGACCGAACGCGGTTCCCCGGCAGGGGAGGCAGCTCTACATGGTAATATAAGCATTTTTAATCATTCTTTAATGGTCATTTTCAGACATAGAATTAATTAATGGACCAAATGGTCCAAAGAACTTAGAATATGAACAAAGTTGAATATTTTAAATGTTTGTTTTCTCTCTCTGAATTTTAACACTTTAGTATTTTGACGTTTGACATTATGGCGATTTCAGCTGACTTTAATAAATTGTTTTATATGTTGTTGATCTAATATTTCTTTATGTTTGGTTTTATTTTAATAAATAATGTTATTTTATTGTTTACTGTGTTTTAAAATGTTTAACTGTGGAATTCATCCTCCAAAACCAAGGCCAACCGCTCGGGCCAAAGACCACTTAAACAATAGAGAACTTAACGCTATCGTTACGGCGGGGCTTAACTGACCCCGCGCGTAAAATGTATTATATCTCTCTCCCCGGGTATTTAAAAATTCATAATTCTCTCCTTGTTCTTATGAATGTACATTTTTTTTTCCATATAGTGAGTTCAAAAGTAGACATCCAGGGCCGACAACTTAAAGATCATCAGTCTGTCAAAGTAAAGATGAAAAAATACTC
Source organism: Diploptera punctata (assembly GCA_030220185.1). Taxonomy (NCBI): domain Eukaryota; kingdom Metazoa; phylum Arthropoda; class Insecta; order Blattodea; family Blaberidae; genus Diploptera; species Diploptera punctata. The sequence continues at coordinate 3,506,880 of JASPKZ010003852.1, forward strand.
AACTTATTTATTAAGAAAGAAATTTTCAGAACTAGCATGCAGACATTTATAAAAACAAATTGACATATCCGGGATTCCATTTCCAATATAACTATTTTGTAAAAAATTGTAGTAACCATTTTTGAACCACTTTAAATAGTGACAATTTGTCAATTGGATGAGACTGTAATTTTTCAGTAATGATAATTTATTATTAAAAATGATATGAACACAGCATTTGAAAAACTTCAAACTTTCCTACTGTAATTATTCAAATATCTTGTATGGTTGTCTTACCTCACTTAAGTGAAAATTATCCTTTGATTGTCTACCCACAGAAATACTTCCCTATGATCCCTTTTTACCATTATAAATTTGAGTTAATTAAATCTTATGTTCTAACTTCGGTACGACTAAAGAATGGTACTATAACAGTGTGGTAATAAATGCAGGGGAACAGTTTTCCCATAATCAATCAATAGTAAGACAGTATATATGTCTCAGAAAATGTGACAATCACAGCATGCAAAGAAATGACAAGATAGCAATGTAATGAACAATGGTAAGTTATTACAACGTATATAAGAGAAAAATTTGCATCTAGATCGTAACTCTCCTCGGTAGCTCAGTTGGTAGAGCATTTGGCCCGGCAAGCCAAAGGTCCCGGGTTCGAGTCCCGGTCTAGGCGAAAATTTTTCTCTTCAAATATAATTTATCTTTCAGTGAGAAATGTTAAATCAATAATAAAAACATCAATGGTAAGTTAATTACTATGATTTACCATGTCACAGATAAATAAACCATAAGGTGCAACTTACAAGCAGAGTTCTGCCATTTGTTACAGAAGGTTCTTTTGACACTACTTGAGTATTTGAGATTTTTAAATATTCAGTGTTTTTTAATTGTTTGGAAGCAAATTGATAGGATTTGTATTCTTTTGTGTATTCATTCTTTTGGTGTCTCCTGTTAGTGCTTCATAACCATACCAATCATTTAAAATTTCTCAGTACTGGTGATGTGTAATGTTTCCTTTTCACTTCCACCTTCTCATTATATACCAAGATTGCTCAATTGTAGGAGGATAAGAGAACAGTACACTTTACCTGAATTGCAGAGAGTAACATAAACTAAATACACCCAAATTACACTTGAGCAGTCCTATAGGGTTTAAATAAATAAGTGTACCATTTATCCTTGTAAGAATGTCAAACTAACAACAAGTTTGTATTTGAAAATAATAGGTTAATTTAAATGTCAATAAAAATTACAATGGGAAGTAACACTATGAAGTAATAAATAAGTAGGGTCTGTATTCATCTTACCTTATAATAGTTGTCCAGACTGGACAAGCTGACGATAAAACAGAAGATTTATTTTGAAACATGCCCTAAAAAAAACTAAACTGTTATAAGGAAAGATGAATATAGACTCTACTTATTTATTAAAAAGAACATCATACTGTTACTCCCTATTGTAATTTTAAAAAATGGGGTAATTTACAATTTATATAAATGAATCGGATGGAAGGGATCCTTTCTGAAACCTTTCCAGTGAAAATCACAGAGTTTTGAGGTGAGAGATAAAAATTATATACAATTCATTTATATAAATCAATTTAAATGTGTTTATTTACTTCATATAATTTTTAATGATTATGAAAGTTGGTAAAAAAGATTCTTTTATGTACATAAATAAAGCTTAGAGATACAACATAAGAAATATATGCCTACCTGTACTAAGCGAATTTAATCGTTAAACATATTCTGGATCTCTGAGTATAAAATTTCATATTTCAACAGATATATGATTTATTATCAGGGATAGTAAGTTCAAGTCCTGAAAACTTATGCCTATTAAAGAAATTTAAAATTATTTAATATACACTTACAAATCTGAGATTATATGACTAAAATAACAATTCAAATGGGCTAGTGGTCAGTGTTTCTGTCAAAAGTTCATGAGATTTAAGGTTCGATTCCTGGTCAAATTATATGAATTTTTCCTTAAAGGAAATTACTTCTGTGGTTGACCATGGTCTAGAATTTAGGCAAAGTTTAGATTAAGAACTCTCCTGGCACTTCATTATCATTTATCACCCATCATGTTATTGGGTAATATAACTCCACCTTCCAGGTGACCCAACCTAAGAAATGGATTACAATTCTGCCAATGCCAGAAATGTCATAAAAAGACAACCTGGTGGCATTAGACAAAAAAAAAATTAATTTAGTCATGGAATTTGAAGTGCCTGCCTCATCATTGAATGCCCATTGCTAATAATAATTATGAAGTGGTGGGATCTCTCGATAATCATTCTTCATTAATTACTCTTCAACATAGTTTGAAAGTACGTGAAGGAAATTTTACAGACATACACAAAAGCTGGGAGATTTACTTGTAGCTCTTCATAGCTCATATAATTTTTTATGAAGAAATTCTTAATGTTGCAATATTTCTCACTGCCTAAGTTTTTATAAATCTTAGGAATAATATTAAAAATTATAGTAATTTTATTAACTGTTCAAATAAATTAAACAATGTAAAAATATTTTCAAGGCATTATAATTATTTAGCTGCAGTATTTAACTGTTAGCATGATTAAACAACACTATAAGTTAAAGAAGGGCATGCTATAGTGTAATTGGTTAAAGCAACATCCTATAAGCAAGAAGGTCATGAGTTGAGGTTCCGATAAGATCAGGATTTTTAAACTCTCCTAAACCTTCTGGCACCACCATGGCCCTGGGGTCAAAATAATCTCTAATGAAAATGAGTACCGGACACACATTCTGAGGGCTGACATTTTGACCCAATTGTTTAGAAAGATGGGAACCTTATCTTCCTGCTACCCAAAGGGACTCCTAAAATCTGTAATGGGAACACTTATCTTATATATGTTAAGAGGTAAATAGTTATAAAAATTTCTGTACTCTTCTTCCAGTCATGAAAAATATGCATGTAAATGCACTAGCAGTACAACAATTATTTCAATTATAAGTAATCAGTTCATGTAAATAAGATGTTTATCGGAGAGCATTATATTAATATTTGAAATTGCATGAAGTTTACTCATCAGACACACCATAAGAAAAATAAAATAATATTTAAAATGAATTAATATAGGACATAAATAATAATTTTATAAGTCACGGTATTTAAAAATAAACAGATGCAAAGTTTAAATAATATTCAGTTTGTCTTCATAAATTATATATATATATATATATATATATATATATATAATGATGCATTAATAAAGTAAAACATACACATTTATTTGCACAATAGAGACGATCTTATTCTGTCAAGATTCTAGCTTTTAGATAATAATTCATCAGCGTACTCATTAAATAAAAACTTCATATCCCTGATTATTATATTAAAGCAAAAAATCTTTAAATTTTCACTTTATTTCACTTGTAAGACATTAACGGTGTATGTACTTGTTTTCTGCAGGTTATAACAACTATTGGTCCAGCAAAACCACAACGCATTCTCACATCTAATAACAACTCAACAGTGACATCAGCTGAACATCTGGACTCTGAGCGATGTCATCTACTAGCTACAAACTGTGCTACAACTATGGCTGGACCAGGCTCTCCTAAAGCAGCAACTCCACCCCATAAGTTGTGCTTGGAAACCAGCTTCACATCTTTACAAAGTCCATCATCTGATGTTCACCATAATCCTAGTCTCAACTCTTCAACCTGCAGTCAAAATGTCTATAATTCTGCAAATTCATCAAATAATGGACGTATCCTCAACAAAAACCCCAACAATGGTCATCCTCACATTACTTCACCATTTGCTTTACATCCAGTATTATCTTGGGAATATGCTTCTCTGTTGGAAGAACAACTGTTAGCAAGCTTCCAGAATTCCAATAATATTGGTAGCACTAGTGGTATTAACAGTGGACCATTCTCTAGTAATATATTTGGTGCAAATAGTTCAGGACTTACAGATTCACAAAAAACAATGAAAGTGGATTTGATTCATGATGATTGGTTTGGTTTGGCACCGTTAGCAACTCCAGAATCATTATCTGAGGTTTCTAGCATCAGTTCACGTGCAAGCAGTCTAATGCTAAACATTGACAGAACTCTGAAGGACATGTTTGGCCATCATAGAGGATGTTTACCTGCATGCAGATTAGTGGATAGTGGAAGTGCATTGTCACCTTCTTCTGTGCATGCAGGTGTTTCATACTTGAACTCAAAATCACCAAGATTCTTAAGAAGAACATCAAATGGTGTCAGTGGGTTAGTGAATATTAATTCCAGAGTTCTGAAGCTGGACACTGGAGGCTCTAAGCACACACACTCATCATCTGGCGATGAAGATCTGAGCTTTGAATCTGCACAGCAACACATTTCTAGTGAAGATGGGAATTCCACTCCAGAAAATGGCAATAATTCAAATAGTGAAGTGTTTGTAAGTGTAAAGGGAACACCATTTTCGTCAGAAGATTCCGTGACAGTGAGTGTAGATGTTCATAATGATGACAAAATGATATGTAGAACTGTTCATCCTATTCTCTCCCCAATGGAAACCTCAGTGGTGATTGTAGGATCATCTCCTAAACAAGTGAAGTTCCTAACTCCACAGAATTCAACAAATAGTGAGGATTCACCAGAAGATCAGGACACCATGTTAGTTTTATCAAAGAGTTCTGTTATTGATGATAGTAGAACATTTGATTCCAGAAGTGATAATCCCACAAATAGTCTTGATGGTATGATGGTGTTACACTTGAGTAGGGCTTCCAGTCATGAAGATGACTACAGACATGGAGTTTATGGTGAGAAGGAAAAAATATCGGAGGTTGTGAATAAAAACATGATGCTAATAGGAGATAGCATCGATGTTCTTAGGCCAAGTTATTCATCTGCTGAAACTAGTCCAGTGACAGATGATAACAGCTTCTGCAGCAGTAGTACTGGTAATAATAATATTAGAGGCTTCAAACTACCAACTGTGGCTAAGAATGTTGTAGGTGCAGGCACCGAGTGCAGTGCGGATTCAGGTACTAAAAGAAACCATGATACGGGTATAAGTCACATGGAGTCTCTGCCTCTTCTGTCGAATATTGGAGAGGTTCATGACAAAGCAGCACTTGTTAGAAAGAAATATGTTTATTCCATCACTTCTGTTGGAAAGGGAGAGAGCAGTGTGTAGACTCAACAAAAATATAATATTATTGAAAAATTGAAAATATAAATCTGGTAAGCTCCCAGTTATGTTGTTTCTATATACATATATATCTTCTACCTACCAAAATCCATTGCTTTTAATAATGTCAAATTATATTCAAGGCTCTTAAACCTTACCAGGTATGGATAATAAGTTACATAATGTTGGAGCTAATAAAGGTTTTTATAGGTAAACCAGGGGGAGCCCATATGGATGTTGTTTTTGGTAAGTTTATGTGCATATTAGAATCGTTAATGAATAAAAATAAGTTATGTAAACTCTGTATACAAGTCTGATTATTGTCAGCCAGTACATCTCTGTATAGCATACTGCTCTGACCATATGAAAATTTTCACAAAGGGTAATTTTTCCTGAATCCAAGGGAATGGTTTATCATGACAATTGATACATCATTTCCTGTTTACCATTTATTCATAACTGCAAGATTGTCTTGTAGTTAGGTATAGCTCAATGCAGCTATGTAGGAATACTCCTACTGTATCAACTAAAGTTGTCATGCATTTGTAATGATGCATTCTTTTGGATATGCTATCAGTATGAAGGTAAGTTGTATTTAATAAATTGGTTTAAAGGAAAATATCAAAATAAAAATTTGTTTTATATATTAAAAAACAAGAGAATGGCCTATTTTGATATGTCAGAATTTGTCAACATTCCTAGTTTGAATTATTTCTAAATGAATCCTCCCAGAATAAAAATCTGTAAGATGGCCCTGAAGTGATTAGAATATTATGAATGCATAAAAAAAATTATGCTTGACTAAAATCCTTGAGGACTAAAGGAGAAGAGAAAGACCAAGGGAAACGTGGAAAGAGATTGATGAATAGAGAAACAAAGCAACATGATGAAGAACTGGAGTGAAGTGAAAGAACTTCTCAGGCAAGAGTGAGGAGGAGCAATTTTTTCAATTAGCACTGTGTTTTCTGGATAAATAAAAAAGGAATATGGTGAAGATGAATTACATCACTGTGAGTGAAGAAGAAATTAAATAAACCATCAAAAACTGATATTAAGATAGCATAAACTACAAGGAAAATATAAAATAGGACTCACTTTAAATTTTTATTTGAAATATATTAATGAAAAAAACTATACACCTTTGGAAAATCCTGCACATTACATTGACTGAAAAATACAAAGGAGAATAGAAGGAATATGATAATGATGATGAATTATATCACTCTAAGGGAAGAAGAAATAAAATTTGGTAAATTGTCACAAACTGATATTAAGACATAAACTATTAGGAAAATATGAAATGTGAGAGTGAGTAAATTTTTGTTTGAAACATATTACTGAAAATGAACTCTTCACATGTCCTTTAAAAGTCTTGTATGTTAAATTGGCTGAAAAACATAATGGAATTGCCAAGAATTCATTAAAAAATATAAGGCACCATAGGTCTACATTTGCTGTAGAATATTACAGTGAATCAATTTAATATTGGGGCATTCTTATCTAACCTGTTTACAGGACATTATTTTACAATTAATATGAAAATGTAGTAAAGAAGTGATCAAAACAAGAGGATTGCATCAGTTTGCAATACTCAATATAACCTTGTTGTTTCAAATGCTGGGCCTTGGAAACGGAGCCGTTGGCGTTTCAATATAACCTTTTAAGTATCTAAACCAATATTATAAATATGTTAAATTAATTACTTATTTTAAGAATTCACACAATGAGGTATATTCATTTAGGTCATTTTTTCTATATAATACCATAAGAGTGCATCAATTTAATATTTGATCACTTGATTTGTTTATCTACTCAGAGGATTCAATTAAATTGTAGATGGAGTCATGTTTGTTTATTGTACTGTGTCAAACTAAATTTAATAATCATTATGATATTCTTCTATTCATCATATAATATCTCTAAGATAATTAACAATAAAAGTATGGGGCAAAAACTAGCAATATGAGTTATGAAGTGAGGCAGTATATTATACACTGTCATGTAAAAGGTAAATGCTAAGACAAATAGCAAAATACACTAAATTTTAGTAAAATTACTGTAAAAAGTACAACAAAGAGTATAGAATAGAAACTATTCCATAAAGAGGATAACCTAAAAATTTTCTGAATGAGAAGGGAGGTTGAACAAGTGCATGAAAAATGACTTCTGAATTGTGGGAGGGGTTATCAGAAAAACAAGTTATAATGGCAAGAAAAGAGTCATGTGTAAGTGAAGTGAATAGATGGAAGAGACTTCAATTTGCAAAATAATATTTTAATAAGCATTAAAAAGGTGAAATCAAGTGCTGTTTTTTGTGATGAAAGCAAGATAGCTGTTATTTTGTTTAGATGGAGAGGTAACTACATGTTGTAAAGCAAATCAATATTTGTAAGTAAGAATTTGTAGTGTAAGGTTAAACAGGGTTGAGGCAATGTGATGGCATGGGATGCATTTTATCAACAGGTGTACATGAAATGACCTTCATTGACTGTAATATTAAACAGGAAGATTATATAAAAATGCCGAAAAAATCAACATATAGAGTGTTTCAAATTGATATAAACATGCTTTGAAACATTATTTCGGGTAACGAAATGAAACAGAAATACAGGTTTGTTGTGTTGTATTCCTTAAACTTCCTTAAGCCAGTACATGTTCAAAATATCCACCTTCGCTAAAGTATATTCCCAATATTGATGTTGAACAGAGCGATATACAATCTGGATTGCTTATGGAATATCAATGATGACATGTTCAATCTGATTTCTCAGTTCCTCCAATGTTTGTGGTTTTGTAGCATATACCATGTTCTTTAAAGTCCCCATAGGTAGAAGTCTAGAGGCGTTAAATCAGGAGATCAAGGCAGGAACTCCATAGCATTTCCTCTTCATCCTATCCAACTCTGATTGATGAGCAATTGAAAAAAATTCTCACATCGGTATAAAAGTGATGTGGAGCCCCGTCTTGTTGGGAGTAAGCCTCATTTACATTCTCAGAGAGATCATTAAGACATGGAGTCATGATTTCCAACATTTCCAGGTAAGTCTATCCTCTGAGAGTCTCTTCGAAGAAGTACGAACCAATAAATCCACACCATACCACTACTCTTGGAGGATTGGCAGCCTTTTCTTCAACAATGTTTGGATTTCCATTAGTCCAGTACACACAATTATGCCGATTAATTGTGCCATTAAGTTTAAATGTGGCTTCATCTGACCAAACAATTAAGTCTTTAAAATCTTTACTTTCGTCACACTTGTGCAGGAACTACTCACACAATTTGCAATTGCCTATCTGCCACATCATTATGGTACGTATCTAGTTGATGTTGAATATTGTGAAGAAATATATTTGAATAATCAGACACTTCCAGTGGCCTAAGTGGTGCAAATACGCTTTATCTGCTGCGTGTCATTCAGCATTCCATAAAGCACTCTAGAACTTGCAGTGAAGAAAAAGTATGCTGCAGACAGACGAAATCACTGTTAAGGCAGAATTTCATATACAGGGTGCAGCATAAGTCAGTTAACCACTGCACATTATTGAAAGGAAAAAATCAGATTGGTTGAAACTTGGGTTTGAATACGGGACCTTCAGAATATAATCACAAACACTACAGCTTGAGATAATTTGCTAACTAGGGGACGGTTTCGATAGTTATTTTTTGTATAGATGTTGTAAGCTACAGAAAATAATATATATTTGCATTTTAGGTTAACTGACTCTGTATGTAGTAGAAAATTTCATATTTTTTTGGTATTACTCTACCCATGAAGATTATGGCAGTAACTCTTTTAAACAATTAATATTTTCAGATGATGCAAAAGAATAAAATTAATCAATTATTAAGAAAAGTATATTTAATTTGTAATAAATTGATATTCCACTTTATTTGCATCCCTATTCCTTAACAAATTTAAAATAAAGATGAAGTATGTTTCAAGTTGAAAAGATACATGATGCCTTTCTTTATATAATATTGTTTGACTGCTGTGCTTAGCTCATTTCTTGCAGTATTTATATTGATTTTACTAATATGCCTTATATTTCCTGTGTTTTCTAATGTAACCTCTAATCCTCATAGATTTAAATATAAAAGTGTCAAATGTCATATAAGAAATTGCATGAGTAAAATGGATGAAAAATTGTACTATAAAAAATACCCATACAGCCCATGAGGCAATACTTTTAGCTTGGTTATGAAGTATGTATGTTATATTATGACAGGGGAGCAAGATATACATCACATAGGGAATTTTCAGAAGTGATACTTTAAATTGGAAACACCATCTTGAAAGAATGAGTTTAAATCAGATCTCTGAGACGAAGATCTCTGGGCTGTCCTATGAAACACTGGAGGGAAAATTTTCTATTGGATCATAACAGGCCTTGGTCTAATACTTGAAAGGAAGAAGAAGAAGAAGAAGAAGATATTTTAATACAATGGAATAATAATATACTCAACTCATGTCCAACTCACAGTCAGGTCAAGAGATGAGAATGAGCTCCTATATATATATATATATATATATATATGATCCTTCGAATGACAAGGGTGCTGGTCGACCATGTCTGACGCACTGTCAGGGCAGATGAACAAAATGGATAAAATGAGTATGAAGGAAGGTGGAATGAAATTTGTGGCAGGAGAAAATGGGAGATACTCCGAGAAAACTTGCCCAAGCTCTGTTTTGCCCACCACAAAACCCACATATAGTGACGAAGACTTGATTTTGAGACCCAGCAGTGAGATGTGAGTGTCTAATTGCTTGTGTCATGGGGCTGATTGATTTCTTAATAATAAAACAATTACAACTTGTTAGAATACGTAATACTTTATTTTAAATGATCTATTTGTTCATTTGATAAATTTCATCCATTAAATAAATCCTAAATTCTGTGTAACTTTTAGTTATATGATTAATTTTGATAGCATCACATAAGTAATATGAGTAATGAGTCTATGAACAAATTGAATCTGCTGCTCTCACTGCAGAAGCAGTTCATTCAATGAATATCACATATTTCCACTGCATCTGCAGCCATCTTTTGCTAAAGTGCTTTTGAAGTTTTATTGAGATATTTAAAGAGTCATGCTACATGTTAGAAAGTTGTGTGTATTTGTGTCATCGTATTAGTGACTACAATACTTGTTTTCAGAATCAAACTTGGCATATAACAATCAATTAAGAAAAGTAAAATTGAGTTTGTTAGTCAGAGGTGGCCAATGATCCACCCATTATAGGAGTGACATGTTGGTCAGCGTGTTGGACACCCAGCCTTATATACCAGATTTACTTTTAAGTGGTGGTAATGTATTTAGCTGCTATTATAAATGTAACAAAATGAAAATGAATATTTTAATCAGGTGGCAAATAGACCTTGACATAAACATATATGTAAACAGTGCACTTACCAATTAATCATTATCTGGTAACATGTTATCAAATGGATTTACCATCTCTATCAATGAGAAATGTTTGTCTTTCATTTTTACCTGATTGTAATTATTTACAGCTTTTATGTTTTTGAAAAATCAGAGTCATACCATTTGAAAGACCAGGAGGGATGGTGGTGGGAGTTAATATTAACCATGATTTGAGAGAGGTAAATTATACAGGGAATGATTGGGAAACATTAGAAAAGGATAGAATGTATGGAGAGTTCATGTCTGTGTGATCATAAAACTTATGGGTTTGATAGTATTTTATGTATCCACTGCTGTGGTCTTGGGATAATGCTGCCTTATATTAAATGGTCCCAGTCAGGACAAATTTCTTGGGTGAGGTATTTTTGTGGGGGGGGGGGTTCCTCACTTGTAAAACAAATGTCTGGAAACATTAAGGCCCAAATGGTTCCTGAACACCATGACCATCACAATAATCCATATCGTATTTGCCTTTTTTTACTATTTGTGTTTGGTCATAATTTTTTTTGCAGAGGTGGACCTGACATGGAGCTCATCCAGAGAGCTCCTCCATGTCTCTATATGGTCAAAAACAGTATTGTGAGATCCAAAGTTACAAATCCTCTCCTGACAAGTAGTGTTCCTGTAAGCACTGGGTGGCATGGGACATATAAAAGTACAAAGGTAGCGAATAAACTAAGATAAACAGAAGAGAAAGTATTTTATGTATCAAAGTCAAAATGAGAATGTTTTTCCAAGGTAGGCTATTGTAACCAGTAGATACAAGTGAATACAAGTGGCCTGAGGTTTAAATATAATATTTTGCATGGGGTTCATAGAATATTTTGTGGTGCACTAGTCCATAGTTAAGTAAATTAAAACTTTTTGCTAACAGATTTTGTTAAAAAATTTGGTTTGTGTTTGTATGTCTTATTTGGCATATTTTGTTTCAGTATCTAGGGAATGTGTAAACTGAAAAAAAAAAAAAATGTATTGACGGAACCCATGCATGATATTCCACCATAGTAATTCTGCCTGAAGGCAAGTCCTTTACTGCAATTATAGCATTTTCATGCTATGCTTGCAGCTTTACTAGAGAAATGTAGGTGTGGTAGCTTCCCGTTTCTTTCCCTGCATGATATTAATAAGTTAAAATCTCCGAATTTAATAATCAATGTACTGTTAGGTTGGAAATTATGTTAGGATCTGTTGAAACAAAAATTCCTTCAGTTCAATATAATTAAATCTAGAGTCTGTGTGATAAGATATATATATATATATATATATATATATATATATAAAACAAAGTTAAAACTAATTCTTCCTCATTCATGTCTGTGTTTAACATATGTGGATGTAAGGCCAGCAGCTGGCTTCTAGCCAAAGACCTTCTACATCATGTTGTACCGTGGAGAATGATTTCATCTAAGGATAGCCGACAAGTTTTGAAAGGAAAGTGTCAATTGAGATGCAGCAGACAGGAATAGAGTAAAACTAACAACATTGCCATGACAAAGGAAAGACTGCAGTTGTATGCAGTTTGTTAATGCACTGTATGCTACTCAAGGATACATGGCAACCTCTGCTCTGTGTTAGGAGATAACCCATCATCTAAACTGGTTCAGTTTAATGATATGAGTTGTTAAACACTACCTACCTGTATACATATATGTACAACACATGTCCCAATCTTCTCTATTGTAACATAACTCATCTTCTTGCTGTTAGTGTAATATGCTTTCAAGTTGTTCTAGCTCTTCTTCTCTTCTTTTTTCCTTTTACGATATCCATCAAAACAACTTTTTTGATGTCCTGTCTTCTTGTATCTTTGTATCTTCATTATTAAATTAATATTGAAAAAAAATTAAAATAGTATTATTAGATTCTCTGAAAATAAAATATCAGGTTATGAGATATTAACTTTATTTTTTGCCATACTTATTTAATATTGAAAATAAAATCTATTCCTATGAGAAAAGCATGATTACATTTATATTAATTTTCATGCCCTGGAAATAAACGAACATTTTATCAGTTTCAATATTTCTTACCATCTTTATTTTTAAAATCTTCCTCTATTGAGATGTTCCCCAGCAAGAAAAAAAGCAGGAAAAATACATTTATTGTAAACAAGAATTCAATTGTCAGAACAAGAAAGCATTAAGAATTTATATGAAACTAGAATACAGTTACATTTAAAATCAAGAATAGGTGATCCAGAAATAGACTGGAACATTCTTCAGGATTCTGTTAAACAAGCTTCCTTAGAAAGCTAAGAACACAAAATTTTAGGTCTAAACAAGCATTTGAAAATATGGAATGAAGAAATACAAAGGTTAATTGAGAATAAAAAGGATGTTCATCAAAAATGGATTGGTTCTAAAAAACTAGAAGACAAAATAAATTTTAAGAAGATTGCACAGGTATAGTAGCAATAACAGGAATACCAGAACCAATGTTGAAAAAACACTATCAAAAGTTACTCTATGACGAACATGCAAACAAAACAACTACTACTAAGAGAGAAGAATATTAACATTATTTGCTTATAAGATATTCAAAATGTTCTTTTGAAGATGAAAAATAAAAAAATCTAATGGCACCAATGGAACTAGGAAATATGGTGGGAAAAAAAAATCACACATAAAACTAGTTCAACTTTTTAACGATGTCTGGGCACAAGGGAAGATACCACAGGATTGGAAGACAGCTTTAATGATTCCATTCTATAAAATAGAACCAAGAAATAATTGTTCAAATTATAGAGGAATCTCAGTGTTAGTAACAGCATAAAAAATTAACACAGAATTTTAAAAGATAAACTAAACATTTTAGTTGAAGATAAAATAGAAGAAGAACAATGTGGCTTCTGAAAGGGCCAATCCTGTGTAGATTCCATATTTATAGTTCTTAGAAAAGAAAAGAGAATTTAACTTTCCCTTATGTATGTTATTTTTAGATTACGAAAAAGCATTTGACCAGGTAAACAGAGAAAAGTTATGGAAAGTTTTAGAATTTTATGGAACTAATAAAAATTTGTTAAATTCAAAGAAGAGTCTTTATGAAACTACAATAATAAAAGTCAAATTAGATCACAATAAAGTCACAGAAACAATAGTAGCCAACCAAGGATATGAGCTCTCTACCTTATTTTTTATTATGTATTTGGACAAAACAATTAAAGAATGGAAAGCAGAAATATCCAAAGGGATACAAATTACAAATAATACAAGGTTAAATACATTAATATTTGCAGATGAGCAAGTTTTGTTTGCAGCAAATTAAGATGATTTAAAATGGGAAGTTTTCAAATTACAGACTATATTAAAGAATTATAATATGAAAATATCAGTTGACAAAATGAAAGCAGTGGCAGTATATAGTAACAAATATTATGGGTAAAAAATTGGTTGAAAATAAAATAATAGAACAAGTGATAGAATTTATATATTTAGGAAATCACCGTTCATTATATGATTACCAAGACATAAATAAAAATTTAATAAAATGTAACTGCTTTAATGGGGTTTTGAGAGGAAATTTTGGAAAATCAATGTGAAAAGATATTAAACTCCAGTGGTGGAATTTCGACAAGTGTTAGCCGTCGTTTTATTTATAATAATATGGATATAATATTGAGTTTATATATTATTTCTAATAAGTAAATGAACTTCTAAAAAGAACAACATGCAATGTTAGGAGTATCAAATATAATAATCTACTATATGGCCTATAGGGCTTAGGAAATTGAAGGGGGTAATTGGACATATTAATAGTTCATTAAATATATAAATACAGGATTTTAAAACACAGATATTCGTCTCCAATTCCAGCTGGTTTCTAGAGCTTATGAGAGAGCTCTATACATTGGTAACCTCATCTTCTATTAAAGATACTAAGGGTGAAATCTCTCATTTTATTTTATTGAATAAAGTAGCAGATATAGAACATATTAAGTCATTTAGAACATCATGTGGTGTGCCAATGAACACAGTAGAAATTTTCAAATTGTTTCTTAATTTCTCATCTAATTCAATATAATTAGCCCCTACTTCTATTGTTAGATTCGGAGTTTTCTACATGGCCCCTAAATGGCAGCTCTTGTTCGGCTAAGAAACACACAGCTTTTATTAGGCAACTAACGATGTACTTGTTTGCTTTAACGTTTTTGTTATGCTTATCTGTATTCATTTTTATAGCCTGGCTTTGGGACTCTTCAATTCTAGTATTCCCAAACTTACATAGCACTATTTCACAGTTAACATGGGCTTCAAATAGTTCATGTCATTTTTCAGCATATGGAAACTATTTACATCTGAAACCGCCTTTGTTGTCCAAATATTTTTCTCCGTTGAAAATAGAAGGCAGTGCTAGCAGGGAACATGACTTCCTGCAGTCATGTGTCATGTTCATACCAACCTTCATGTCCTTCATTAAACGATGCACTTTTGTTTTTGTTTGGATTATAATGCTACTTAAATTAGGAGTTGGTTTACAACTTGTTTCTTTTCAACAAAACTTTGGCAGGAAAAGGGATGACTTAACAAGTCTTGAATAACTCGAGCACATTCCTCTCCCAAGATAATATTTATTTAGTGGTTTAATTACTGTATTTGATATGCTCAGAAGCACTACGTGTACATAGGACTTACTCGGAGCAAACGAACCCTTGCTGTTAGCCGTTTCTAGAGTGCTAACAGGGCAGCTAGAGTTGCATTGGGCAGCCTGGTACTCGGCTTGAAATGCAGCACAATGTACTACCGATCTGCTTGAATGCACCTGCGCAAATAATTCTCAAGATCTCGTTCCATGTTAGCCTCAGGAGGATGGCTAACAGTTTTGGGGATTTAAACACATTGAAGCACATTGTATAGTATTGGACTACTACAGTATATACGCAACACATACAATATGTATTATTAAGTTACTATTGATTAGACTACTATCAATGCATTGTTGTATCTCATTCGGATATGTTTTGTTTTAATTAAATATCAAAGAGTTTAATTCCAACTTTTGAAAGTGTTAGCCGGGCTAACAGTGCTAACATGGACCCTCCGCCACTGTTCAACTCGGATTTCATAATATAACTCTCAACTATCTCTTTTATACGGTAGTGAATGTTGGACATTACAACAAACTAATAAAAGTAGAATCAACACAGCACAAATGAGATTTCTATGGTCAATAACAAGTGTTACCTTGAGAGACCATTTGATGAATGATGACATTAGAACTCAATGGGACATTGAAGAAATGACAGCAAAAATCCAGCTTTATCAACATAAATGGAGACAGCATGTTCTTAGGACACCAGAACATCATTTACAAAAAAAATTAATAAATTATTTATCATTCTGCAGGAAACAGAGACTAAGATTGACCTTATCACCATTGGACAAATCAGTTCCAGTTGTAGTTCATAGATTGAAATAAACCCAAACCTGTGTTTTTGGCAGAAGAAGAAGAATATATTGGTGTGATATATAGATATATCAAAGCTGGGTGTATGTAAGTGCCAGACACTTACACCATTTGTTGGGAAAAAGTTTATTATTCAGCCAAATCTATTATGCTTTTCCCACATGGAGATGTAGTTTGTGATAACTATTTCATTTAATATAATTTCTATTAGATATTCATTTTTTATTTGTTTTGACTCTCAAATTACAATTTCTTATGTCTTACATTCTTGTAAGTTTAACTTTTTCTTTATTACAAAGAGAGATTCCAAGAAGACATATTGAATGAAGAAATATGAAGGCAAAGGTTGTCTTTAATTTGTATTTATTGGTGGAAATTTAAATTTGGTTTCTATTTATTGGCTTACTATATGAAGATAGTAAGTCCTGAGATATATTCGAAATTTAATCAAGTGATTAATTTTCAATAACATTAAAATCTGAAGATTTGATGTGTATTAATGACCTATGAATTAAACAGTTTAGTCCACCAAGATGTGGATGTTGTTGATGAAATAAAAATGTTAGTCAAGACCAGATATTTCAATTTCTATGTCTTGGTTGGAACTGAACACTTTAGCCTTCAGGGCATGGATATATGAAGATTCCAATTTTGTATCCTGTATTGAACATTTTTTTTATGTCTCCTTTTTGTTCTGAACTGAATATCTTCCTTCCTGATGTCATTTCTGCCTATTTCCTCCTGGCCTTTTCACTTCTTATGTATTCTCAGTTGTTGTCTTCCTTTCTGATATCTTTTTTATCTCTTGTCCTCTTCACATCTTGTGTAATTTCAGTTGATGTCTTCCTTCCTGATGTGCTTGCTACCTCTTGACTCGTCTTTGCTTGTGTCTTCCCAGCTAGCATCCTTTTTATTCTTGCCTCTGGCCTCTTTGTCTCTTTTGTCATCCCAACTAGTGTTTTACTTCCTTGTTCCTCCCTTCTCTTGTTTCTTGCCCTCTTTATTTCTTATGTTTTCCATCATTATGTCGTTGTTATTTTCCATCTTTCTTCTAGTGTCTTCACTTTGTTTGTTATAGTTGTTTATTTGTTGATGTATTTTCTCTGAAGTCTGGAAATACAAAAAGAATCGGTATTGAATCAAAGGCCAACAAACAGACAATTTGGTAGCACTGTCTTTTCTGGTTGATATGCCTTAACTTCATACCTGAAACAGAGAAGAGAAATTTCACATTAATAGTTGAATTCATTTTGAGGACAATGAAAAGACATCATCCTCTATTTTAAGCAAGACACAGCTATGTAGCCATGACTTGCAAAACAACAGATTACCCTGCACATAAGCACAGCTAAGCAATGATAAAGCCAGCATCATTGTCGACTTTTTAAAACTAAACCCTACCTACACCTAGATTCGAACTAACCAATGATGCTAGCAATATCCTAACTACAGAGATCCTAGCAGCAGATGAACAGAGACGTAACTCAGGTGGGGACTTGCCTGGAGGACTACGTCTATGTTGATTTGTGCACAGATCATGACATTTGCAACATTGTTTCAATGGAGATCATAACAGCAGGTATGCAGAGATGTAGTTCAGGTTTGGTCTTGCCTGAACTTCATCAGTGCTAGTTAGTGCACAGATCTCAATGCTTGCAACATCATATCTACGAAGATCCTAGCACCAGACTCACAGAGACATAGTGACAGGGGGGACTTACCTTTACTATGTCAGTACTTGTTTGGTGCACAGATCTTTTCCCCGAGTGTTAGTGAGGTCTCCAAATTTTAGACCAGCCAAAATGTCAGATCCAGAAACAGACTAAATTTATTCTGTATTCTGGAGTCTGGAGTGGATTAGCTCTGTTTAACCTGGGCATTAGCAGCATTAACCAGAAGCACTAACCCTCATACGCGCTATATACTGCTGTGCATAGTCATCTGTGGTTTAATTGGTTTTGTCTTCTCCTACCTTTTGATGAGGAACTCCCACGGTGTTTGTAGTTTTCCAACGATGGAAGGCTGCTACATGGCCCCGGTCAGAACCAAGACCGTTTTCACCCCTTAAAAGGGGCCCCTAACTAAATATTAAAAAAAAGCTATCTAGTAACACAACACTATATCACCACACCTGCAAAGAAAGAAAATGCATACATTACATCACAAGGAATTAACATAAGAAACCATTAATGCCATACTGTATAATAAAGACAAGATGGTGATTGTTATACAGGATTTTCATTTTAAAACTTACCAGTCTAAATAACTATTAAATCTAATTAAATTAAAACAAATATCATCAGTTTATATGCTGAGGGCAATTATCTTTTGGAGGAAAAGTCTGTCTGAACTGGGATTTGAACACAAAATCTCCAGTTTTACACACTGATGCACTGAATACTTATGCAATCCAGTCGTCTATATTCAGACACAAATTTTTCATTCTTATATAATTCCAGATACCCAATACCAATGAATCATCATTCACAACACTATTGAGATGCTTCTTATTTAAGAAGACATGAGATTTTTAACATTATGTTGTAATCTGTAAAGCTATTATTATACTATTAATATGTAAACTTATACAGTCAGGCTAATCATCTAAAAAAATAATTCAAACAGAATCTATTCTCTTTAAAAAAAATAATTTAAATAAATGGCCTGAATGTATAAATTTACACAATAATAGCATAATTGAAGAGGAAGTTCAAAACCTGTATTAATTGAATTTAAAGTTAGGGGCAAAACCCCCAGACTATAAAGCTTTGAAATCTTAAATAGAATCTCTATATTTTTGTACTTAAATTTAAAAGCGTACCAGTATTTAATTGTTGATATATCTCACACATTTGTTTCATATCATTAGTTTTCTATTGTAGCCTTACAACTTGAAAAGTTAAATTTTTTACAAATACAGATATGTATTTATTATTAATTTAATACTTCTCACTGAAGGACAAATTATATTTGAAGAGAAAATATAAATATAGATATACTAACTTTTATTCTCTTGAGATCTAAACAACAATAAAGTCATAATCCCACATTTCCATTGAAGCTGTCATGTAATTGAATTTCAATCTCTTTGTTGGTGAGTCAATCTCTCTACAAAGGATTGAAAAGAACACAATGGTGATTCAGAATGGAATGTTGCAATTGTTGATTTTTTAGGGTAACAGAAATGAAGATATACTTCATGTTCTTTACACTATTCAAACATGGATCTGCTTTGAACTTTTATGGGAATAAATCACTATGAGGTTTAATTTAAGATTAAATGGTTGGTTGGTATCTAATGTCGAGCACTTGATAATGAAATCATTCGCTTTAAGATTAAATTAAAACACTTCATAGAAGTAGTTCTTCTGATTGACATAACATCAGTCGACACAAAATTATTGAAGATGAAGCTGCCAAGGCTTTGAAACTGCGGTCTAATTAGAAGACTGGATATGAGCGAGGTATGAAGCATTTTAATTTATCATTATGAGTTGGTTATTTTGACTCACCTCATATTTCTTGATTTTTATGCAGACCTGGTTTTGTCGCTTTTGCATGACATTATTGATGATCCCATGTTCGATGCTTCAATGTTGGAAGCATCGACAATGTTGCGCAAAAGTGATGAACCTAGGATTGCATAAAAATCAAGAAATATGAGGTGAGTCAAAATAACCAACTCATAATAATTAAAAGAAATCTCATAGTGTTATTTACTACATATATTAAATGGATCTGCTTGTTTGACCAATGTAGGCTAGTCCACAATTACAAGGAATTTTTTAGATCTAAATCATCCTTAACAGTTTAAAATTATTGGATTATCTTGCCAGGTGGAAGAAAATAATCTGGATGTCACATTTTTTAAACAATTTTCCAATTTTGTAGGAGGTATTACTAAAAAAATAAAATATTCGTATTTGCTGTAGTTAAATGGCTTCATGGTTTTCTTCATGTACAATTCTCCCACCATGGCACAGTTGTTCCACTTTGAGTAATATATATTTTTACTGTAATGATTTCATAGTAGAATAGTATAATGATATAGTGTTTCTATAAGGTAGATATTCACTATCAGAGACAACAAAGACCTAATGGAAAAGTGCTGATTTGTTTCAGGTAGGATAATGAAGAAAGCTGTTTGAATATAAGTCTGTATGAGTTGGCTTATACAGGGTTCCCACAAATGCTCTTTCGGGTTTCGAACACATGTAACTTGCGTTTAAATAAACTTACAAACATGAAACTAGTACTAATGGAAACAGAAACTCAAAAAGTTTTGGTTATAGTATCACAGTTGGCAATAATGATCTATAATTACATACAACATTGCATATTGTTCAAAGTGAGAAAATGGCTGGTATAGAGGATAGGCAAGCATTCTGTGTTCTCGATTATCATGTTCATCAATCTGTAATTGTTGTTCAACGACATTTTTTAACAAGATTTGGTGAAGATCCACCTAGTGGTCCTTCAATCCGTAAGTGGTACTCTGATTTTACGACAAGAGGGTGCATCTGTAGGAGGAAATCTTCTGGACGCCCGGCTGTAAGTGAGGCAACTGTAGACTGGATTCGTGAATCTTATACACATAGTCCTCAAAAATCAACCATTGCAGCTAGCAGGGAGCTGCAGATCCTTAAACCCACCGTATGGAAAGTTCTGTGTAAACGTTTGGAATTTCATCCATACTGATTGCAGATGCTGCAGTTCTTAAAGGAAGAAGATAAAATGGTGCATTGTACTTTCTGCAAGAATATGCAGACTCTCATGTAAACTGATGGGTTTTTTTAATCCATAGTGTTTAGTAACAAGTGCTCGTTCCATCTTTCAGGTAAAGTGAACAAACATAACGTTAGAATCTGGCAGTCAGAGAAACCCAATACCTACGTGCAGCATGTCCGTGACACTCCTAAAGTGAACGTATTATGCGCATTAAGCCTGCAGAAAGTGTATGGGCCATTCTTCTTTGTAGAGAAAACAATTGGAGGATGTGAGTACCTGGATATGCTACAACAGTGGCTCCTGCCTCAGCTGAAATAGGAAATGCTCAATCTTAAGACAAACAGATCCATCTATCAGTATTGTAAAGAAAATGAAATGTGTCTTCATCTCCGCTGAGAAATAGACAATTGTGAACAATCCATTTTAAATCATTATTGTGTTATTTTGTATTCTTCTTAACTAACTAACTCACTGGCACTATTAAACCTATAGGATCATGGCCATGCAGACATAAGCTTTTCATACATCCCTATCCTAGCCAACATTTTCCTGGTATAATTTAAAAAAGTAAAGTAAAGTAAAGTGTTCCCACTACAGGCCTCGGGAGGCCCTTGGGGTAGTAGGATGTTAAGGCTCCCACTTTTTCTAGACAATCGGCACTTGATGTCAGCCGGGTTGTCAGCCCTGCGTGACGGCCGTCTTTACTCCCAGAACAATCATCTGGTATTCATTTCAATTAGAGGCTGAGTAGACCCCAGGGCCATGGTGCCACCAGAAGGTTTGGGTCAGTTTAAAAATCCTGACCCCACCGGGACTTGAACCCTCGACCTTCTGGTTTGTAGCGCACTGCCTTCCTTCCTCAAATCATAATTGATGTTATTCTTCCATCTTATTCTTGGCCTACCTACTGGGTGCTTTCCCTTTGATTTTCCTATAAGAAGTGTCCATGGCCCTCTTTCATTCCCTATTTGTGCCACATGTCCTCCCTATCGCAGTCTATGAGACTTAACTATTCTTATTACATCTGGTTTCCCATAAATATCATGTAGCTCATTGTTATGTAGTCTCCTCCATTTACCTATCTATTTGCTTCTCTTTGGTCCAAAAATTCTCCTAAGAACATAATCTTTCTTCCTCCCTTAAAGTAATAGTCCATGTTTCACATGCATATGTTATAACTGGAATAATAACAGTTTTATATGGTTTCAGTTTAACATTTTTAGAGAGAATTTGGGATGACAAAAGTCCTTGCAATGCAGAATAGCATGCGTTTTCAGAAATGAGCTAAAAAAACAACATGAAAGCAGAATAACGGCTTGTGAAATGAGATTCATGCGCAGAACAGCGGGTTACACCAGATGGGATCGGAAAAGGAACACCGATATCTTAAAAGAATTTAATTTTGGAATATATTAAACAGTACCAACTAAATTGGAAACACCATCTTGAAAGAATGAGTTCAAATCGGATCCCCAAAGCTGTTTATAATTATATACCAAGAGGACGAAGATCACTGGGCCGTCCTATGAAACGCTGGAGGGAAAATTTTCTATAGGATCGTAACAGGCCTTGGCCTAATACTTGGAAGGAAGAAGAAGCTTATGTTTAATTTCTTTGTGCTCCTCATTCCTGTCTGTAATTGTGGTTCCTAAGTATTTAAATTCAGCTGCTTCTTCAAAATTTCCCTCATTTTTCATTAACTGTCCATTTCCAATAAATAATGTATTTCTATGTGTGACCATATATTTATTTGTATTTACATTTACTTTCAACACAGTTTCATATCATTACTCAAAAGAGTATCTGTGTTGGCCCTTAGTATATCCACTATCGCCTAATAAAACTATATTCAACAGCATAGAACTTAAAATTAGAAAGATCAACTAATCAACAAAACAATTGAAATTCAACTACGAGTATATGACATCTTCACTGGTGACATGGGTTTTTGACTCAATCCCATTTGGAGACCCATGTTTACTGCATAGAAATAATAGTAGCCTAACTGTAGACTACAATACATAATATCCTTTGCTGCCAGAGGAGGAAGATCTAATCACCATGCATTGACAACATTGTGTGAAGTTATTAGAAACATATAAA
This sequence comes from Diploptera punctata, assembly GCA_030220185.1. Lineage (NCBI taxonomy): Eukaryota > Metazoa > Arthropoda > Insecta > Blattodea > Blaberidae > Diploptera > Diploptera punctata. The sequence goes on from JASPKZ010003852.1 coordinate 3,529,696, forward strand.
CTCCAGGTTAATAGGTCTTCCAGCAGCCTGCTGATCCCACACCCATATGTATCGCAAGCATCAAGGCAGTATAGATGTGATATAGTTAAAGACTTATAGCTAATTTTCTCAACCTGAAGCTACTATTTATATTAGCTTCCCAAATTCCTCATTCCTATATGGGTATAGGTTCCATAAATTGGCTGGAATTACATGACAAGTCTCTTAGACTAAAGGGATAGAAATAATACAATTTTTTATTATTAATTAAAAAGGTTTGATTAATAAACGAGGTGATGAGCACAACATGTGACACAAAATGAGGTGAGGTAATAATATTAACCATATTATACAGGAAATGATTGGAAAATATCAAATCAGGATGGCAATGCATGGAGAGCTTATGCCTAAGTAGCTATGAACATCTGGGTAAGATAGTGCCAATGATTTAGGGACTCAAACCAGTGGACTTCCATGTCTTTGCTCAAGCCTTGATACCTTAAACTGCTCATCAACATCGCAGAACTATGTCCAGTATTACAGTTAGCTTTTATATACTTATAGATTAATCATACTACTCTATTTCCCTTATATTTTTTGTAATAAACTCTTCCCTTTTGTTAATTTGTTTGTGAAAAAAAATGTAACAGGCAAGGAAACGGCTTTAGTGAAGAAATAAATATCACCTGATATTCATAAAACAAGCACATAATTTTTACACTTGGAATCCAGTTTCTTATTGTCATTTTATGTAATATTTTATATACTTAAATAAATAATAATTTTATGATACATAAGTTGTGCAATGCAGTATTGGTAATCCCTTGTGAAACAAAATAGTACATTATAAAACAACTCTAATAGTTAAATTACTATTTAGTCTTTCAGTCTTCAGCTATGCTAAATACATTAGTTATTACCAACAAGTAAATGTTTGAACTTTTATAGGAATATATCACTTTGAGGTTTAATTTAAGATAAAATCAAATGTTTCCTACCTCTCATATTAATCTTCTAAGTAGATCACAATTTCAAGACCATAGCGGTCCCATCTTCACGACTTGAGTTAATGGTACTGAAGATGGGACTGCTATGGTCTTGAAATTGCGATCTATTTAGAAGATTAATATGAGGAGAGGTAGGAAACATTTGATTTTATCTTAATTAATTGTTTAATGGTATGTCATGGTGAACTAGCCTTCCTTGCCTGTGGTCCCGAGAGTTGTGGGTTTAAACCAGGCCAAGTGATTTATTTTTTAGGATGAAAAAATCTAAGTAGCAATTCCTCAGGATGGAACTTCAAGCCATAGGTCCTGAGTCTGAAGATTTTCAGGCTCGTTAGAGAACCTTAAACCTGAATAAAGAGGCTTCTAAGCAAAATTTACCAACTTTCATCATCCAAGTTAGACTTTAGTTACCTACTAGATGTCTTAATGGGTCAGTATGTTGACTGCATACCATTGAGGAAATCTGTAGGGAAATAAGCATAACTAAATTAACTTGGTCAGTATGTTGACTGCATACCATTGAGGACATCCATTGGGGAATAAGCATAACTACATTAACTCAGTCTAGTAACTCCTAATAAAGGAGAGTCTAAGGCCCAGTATTGGGTTGTTATGCCATTGTAGATGCCGTATATAGAATTGCTCTATAGTTCAAGCTTGCAGCAAGTTATTTTTGTTACCTTTTAAGTTCAGTAAAATGGATAGGCTTCTCAAGTAATTTCCCTAATATTTTATTAATATGCCTCGGTAAAATTGTAATTCTAAAATATAGGTGAGACAGGTTATATCTATATTTAAGAGGGTTTTGTATTTGATACTACAATTTATTTTAACGTGATTAAAGTACAGCTTTGGATCAATGGCTTTACTCCTTCATGCATAAAGTAATAATTAGGGATTTTACACAATTAGCCTTAGCAAGTCTGAACTCAAGTTAGAGGGAAATCTAGTACAGTGTATATACATAGTGAATAGATTTTTACCTCTTTGTTTGTCTGCTTTACTGCTTAACTGTTGTCCATTCTGTATATATATTTTTTCCCCATAACTATTTAGGATACAATAGAAACATAATTTAAAACTAAACGCACGTAAGAAGTTTGGAAACAGCCGCGTATTTAGGAGAAAAATAAAATTGCTTTAAATGGCTGCTTTAAAATGAGTTGTCTGATTGGCTGCTGTAGACCTATGACGTGTCATCTCAGTCTATTCTCTCATTGGCTGATGTCCATGTATGACGTGAACACAGCGGTAATGTTAAACCACGGCGCTTATGGAAGGTCTTAAATTTATGATAATGGCGTCACTAAAGCTTTGATAAATACAATAATATAATGTTTTCTAAGAAAATTTCAATAATAGCTCAATATAATATTTACAACATTGTAAGAGATTTAAAATAATTATGTTTTATATTATAATTCTTAATCTTAAATCAGGATATGGTCGATGGTTTCAATAATTATCATTATTGATATTAAGTTGTGTAAAAGAAAGGAATTTAAATCAGACATTAATCAGCCATATTGGGCCAAACTTAATGCGTATTATTGGGATCTACATAGATGATTATGAACTATATTTGTTTACGTGAAATTTATATTACATTAAATCAATTTATTTTATCTTGACTCTACTAATTATAAAAATCACGGATGGTAAACTTTATTTAATTAATAAATATGGATTTTCATCAAGTAAACACCAATTCAACTGATTATTTATTTTTAATGTTATGCTGTGTAAAATGATAGAATGAATATGCGATCCTGTGCAAAACTTATTGCGTGATATTAGGTTCTAAGAATAAATTTGCGTTATATTTATAATACTCACATTAAATAAATTCGCTGCATCTTCCATCTACTTCACTGAAAAAAAAATCGCGACACAATAAATATTTTATTCGTAAATCCCGCACTGTAGAATAAAAACTTGTTGCTTTGGTGCCCAGGGATTGAAAGAGGTCGAACGAAGGTGTTTCATTTCCACATCCGGTTTCACAACACTACCTAGAGGAATTTTGGGTAATTAAAAACAATAAAAGTCGATTATCTATAAGATCATTGCCTTATTTGTCAGCAATGTTTCAAATATTTTTTATTATTATTTTGTTTTATTTTGCGACACTTCTGTTAAACGCGCCGTCCCAGTGTCAGTGTTTCAAATAAATATCGGCACATATAATAAATTCGTTAAAAATATCCAAGCAAGATTGGCAGTACATTTTCAACAATTAGTGAGTGACATTTGGTGAAGTATTTGGCAAAACTCAAATTGTAACCAACTATAGAGAAGGGCAAAGACCAGCAAGGATTCATCAATAAAGGTAAAAAATATCAATCCTCATTTCCCTGTACACCAATTGATAGTTATAGCATTTTTTTTTATGAATAATGCATTTGGCCATCAGTGAGGGTAGAAAGTAATAACTAGTTGACGTGAGTATTGACATGAATAGAAACATTTAATTTTTTGTAATATTTGGAAAAAGTTTAATTTACCTTACCCAAAAGGTTTCTTCTGAGTTCTACAATATAATAGTAGGCATACGCATGTCCTAACGCTTAAAGAAACTTCGCTACATTCTAATTCAACCCAGGAAATTACTACAGACCTTATGGGCTATGCCAATGTCCCCCTACCTACAGAGGGTAGATATTGCCAAACTCATAATAACGGTATGTGTTTGCTTAGGGAGGGATGGAGCGGCAAGGTTAGTAGTACTTTTTCCAAATCTATATACTATACATTTAAAAACATAGTTTTTCTTTTACGGCATACAAACTAGTTTTATAGTAAATATGAGAGTCCACACTTTTACACAGGATAGTACAGGCCCGCAAGAGTTCAGTGACAAGTGATAACTGTTTTTTTTTTAAGAGGAGGTGGCTTGGACGGCTACAACTTTCAACTATGACCTGTTGTCTTGAAATCTTCTGTTTTATATAAGGATTTCTCTCAAGAATGTACTGTTAAAATGGCAACCCACATTCCTATTCCAAACACACAGTAACTTCCTGGGTTGAATCTGAGTGTATATGACGGACGTATGTGAATTCGGCATGACCAACCTTCGCAATAAATTCCCAAACATTTATTAGAAATGGACGTACACCAACTTTTTCGAAAATTGATCATTTCGATTTCACAGATATCTCCGTCATCTAGCGGATGTTTCTTTAAGCGTTCGCGCATACGAACAACGATTCTGCAGAATTTTGAATAAATCTATCGCGTACATAGATTAATATAAATAATTACAAGAATGTTGAAAGTATCGTTGAAAAACGTTTAAAATGACACGAAAGTCAGCAAAGACGCAAGAAGTAAGTAGAGCAATAGTATTTAGAAAAAATGAGCAAATTAAATTAAATTTTTTCTTTCCCTTTTCTCAAATGTATTTGCATATATTGAATAGTTAAAATAAATGTAATTATGTGAGAGATGATGTGTATGTTGCCTGTTTTCAATATTTAGAAATGTTGGCTTTCTGGTCAAAACTTCAAGACCATAGTCTTGAAATGGGGTCAGAAAATGTGTGATGTAGTTTATTTATTAGAAATGCCGAACACATTTCTGTAGACAAAAGTGCATGTTTGCGTTTATCAAGTCTTCGAAAATTTCTTAAATACTGATTAATGGGTTCGGGAAATTTCAAATGTAGGCCGAATTTTTTGTTTAGATACATCGGACACGCCCTATAGGCTGCATTTTTGCGTTTTTCATTATTATATTGAAAATTTTAGTATTTTTTAATCGAGCTCGGAAAATTTTGGATATAGGGCGAATTTGGTGCATTAAAACTCCCATCCCGGATACACACTGTAAATTGCGTTTTTGTTATTTTAATCGTTTTGAAAATGTTTACAGTTTTGAAAATCAATTTCAACAAATTTATGATGTAAGCTGAATTTATTGCATGATACATTTAAGACGCCGTGCACAATGCATTATTGGGTTTTCAAAAAAAACATTAAATTTACATTTAAAAAAAAAATCCAAAAATTAATTTTCAAAAAATATTCCACTTAATATTTCCCAATATTATGTTGGCCTAAATAACTCCTTAAAAATGCCTACTTAATTAATATCTTTAAATTATCATAAGTAATGTCACGAGTGATTTCCAAATCATCGATAAATTCACAAGTCACGAAATGATGAGTGAATTCATCTAGAGGATTTCGAAATCAAGAGTGGCATTTGTTAGGACAATTATTTAACGAATAAAATTAAGCTGTTTACCCAAAAATCATTATTTAAATATACTTATTTTAAAATACTTACATATTTAATGTAAACGGTGATGTTTGAAAACAAATAAAAAATGTGTAGTTATGTTTCATTTGTTTATCCACTGCAACTTGATTATATTATGTATTGCCAAATAGGCCCGTTGGGGTCAGGATTTTTAAACTGACCCAAACCCTCTGGCGGCACTATGGCCCTGGGGTCGACTCAGCCTCTAACGGAAATGAGTACCAGACGCTTGTTCTGGGGGTAAAGGCGGCCGTCACGCAGGGCTGACAACCCGGCTGACATACAGTGCCGATTGTCTAGAAAAAGTGGGAGCCTTAACCTCCTACTACCCCAAGGGCCTCCGGGCCTGTTGTGGGATCACTTTACTTTACTTTACTTTACATTGCCAAATAGGATCGCAATATTGTAAGAATGCATTCTAGTGGAGAAAAAATTAAACACATCAAACTGTATAATATAACCAATATTATAGGCCATTGTATTGACTTAGGCTTTCATGGTCGGAGTGCCTATGATGATCTTGAAGAAGATTTCCGGGCTACCCTTGAGGATGTCAGACGCAGTCTCTGGTGAAACGTCGGGGAAATTCAAGCCTCGAGACCACGGCCTGCAGGCAGGAAATCTTCTTCAATATCATTATAGACCATAATTTTTTTTAGTAAACAACTCAGTAAAATCGTTATTTAAAAATACAATTATTGAACACACAATTAACGCATGTGTAGTTCGAATGAATCTGTTCATTATTTGCTATATTCAATGTATTTGTTGGAGAGTCAGTCACTGCAAAATACTGTTCTGACCTGTTAAGAATATTAAAAAGGAGGAGCCTTCTTTATTACAAAATCAGGAAGTGGTTAAGAGAATTCGATAAAGAGTGAGGTGAAACACGACTGCCATTGGTTGTGAAACAAAATTTATTGAAACGTGATTGGTCATTAACTGCCATTGGGGCATGAGTTAAATAGTCATCTCAAAAATATTTAATTCATAATATTCAATTACAACGTATATAAGAGAAAAATTTGCGTCTAGATCGTAACTCGCCTCGGTAGCTCAGTTGGTAGAGCACTTGGCCCGGAAAGCCAAGGGTCCCGGATTCGAGTCCCGGTCTAGGCGAAAATTTTTCTCTTCAAATTTAATTTATTTAATTCATTGTTGATATTTTCACTTTTTCTTTTATCCAAAAGCGTGAAATCAGTTCTACACTTCTTAGAAAGTTCATTTCTGCTGCTTTTCTCTCTTCTTTTTTGGTTGAAGTACGAAACTCACAAGCATTCAGTAATATAGGGTCAGCCATTACCTCGTAGAACTTCAAGTTAGTTTCTCTTCTAGTATACTTTAATTATTTATTTATGAAGTTTATTAAAACGATTTTCTTTCTTAAAATAGGAAGCCTATTACGCCCTTGATAGTTAAAAGTATTCACTTGTTCAATAGGTTATTATTATTATTATTATTATTATTATTATTATTATTATTATTATTATTATTATCATAATCATCGTCATCATTATTTCATTCCCGGAGGCCCTATATGTCCTTGTGTGGTCAAAAATAGTGTACGGTATGTGATCCATAGTTTAATAGATCCTCTTCCGACAGGTGCGTCATGAAGGTCATTGTGACATGGGACATATAGAAGTACCTAAAAGGGAGAATTTAAACTAATAAAAGAAAATTAAGAAAGTATTATCTATATGGTAAATCTGTGACCATAGGGTAAACATACATAAGTCTGAAAACACAACTTTTCAGGAGAGCTGATTAAAGATTCAATTGTTAACAATACATCAGGGATTTACGATATGAAATTGTTTGATACAAAAATGGAAACAGAGATAAATACACAACAATGATATACTTACTTACTTACTTACTTACTTACTCACTGGCACTATCGAACCCGAAGGTTCATGGCCGCGCGGACATAAACTCTCCATACATCCCTATCCTGAGCTAATGCTTTCCAATCATTCCCTGTATAATCTACTTCCCTCAAATCATAGTTAATGTTGTTCTCCCACCTCATTCTTGGCCTACCAACTGGGCGTTTTCCCTCTGGCTTTCCTACAAGAAGCTTCCATGCACGTCTTTTATTCCCCATACGTGCAACATGTCCTGCCCATCGCAGTCTACGAGACTTAACTGTTCTTATTATATCTGGCTTCCTATAAAGACCATGTAGTTCATTGTTATGTAGTCTTCTCCATTCACCTGTCTGTTCATCTCTCTTTGGTCCAAAAATTTTCCTAAGAACTTTATTCTCAAATACTCGTAATCTCCTTTCCTCCTTTAAAGTAAGAGTCCATGTTTCGCAATGATATATGACTGACAATATTATATTATTACTTTATTAGTTATCTGAAAAATACAGAACTTATGTAGTTTTGACCTAAAAAAATAATGAGAAGTAAAAGTAAATATCTCCACTCAAGTAGTTTTACCCTCTTTAGAATTGCGTTTCGGAAAAGGAAAGTTATTATTTTCTCGTATGGTTAAATTTGTTTTTGTAAACAATTCAATTTACAACTGTATTATACATACATAATGATTCTTAAATAGTTGATAATTATTATGTTCTAAATGACTTGTGCTTACTTTGCTCTACAATGTTCATCCAGCAAGGTACATAGAGTACTTAACAATATAAATAAATAAATAATAACCCATCAGCAGAGAAAAGAAGGAAGATCTGTTGTCGTTTCTTCCTTTAATAGAGCCCTTGTTCTACGATTTTCATCAGGATTTAATCACACATGAGAATGCCTTGGACAATGGTCCTTGCCTAGAGGAGTTTCACTCAGAATAAAATAAAATGCAATTGTCTGTTAATTTCATATGCATATAAACCTTAGAATAGTGTTTATTTTCAACCTGGTTGTAGGCCTATATTCCTTTTAAAGAGTTAAAAACTACAATATCTTATACGCCAAATAATAAAAATGCACTAAAATTAAGTAGTCCCGCGCCATAGCCAAACGATTTAAGGCAAGGTGTCTTGATGCATAGCTACAGGACTTGTTCTCGTTCGAGTCCCATGGAGGAAGAAATTTTCTCATAGAATTTCGTCCTGTATGGGACCGATACCCAACCAGCATCGTGATAAGTTTGGGTAGTTACAATAAGTAGTGACTCCAGGTTAAGAAAACCAGCTATAACTGCTGGCACCCGACAACCTGCCCATGTCATCCCTATAGGCCTACAGGTTGGATGATCGTCTGTTATTAAAACATGTGGATGTATGGCCAGGAGCCAGATGCTAGGCTAATAGACTTTGATTGTCATGTCATTCGAGTAAAGTTAAAATTAGGCAAGAGCAACAGCCATTGCTATCTTATTCAAAATTTCGTGTCTCTATTAATGCTGGATTGCACAACTCCACTATCTCCTGATGTAATGCGTATGTGAACAAAATTAAACTCGCTCGACTTCATACAAGTTAACTATGGTTGAAACTGCACAAATATAGATTAAAAGTCGCAGCACATTTTGTCGTACATGTAACCAATAATATTGAAATTACAAAATGCCTAATTGTTATAGTGTTTTTACATAGCAACAGTGAAAATAACAAGTATCTTGTTTGAGGATATTCGGAAAGGGAATACTGATCATAAAAATTAGGTGTAATGTTAAGAAACCATGCGTCCAAATAACATTGTGTTTATATCCTAAGCGCCGCGCCGTAGCGTAGTGGCTCAGATAATACGCTACAAGCCGGAAGGTCGAGGGCTCGAGGGGTCAGTATTTTTAAACTGACCCAAACCTTCTGGCGGCACTATGGTCCTGGGGCAGATTCAGCCTCTAACTGAAACGAGTACCAGACACTTGTTCTGGGGGTATAGGCGGCTGACATCAAGTGCTGATTGTCTAGAAAAAGTGGGAGCCTTAAGGTCCGTAGTGGGATCACTTTTATAATAATATCCTAAGCCCTAATAATACTGTATATTGTACTCAAAAGAATCGCACAAAAAATACATATTTTAGATTTTCATAGATTTTACCACTGTAAAATTACAAGATAAAAATACTTTTACTTGAGAGTAAGTACATATGTACCATTTAGTAACCTTCACTCATACCAAATGTTTTAAACAATGACTTCTATATACTGAGTAAAAATACATATGTGAAGTTTCACTTTTACCCGAATAAAATATTGTGATTGTTGACAATACTAACATCCATCCATAGTAATTCTGCCCGAAGGCAGGTCCTTCACTGCAATCATAGCATTTCCATGCTATGCTTGCAGCTTTACTAGGGAATTGTAGGTGTGGTAGCTTCCCGTTGCTTTCCACACCGGTGAAGGATGATGATGATGATGATGGCCATATGATTTCGGGGACCGTTTGGGCCTTAAAGTTTTCCTGACATTTGTCTTACAGATGAGGAAAAACCCCGATAAAAACCTCACCCAGAAAAACTGCCCCGACCGGAGATCTAACCCGGGCCCGCTGCGTGACAAGGCAGCACGCTACCTCGAGATCACAGCGGTGGACAATACTAACATAACTGGAAATAAATGTAAGTTTACTCATTAAGAAAAACATATTTCTTCCACTTATGTAGTTTTGACCAAGAAAATAAGAAATTAACTATGACTTATGAAGCTTTACCCAATAATGGAGGAAGAAAATGCTGAATTTTAATCTAAAAATTACTAAAATTGGACTTATGTACTTTTACCCCTATGGACACAGAAATATATTAATCCATCGCTTTGATCTCGGAGCCAGGGTTTGACTTCCGGTTAGGACAAGTTTCTTGGGTGATGTTTTTTTTTTTCCTTCACCTATAAGACAAATGTCGGGAAATTTAAGGCACAAATGGTACAAACACAATCTGGCCTTCACAATCCTTATAATATTCTCATCGTTTAGAATTAATGAATAGTGAGTCTTGTGTTAAATGTTCGTTTTATATGGGAGGTGGCCCTGGCATTGAGCTGATCACTCATTCAGGGAGCTCCATGTCCTTATGTGGTCAAAAAATTGTGTGTGTGATCCAGAGTTAAAAATCCTTTTCCGACAAGTCAAGTCCCTGTAAGGCCCGGATGCCGTGGGGCGTGAAAAAGTACCTACGTGTACGAAGAGAGGTGTTAAACTAAGAGAGAGAGAGAGAGGGAGAGTGATCATTAATTCTACTGCCCATATAATACATATATTATGTAAATATTGACTTGTTTATTTATTAACTTAGTTTACGTGATGAAGCTGAAACCATAAGAAACTATTTTATTATGTTTACGTTTTTAAAGGTTTTGATTTGCGCAGTATATTAATCAAAGTAAGAGTCGATGTGCACTGGTTTCATTGAAATAAACAAAATAGACGTTCTCTCTGCAGTTGCGGATTTTCATTGTCTCGTAATTAAACAAGTTCAGGGCTACAAATTCCATAATATGATCCGTTTTCAAAGCATCTTTAAAAATAATTATTACGTTTCAAGTATATTTCTATGAATATTATGAAATCTTATGTAACATTGTTGCATACGTAATAGTTATATACATAATGTTGCTAATTATGTAATTGTACATTTTTGCAATTCCTAAATGGGAACAGCTCACTTTTCCGTATCAGATATTCATTTTAATATTCAGTTTGAACTTAATAGTATATTTAATCAAAATTACAGTGGGAAGTAACACTATGAGGTAATTTTCAATCTATAATTGAAATGAATAAACTGTTTTTACATCTCACCTTATAAAGTTCCGACATTTGGAGTTTGAAGGTGAAGGCAAAGAAAGGCCTTTAAAACCGGTATCGCGAAAAACGGGAAGTTTATGAGGTGAAATGGAAAAAAAACATTTTATCCAACTCAATTATAGATTAATAGAACACGTTATTTATTTTTCTTAAGTCCACCTTTACACAAAATTATTTTTTTTAAATAAACATTAATAATGTTTTACATTAATATTACAGAATATTCTTTGAAATATTAATACATACGATACCGTTATCTCGGGCCGTTTTTGAGGCATCATATCTTGGTATAGAGCTACGGGACTTCCGCTTGTTCAGGTCTCCATGGAGTAAGACATTTTGTAATGGAATTTTGGGCAAAATGGGATCGGTGGTCAGCCAGCATAATGAGAATTTTGTGTAGCTACTAGCTACAATAAATGGCTGCCCCATGAGGAATAAACAGACTTAATTATGATGAAAATTAAACAGAGGAACTGGTTGGGTTAATTCCACCTAGATAAGGTCTTTTGTTGAGAATCACGACAAACGAATGATCAGATTGATGCAGAAATTATTGCTGATTATTGCAAAAGACAGGGGCCTACTCGTTGGACGCCGCCTTCTCCTGAATTGAAAAAAAAAATAGTAATTCAATCTGTTTTTGTGCTGTTACAACGTCACGGGTTATTATTATTATTATTATTATTATTATTATTATTATTATTATTATTATTATTATTATTATTATTATTATTATTAAATTTGATTATTGAGTTAGGCTATATATATCCATCCATCCATAGTAGTTCTGCCCGAGGGCAGGTCTTTCACTGCAATCATAGCACTTTCATGCTATGCTTCGCAGGTTTACTAGGGAATTATAGGTATGGTAGCTTCCCGTTGCTTTCCACACCGATGAAGGATGATTATCATAATGATAAGGATGGTGATGGCCGGATGATTTTCGGGGACCATCGGGCCCTACGCTTCCTGACATTTGTCTGACAGGTGAGGAAAAAATAATCTCAACCAGGAGCCTGTCCCGACCGGGAATCGAATCCGGGCCCGCTGCGTGACAAGGCAGCATGCTATCTCGAGACCACAGCGGTGGACATAGGCCTATATATATATTCTTTTCGAAAATCCGACAGAAGCCTATAGGCCTACAATAACATTCTACTTTCAGTTCTTTAACAGACTGTAACTATTACAAGTAAGAACACAAATTATTTGCCTATAATTTTAGTATTATTATTATTGGAAAGGGTCTAACTATGAATAAAAATTTCGCTAAAATAATTAAAACATAGGCCTAGAATAGCAACGAAATCGGACCATAACTTTGATTTACTGAGGAATTCGCTATTTTTTGTATATTTTATCCTCATTTTTATTTGTAACTGAAGCAAAGTCTAGAAAAATGATTAATTTTACTCGTATTTTAGGATTATAAATTCGCCACTGATATAGCATAAAATTTCTAAACGTATGCTCAATAAAATTTTACATCAGAATGTTTCGTAATTATGGGTGTTATTTTATATTTTACGGCTAGAGATTAATTTTTTAACATATTAATCTCTCTCTCTCTTTTTTTTTTCTTTCTTTACTTGTAGTTAAATTTAGATAGATCGTTAATTTTTGCTATTAATTTATTTTGTTGGTTGAGAAAATTTCTTGCTAAACTTTTAAAATTTATTAGGTTGGTCAGGATGTATGATCAGGCATAAATAGATGAGACAGACAAAATATCGTTTCAGAACGCGACGGGGCCTCCAGAGGAATGGAACTTCTAGTAAGAGCAGTGGTTTGTTATCTATTCTGAAGTTGTGTAATAAGTGATATTAGACGCTTCCACTTTATAATTATGTTTAAATTCGTTGAGTTTAGGCCTAGAATTCATTTGAATAATATATACCTAACATTAATCCTAATTTTCATAATATTATAATTATGAATCCCAAGGGGTCGCAGTTAATGTAATGGGAATTTATAATTTCAAAATCGGAGTAAAATTAGTTTTCAATCGTAGCAACTATCCCCCTCGGAAGTTCAATTAAACATTAGACCTTTTTAAATTCTATAGATGTACAAAGTTCAAAACTTTTTTATATATGAAATATTATAAATTATCCTGACCGTAAACTGAAGACTGAATTATTTTAGTTTAAGATACTTTGCTGATTTGTATCCCGCTAATGTTAATCTAAAACTTAAAAAAAAATCCAGTTTTATGTACATGATGAGAATCGTTACAAATTCACGTAAATGTATTAATAATTTAAATTTAGTTTAATATTTTATATAATTTTTGAGCATATTTATCTCCATTCACTATTACCGTACTGTTAGTTATTTAGGAGAAACAAATGTATTAATAATGTTGGCAGTGGCCAGTAAAATTGGTTTAACTGAATTTTTAAAATTTGTTAAAAGAATAGAGTAAAATATTCAGGATAACTTTTCCACAAAAATTGTTTAGCTGTCAGTGTGTTTTGTAATAGATCACCTTTCAGTCTAATATTACTTGTTACTTTATGCATTTTAAAAGTTCAACTAAATTTTGGACTTAGATTTTTTTTTACGGTCCGATGGGATAACATTTTTTCTTCTAATTAGTGTTTTTTATTAAAAGTGTGAAATAAATGCGACTAATATGCATTGCTAATTCAAGGCAGTGACGTAACGAGACAACTTAGTTAAGTTTAGAAAGTATGTATACTTTACCATCTAACTATAACTCTGCTGACGTCAACAAGCTAATCACGCCATGGTGGAACTTGTAAGTTCCCAATGAATTATATAATCCTTACTCTTCATAAAGTTAACTGAAGCCGTCGAGATTCCTAGAAACGAATCTGTCGATCATAGATGATGGGTCCTTCAACAAATCCCTTCTCCCCCTATTCGATAATAAAGCTTTGTGCCTGACATGGTGTAAGGTTTGGTTCGTCTTAGTGCAAAAAAAGTATTTTCTGCGTATGCAGTGGCGATGGAACAAATCAGTAAAATTTATAAAACTTCGAGTATGTCCTGGAAAGCCGAATCCATTTTTAGGTGGCCCTGCTGGTCACGCCATTGATTCCAGGTTGCAGTTATTTTTTTTTAATTCCTAAAATGTCGGTATCCCCGATCTTTGAGATGTTTCCACAGTCTGATATTGAGAGCGAGTTTTGCTGGTTACTGACGCATGTGTTAACTTAAATGAGATTAGGTTACATTTGGTTGACACGCCGTAGCGGGGTTAGATAAAGCAAAATCTTAAAATTCATATTTCCCATATGATCCAGATTTTTAAACTGGCCCATACTTGGGGCGACCCTGGAATCGACTCAGCCTTTAACAGAAATGAGCACCAGTTGTATGTTCTGGCAGGGCAAAGGCGAACGTCAAACAGGGTTGAGAACCCGCCCGATATATTATACCGATTGTAATAGTATGGAGACTGTAATTTTGCTGATATTTCGATATGGCGAACTATTTAAATAATAATTCACAAAATTTACCATTAAAAGTACACTTGATGGGAAGGTGTACACTATCGCTCACAAAGAATGGTCATTTGAAATATTAAGTCTCACGTCTTCCACGCATGCGAAACTTTGTTCACACAATTACGCAATATAGTAGTTTGATTCAGTAGTTTGAAAATATATTACAGATCAGATCGGATATTGTATGCTCAGGCTCTGAAGAATGTAATATCTGTGTGAATTAAACAGAAATAGTTTGTATTTGAATGGGAAGGCAAGTAATACAGATAATCATCCAAGTTAATATAGAATACAGAATAAAGTTCCGTATCCTGTTTCCATAAATGTCTTAGACACATTCTCGGTAGTAATGTGGCGACGTCTCTTAGAATGTTCATAAATAAACATAATATAGATCTGCATCCTTGCGCTGTCTATTTTCACCCTATTCCCTCAAAATAGCGATAGGCAAAATCTGCGTTTGCAATTCACAATAAGAAATTGGGCCAGTCGGCTTTGCCTAGGCGGAGAAGTAAAAAATCGTGTAATTCCTGGAAGGCGACGAATTCCTTCTCGGAGAGAGGACGCGAATTTAATTAGGGAAGTTTCGTTTCGCCAATTTCTAACTTCCCCTGAATAATAATCAGGTTTAACTTTCCGGTTTTCGCAGCAACCGCTAGCACTCTTCAGTAGCTATAGTATAAGGTCCCGTCGAGCTACCAGGAAGATTAGGTAGGATAAGATCGTGAATCTTCTAACTTTCGCTTCTATTCGAGAGGGCTTAACTATAATTCGTTTGGCTTAACTTTGCGAGAAATTTGTAGAAAGAGACAGCTGTGCTCACCTCTCTCGCTCGCACCAGTGATGTCGATGTTTCTTCACCAGATGTTAATAGGGGTAATGGGTAAGACAAACTGACAACAGGGTGGGTTCTTTCTTTTGTGCCAGGAAGAAAGCGGTCAAGCATCTACCCTTATATCTCCATCTCTCTCTTTGCCAAGTTAAGCTAGATATACTATAGAACAATCTAGTTTTTTTTCTACGAAATAACCGTGTCAGGTACGAACGACGATTCTGTCCATGTATATCAGATGGACGACTACCGAGATGAAGCTCATTATGTGTATCCGGTTGCGAAATCGAGTCATATAAACATATGTTGGGGAGATTGTCATACAATGGGACAGGAATTCCAGAACTTATCCATGGGAAGTTCAATATGGGAAACTAGTTCCTTCCGCTCGGGAGTGTTATTCTGTAGGAATGCTTGTGTTCCAACAGGATAACCATCCAGTCCACCATGCTCTTCAGGTTAAAAGATGGTTTTGGGGGAGGGGGGCTGGTATCCATCTCTTGAATCACCCTTTGAGTCCCGCGCCGTAGCCGAGCGGTTAAGGTAGGAAGCCTTGGCGCAGAGCTACGGGACTTGCGCTGGTTCGAGTCTCCATGGGGGAAGAAATTTTCTCATGATATTTCGGCCAGTATGGGACCGGTGCCCACCCAGCATCGTGAGGCAATTGGGTAGCTACAATAAGTAGCGGCTCCAGATTGAGGAACCAGCTATAACGTCTGGGGGACTCGACATGCTAACCACATGTCACCCCTACACTGGCTGTTGATCATCTACCTCTGTGATTGACACATGTGGATGTGAAGGGCCAGCAGCCGGCTGGTAAAAGGGAAGTGGAAAGACCCTCAATCGAATCGGAATCACCCTTTGTCATCTAATATGAATCCCGATAGAATATGTGAGGGCTAGAGCGAAGGACCATATTGTGACCAAAACAAATTGTAGAATAGAGTTGTTGATGATGAGGTGGCATTGTATCAAAAACTTTTCCAGAATCTAATGGAATGCGTGCTGTGAAAGATGTAGGCGGTAGGTAGATGAGCTATTAATTTCACAGTATTTTTATTTATTTACGTCTATTTTTTTACCAAGTGTGACATTTATTTTATATTTGGTAAATCTAGCCTCATAATGTCCCTCAAATGTAGGACAAACAATTCCACATAAACAACAAATGTAAATATGGAAAAACAAAAAAATTAATCGCGGATCGAACCCTAGAATTCGTATATACGAACAAGAACTCCAGCACTGAGCTAAATGTCAACAAATGAGTGCATTTCACTGATAACACTTAACATTATAGTGCAGTTTCATGTACAGTATGATAGTTCTTTCTCTTGTGAACCGCATGCTAAAGTTAAAGTATTTTAACGACCAAGAGTCCTGTCTTTTTGAGCATCAGTGTACATTTACTAATTTCAGTCATAGTAATAGCTTTAGATTTTTTATATTAGATCAATAAGTAATTCTATAGCCATGTGGGATCCCATCATGTCTTCTTAATATAGAAGTTATTCAATGTAGATTTGTGACTGCATTGGATGTGGGATCAAGAGAGAGTAAAGGTAAAAGGAGACCAATCTTAGTAATTTACTCTTAATCATTTGTAGGATTTTCACCCTGGAAACAGGATAGTAATTAACATGAATAAAAAATATATGTAAAATATCACGGACTTATAGACTATAATTTTGCAACAAACATTCACAAATCTCCCTTAATTAAATTTCCTCTTTGAATTTGATTGTTGTTTTTGGTCTTCCTTTTGTTTCTTCTTTCAATTTTATATGCATAGATGGCCTTTGGTAGTCTTTCCATCCTGCATTCTTCTTATGTGTCCATACCATTTTAGCCTCCTGTGTTCAATCTCATCCATTATATTTCTTTCTGTGTTCATCCATTTTCTAATTTCTGTATTTCTATTTTTTTCGTCTAGATTTTCTGGCAGCCCTTCTCCAAAAATCCATTTCAACTGAAGTTATTCTGTTGACATGTTGTCATTGTCCAAACTTCCAATCCATATAATATTATACTTTCTAGTATGGATTTATAAACTAGTTTTGTTCTGTTAATGGTGTTTTTACTCCATAGTATAGAATTTAACATTCCTATTTTTTTTTCATTACTAATCCTTTTTTTGCTATTTCTTTATTTTATGTTCCATCTTTCTCTATAATTGATCCCAAATAACAAACTATCACTCTTCATCTTTACCCCATCAATATATAATTCATCTGGGTCATTTGTAAAATACTGTTTTGTTTTTGTTGATTTTCAAACCCTATTTCTGATATGTTGTTGACAACTGATTACACATATAATTTGCATCTTCTCCATCCTGGGTCATAATTATCTGTTCGTCGGCAAAAAGTGATGTAGATATTTCTTTCTGTTAATTCTAGTCCCATTTTTGCACACTTGTGACCATTCTACTAAACAAATGTCTATATATATTTTAGACAGTGTTGGTGACATTGGGCATCCTTGTAACAATCCTTTACTAGTTCCAAAAGTTCTGATAACTGAGACCCCATTTTAATTTGACATTTATTGTTTTTATATATTTCTTGAATTACTTGAATTAGGGATTCATCAATGTTTGCTATACGTAATGCTTCCCAAGATAAAAGGAGTATTTGTTTGAATGGAAGGAAGCCTGAATTAACTCAGTTATCTGGAGTATCAGCATGTAAATCTGAAGGTTTGGGCTATAAGAATCAGATTTTATATCTTGCCTCATTTTGCATTCTTTCCAGGAACAGGTTCAAGGAAATTTTCCTCATTGGCAATTGGCAACTGGCAACTGGCATTGTTGATTTGATAGTTTGAATTCCTTTGCTTCTCCTCTCTGTTGGTGGACTAATGAATCTCCAAATCATTTTTTTTTTTTTCCTTGTGAATTTCAAAATTCACTATTTTGTTTTGTACCTTTGGATTTATGATTTTTTCCAATCATAAGTTCCTTATATTTCTCTAATTTTCATAATTTTTTTCCTTCACTTCAATTCTGATTTTCTGACAAATTGGGAGCTGTTACTGTACATTTTTCTATTTTCCCATTTTTCTATGTATAATATGTTCTTTCATTCTGATATTTAGGATAATTTTTCCTGTGTAGGTTTTTTTCAGAATCCCCACAGATTTTTCTAAAAAATCTGATTTTTTTTTGTCTTTGCTAATTTCCAATTTTTTTTCTTGCTTTATTTCACTAAGGCTAAAATAATTTTTTGTTGGAAAAGGAATAAAATAGTCTGATATCAGTTATCAATGAGGAAAATTTCCTTGAAGCTAGAACTGGAAAGGAAAAAAAAAAATGTGAGGTGAGGTGTATGATTAATTTATCATGTAATAAATTATTTTTATTGAACCAAGATATTTCAGATAAATGCCATTATATGATTTCATTGCTCATGCCAAATCATTCTAATTCAAAAGGGAAGAGATGAAGGAACTCCATAGCTCCACTGACTTAAATTTTGTACTGTAGTTTTTCATATTTTACTTGAAAATAGGCCAAATGGAATGTTTTATCATAAATAATGCCATGAGTGATTTCCAAATTATTGATAAATTCACGACTCACGAAGTGAGGAGTGAATTTATCTAGAGAATTTGGAAATCAAGAGTGGCATTTGTTAGGACTATTTAATGAATAAAATTAAGCTGTTTACTCATAAATCATTATTTAAATAGTTATTTTAAAATATTTATATTTTTAATGTAAATGGCGATGTTTGAAAACAAATGAGAAATGATTGGTATGCTTAATTTGCTTCTTTTATCACTGCAACCAGATCATATTTATTGCCAAAGGAATGCAATATTGTAAGAATGCACTCTAGTGGAAAAAAAATGAAACACATTAAACTGTGTATTAATTAATTTCTGATGTCCTATGATGTAAATATGGCAATTATATTTTTCTCGAATGTTATTACCCGAGAAAAAATGCATTTAAGAAAATACAAACAGTGGTTTCTTTTTTTGGTGGTATAATCAATTGCTACAAATATTTTTATATTAACTCCCACATGCGCTGTGTGTTGACATTCATGCACTATATATACAATCTGGTAGCTGTATTTCTTAGTGTGTTACTGCAAAATAATGCTATGACCTATTCAGAATGTTAAAGGAGGTGCTTTCTTTATTATGATAAACTTTAGTTGGTAAATTCTAGGCAAAACAAGACTGTGATTGGTTGTAAATCAAAAATCATTGAAATGTGATTGGTCATTGACTCCCATTTGGGGCATGAGTTAAATAGTCAGAATAATCATACATGTAACAAGAATTCTTTTGATTATTTATGCTGCCTCTTCCAGTCATTATACTCCAATTTGCTCATAAAATTCATAATATGATACACATTTTTTATGAAATGGAGCAAATGAGATTTGTGAGGTCCTGCACTGCAGCCACAGTTTGACATTGTACTTAGTGCAGTGTTACAAGACTTGTACTGGTTAGAATCCCCATGGGGTAGGAACATTTTCTTATGGAATTTTGGCCAGTATGGGACTGGTGCCCACCCAGCAATGTGAGAAATGTGTGTAGTTACAGTTAATATCAGCTCCAAGTTGAAAAAACCATGTATAATGACTTGGGGACCCATCTTGCTGACCACTTGTTATTCCTATACCAGGATGATTGTCCATCTCTGATTAACACATGCGAATTTGAGGGCAGCAACTGGTTGGAGGCCAAGGGTCTTCTAAGCCTTTTTCAGCCATTGAGAAGGATGAGGCTTCAAGAGATAGGCTCCTGCTGTTATATTAAATAACACCTCTTTGGTATCTTTATTCCTTTAAGGGGACCAACTGGTGAAAATGTTTAAAAAAATCACAAAAAAATTCATTTTTATTTACTTTTTAATAACTCTTGATTCTTTAGGATCATTTTTATATAAAAATTGTTATTGTAGGAGCAAAATTGAGTCTGTGACATGGGTTTAAATACCCTTGCAGGTATGGTTAGCATCATTACATAAACTTTAATATGCATTTTTTCTGTTTCCATTTTTTACATTTTCCAAAACTTAAAATGCTCCTTACGATGCAATTTTTGTGCTATCAAAGTGAAATTTTGTGGTTAGACTCTCCAATATATGCTAATTTACATTTGCTATGCAGTTACTAGTCTGACACGTGTATTCTTTTAAACTGAGGTGGAAAAAATGAGTGAAATTAATTTTTTTTTCAAAAAAATGAAAAATAAGCAGTATCCTCCCTTTGATTTTTTTTGTGTAGCAAATATGTTTAGTGAATCATAAAGACTGTGAATCTCAGATTTCATCAGAAAATATTTACAAATGCATCATAAGGAGCATTTTTAGAAAATATTTTTAAAAAATCGTAATTCTGAAACTATTGTACTTACAAACACCAAACTTTGCAGAAATGTTTCTATAAGCACCTAATGTATGTGATAAAAATGTCAAAATAATCAGATGAAAACTAAAAATAAAATTGAAATTCACCATTTGGTCCCCTTAAGATAAGGTAGGCCTACTCCCAAAAATTGAAATGGATAAACAGTTTGGGCAAGAATCTACTCCTAATGCAATAAATTAAGTGATGTGAGATGTGAGTTATTGATTACACATTTAACCCTTAAGGGGGGTGATGGATAAAATTTCAATTTTTTTTGTACACACCCATGCTATAATTGGTAATATTATGCTGAAGTTTCATCCTTCTAGCCTTAAAAGTGTTTTAGTTATTGAAGAAAATCCATTTAAAAAGTTGTATATTACAATTTTTAATTAATCCCATAATTTTTAGTAAAATTTAAAAAATTTCTTATACACTACCACTGACTTATTTAGAACACTATGCATTAACTTTTCTATATCATTATAATAAAGGAAGAAAAAATGTCTTCTGCACATGCCTTTTTTTAAAATTATTACACGTGTATTATTTTTTATTTAAAAAGCTATCATCTTTCAAAATCCATGCATAGAATTGTTAGCCATAGTGTGTGTGCAGTGAAAATTTCGTGCTTCTATCATTAAATTTGTCAATGCTATTTTGATTTGAATGTATTGAAATGCAATAAAAATAAGTGTGGAAAAGCCAATTTGAAAGTTTGCATGCAGTTAAATTGAAAATGTAGCATACATGTCCTCCTACAGTCATTAGGGAGACTTACAAGCATCATAGGACACTGAAACTTCACCAATTTATACTTTAAGGTACATAGTATTCTTTAATACGAAAACCAAAAAAATTCTAAATTTGAACGAAAATGTTGAAAATTTCACCTATCACCTCCCTTAAATTGGTGAAACACTAGTTTCTTGTGCCTGCTATTAAATGTCAGATTATAGTGAAAATAAAATCTTGTGTAAATAGACTTGAGGTGAAGTAAAAAAACTTGTTTGCTCCATTTAATACATGAAAATAATTAAGAAAATATGCTGTGAGATTTTTAATGTTTCAATGATGATGAAAATATTACAGCAGTTTAAAAATAGTGTTAGTATAGTTATATATGCATTACATACCTTCAGATTATTTTCTAGATGATTTTATTACTTTCTGAGAAGGGTCATGTATCTACAAGTGATACATAGGACTGGTTATCTACATGCTTATAGTTTTCTCATAAATATTTTCTATAAAAATGCATTTGTGCATTAATTTTAAATGATAGGGTTGGCCCAAATGTATTTAAAAAGTCTTTAAAATATTATATTGTTGTCATTGATTGTTTCTTGTAAATTTTAATATACTATATAAAACTCCTGGCGCGACAGGCCTAGAGGACCCTTAGCCTACCAGCCGGCTGCTGGCCTCACATCCACATGTGTCAATCACAGAGGTAGATGATCATCAGCCAGTGTTGGGGTGACATGTGGTCAGCATGTCGAGTCCCCCAGCCATTATAGCTGGTTTCCTCAACCTGGAGCTGCTACTTATTGTAGCTACCCAAATGCCTCACGATGCTGGGTGGGCACCGGTCCCATACTGGCCGAAATACCATGAGAAAATTTCTTATGGAGACCCGAACCAGCGCAAGTCCCGTAGCTCTAATATACTATATACACATTTTTATTGTATTTACAGCAAGGAATTCATACTTAAAATATGCATACACACACACACACACACACACAACTCATTCACTGAGTATGTTATAAATATTGCCCTATATTCACCATAATGCTCTATATTTAACATTGTTGCCTCAGAAACAGTGGTCATTGGTAAAGTGATTGGTCATAGACTTGATTTGGCTATGGTCCTGGGTTCAAACCCCAGACTGAGCATATATTTTTCTCTTCAAATATAATTTGTCCTTTAGTGAGGAGTATTAAACTAATAATAAAAACATTGACAAAGCCCTACTGGCTTAATAATGTAATGTTTAAATTCCCAATAAAAATCTTCTTATAAAAGCTGTCATTTCTATGATGAGCAATGGTTCCAAGCATTTGGAGCTTGGGAATTAACATTGTATAAGAGGAAAATTTGCATTTGCATTGTAGTGCTCAAGTAGTTCAGTTGGTAGAGCATTGGCATAGAAAGCCAAAGGTCCTGGGTTCAAGCCCTAGTCTTACCATATATTTTTCTCTTAAAATATGATTAAGCTACATTTAATTCAAAATTGAAAAATGTAAATCAACAAAACATTTCAGAATGTTATTAACAATGCTAAGAAGTAATGGGACACTTTTTTAACCGTTTAAAAAATATAGGGATGCCATCCTAGTGCATCCTGCCCCATCCCAAGCATTCTATGCAACTAAATTATTTCTGTATTTTGTGTAATTCAACACAAATTCAGGTAATTTCTACTTTCTTACTTTTCTATTGTTTTATTACAGATGTTAAATTAAACCATTGCATCTCATAGGGTACAGAGTCAATTTAAGAGTTAATTCTCATACTATAAAACAAACTTTTAATGTTGTGTTAAATATGGAATTGTGTATGTGTGTGTGTATATATATATATATATATATATATATATATATATATATATATATATATATATGATATGGGGGCATGCCGTAGTGTAGTGGTTAAGGCACTGCACTACAAGCCGGAAGATCGAGGGTTCAAGTCCCGGTGGGGTCAGGATTTTTAAACTGGCCAAAACATTCTGGCAGCACTATGGCCCTGGGGTCGACTCAGCCTCTAACGGAAATGAGTACCAGACGCTTGTTCTGGGGTAAAGGCGGCCGTCACGCAGGACTGACAACCCGACTGACATCAAGTGCCGATTGTCAAGAAATAGTGGGAGCCTTAACCTCCCACTACACCAAAGGCCTCCTGAGGCCTGTAGTGGGAATACTTTACTTTACTTTATATATATATATATATATATATATATGATATGAAAAGAAAAATGAATGCCTGAGTTGAGATTTGAACCTGATTATCATAGGTCATAAGGTAGCATCCCAGGAGGGAAAAATGGTTCAATATTTTTAATTGACCTTGGCCCAAGCAGTAGGCTTTCGGTCATGGTGGAGAAAAAGCTATAATCACAACTAATGGGAGCATCACATTGTACATAGAAACATTTAAAACCAAAAAAACAAAACACATTATAAATATCAACATTACATAAAACATAATCAATAATAAAACGGTTATAAATATCTTGGGCAAAGAAGCTAGAATTGCCATATTGGATCGTGCCAAATTTGATTTAAAACTTAATGTTTATGATTGTTCAACTATGTCAACTGTAGATTATTAAACCTTTATTAATTTTAACTTTATCCACATTAAGCTAACATTTTTACAGTTTTTGAATTTTATAGTTTTGAAGTTAAATTGATCCACCATGGTGATTAAAAACTTACACTCACACATGTAGAGAATTCATGGCCTGTCCAAAAGGACCCTGTAGCGAATACTTCAGTCCCTGCCTCCAGTCTATTTTCCATCTAAAAATTGCGAGTATGTATTCGATCATTTTCCCCTTCTAATTTCAAATTCCAAATCCTTTCTTTTTCACTTTCTAAACTTGTTCCCAATTGTGGGAATTTCTCATCGTCGCCTCCATCTTCTCCTAATGTAGTTCATGTTACACTTTTACCTATGTAGCTCAATTTCCCAACTTTTATCTAATGTGGACATCTCTGGTCTTTCTGTCAAAACATGTTGATATTTTTTAATTTTACATCCTGGTATGTTGTGACATGGTTTTGATACCCACAATAAGTCCAGGATACTTTATTATAAAATTCACTTGTTTTTTATTTCCTAAAAACCTTTGGCATGGATTTTAAGTATGACTAATTAGTATTTAAAGGTGATTATTTCCTATCTTCCAATATAATAATTTAGTATATTTTTATATAATTAAGTCCCATTTTTTTATATATTATTATGATTATGACCTGTTGCAATATTAAACTCTACGTTTAGAGACTGGTTCAAATCTTGGCTCAAGCATTCATTTCTTTTTTTATATCATATTTGCCTTCTTTGCCAAATGTCAAAATATAGTTGTAACATCTAAATATATATATATATATATATATATATATATATATATATATGTTTGTGTGTGATACATAAAAACCAAGAATGTAAATTATTTCCATTACAGGCCTTAATAGATCCAATGGTAGTAAGAGATTAAGGCTCCCACCTTTTACTCGTAGTAAAATTGGGAAGAAATCTCAGTTGAATTGTCAATCCAGTGTGATAGCTGTTTTTTACCCTCAGAATGTCCGAAACTTAATTCAGTTAGAGGCTGAGTTTACCTTAGGACCATGCTGCTACTGGAAGGTTTAGGGTAGTTCAAAAATCATAACTGAATTGGGACTCAAACCTTTGATCTGGTTTGTAGTGTATTGCCTTAACTACCTATGCTATAATGTGCAAAAATCATGATTTTCAAAATTAGCCTCTGACTACAGTTCATGAGGTCCTGGGTTTGATTCCTAGTCAGACCATAGGAATTTCCTTTTATTGGCCATGGTGATAAAGTAGTTAGGTCCCTTGCCTTTTGTCCCAAGAACAAATCCTGGCTGATGTGAATGGATTTTAGGATAAAAAATCCAGAGGATAAGTTTCCCAGTGGGGGTTGTAAGCCATGAACCCTGAGTCTGAAGATTTTTGGACTTGGCATTCGTGTGGAAATAAGTAAATTGCCTTGGATAAGTATCTCCTGCAAAGGACTGATCTTACTCCATGTGGAGGGGTAAGAGTAGATCAATATTTTAACAGTAGGGTTGTCAGATTTGACCTTTATCATAATTGTTGCAGACCTGTGTGT
Organism: Diploptera punctata; assembly: GCA_030220185.1. Taxonomy (NCBI): domain Eukaryota; kingdom Metazoa; phylum Arthropoda; class Insecta; order Blattodea; family Blaberidae; genus Diploptera; species Diploptera punctata. Next base: position 3,555,212 of record JASPKZ010003852.1, read on the forward strand.
TGAATTTTAATAGTGTGAGAAGTAAATTTTAACATCAAATAATTTGATTTGACAATGTGATGAATTTTTGGTGTTGAACAAAAGACTATTTTAACTTCAATATATTCTTTAAATCTGGAATTACTTGAATTTGAATGCAGATTTAGGTTTAAAAAAATATGGTTGATAATAAATCTTTCATGCTATACAATAAAGATTTGTTGCATTATATTTCAAGAGAAAAATTTTAGCCTAGACTGAGACTTGAACCTGGGACCTTTGGCTTGCTGGGCCAAATGCTTTACCAACTGGTAGACCATTTGGCCTGGCAAGCTAAAGGTCTTAGGTTTGAGTCTTGGTATAGGTGAAAATATTTGTCTTCAAATATAATTTATCTTTTAGTAAGAAGTGTTAAATCAATAATAAAAACAAATTTGTTGCATTGTCAAATCAATATCTAGTAGATAAGAACTGAGTGTATGATTGAATTATGCTTCATGTATTCATTTTGTTTCAATAAAGCTATATATTCTTTTACTATGAGCTGTAATTTAACCTTAATATATCCTTCAAAATAAAATTTACTAGATTGCTACTTTTGTTTTCAGGTGTTGGACTTAGTTTATTTTTTCAAGGTCATTTTCTGTTGTTCCCATACTTGTGTTTAAAGAATTTTCATGAATTTGGTTAAGCAGTAAATAGGGGAAAATATTAGAAATACCAGAACATTTATAGGGAAAAAATGTATATAAAAAAACACCCTAAGTCCAACACCTCAAAACAAAAGTAGCAGTCTAGCATTGAAAGTATTTTGTTAAACAAAGTGGTGCATTCATACAATAAAACCATTCTTTAAAAAAATCAAGCATTTATTTTATAGCAATACAATTTAATTTATACAAATTACAAGTATTTATAATTAATCTTGCAGAAAATTCTGAAAACATTCAGATGTGCTCCTTCAATCTGAAACAAACCATACATTTCAATCAGCAACTATAAATATAACTTAAGTTATTACAACATGTAAATTAAAATATAAAATTTTGAAATATTTACCTAGAAGGTCCATCTCCTCAACTTTATTATTTATCTGTGGCAATTTCAGGACTAGTCCCACCATCAGCAGGATTGGTGGGACTTGTCCCGAAAGCACTACAGATAAATAATGAAGTTGAGGAGACAGACTTTCTAGGTGAATATTTCATAATTTTATATCTTAATTTTGAATGATACCTCAGCGGAACTTCATCATGAATCTTATTAATGTTTAACATGTGAATTATTTACTACATTGCACTGATTCCCTAAATATCTACCAAAGCAATACCAGTTTAATAAATAAGTTTGGTCTGCCTTCATCTTACCTCATTTTGTTGTATTCTTGACATGTTTCAAATCATCTCTGCTTCATCTTCAGTTGGTACAGACTCTGTACCAATTAAAGATGAAGCAGAGATGCTTTGAAACATGTCAAGAAACAAAATGAGGTAATATAAAGGCAGACCAAACTTATTAATTTGAACCTCATGTTACTTCCTAATGTATTTTCATAATAGACCCGTTTCCTAGCCTCGACAATGAAATTTTTACTATTAAAATTTCCAATCCCACCAGGAAACGAACCCAGATCTATTGGTAAGAAGGCAGGCATCCTATCACCTGGTTTAACATATTTAATTCAGTCTGGGGTCGACTCAGCCTCTAACGGAAATGAGTACCAGACACTTGTTCTGGGGGTAAAGGCGGCCGTCACGCAGGGCTGACAACCCAGCTGACGTAAAGTGCCAATTGTCTAGAAAAAGTGGGAGCCTTAACTTCCTACTACCCCAAGGGCCTCCAGGCCTGTTGTGGGATCACTTTACATAAACAAAGGTGTTGAGTGCAAGTTTTGCAATATTGAATAAAACAGGTTTAAAGTTGAAGTTGTATAAGAAAATAATAGGCAATTGAAATTTATATTAATCATTCTGTATCTACTCCTAATTCCTACACTTTTATTCCTTTTATATTCCCTTTGCCACTAAATAAAATTATGCTTCAAGAATATAATTATGGAATGAACTTTTTTGTAAAAAAAAACGCCCCTTTGCTTCTAAACACCTCATTTACATTCTAAAATTACGCTGTTTCCTTTTTTTAATTAATGTTGAGTTGTTTTGACTCACCTCATACTTCTTAACTCCCTTGCAGACTAGTTTTTTCACTGCATTGAGAATGTCACAAATGCAGTGAAGATACTAGAGTCTGCGAGGGAGTTAAGAAGTATGAAGTAAGTCAAAAACAACTCAACATAAATTAAAGTAAACCTCTGTTATTTCCTACCTACATAACTATATTTCCTATTTCACCAAACTATAAGGAAAAGCATTTTGCTTTTAATTTTTTCTTGCATGTTTAATCCTTGTCATCTTGCTGGCATACGTTGACAATAAAAAATCACTTCCAAGGGAAAATATTTTTAGTTATTATAAAGAATCAGTCACTGAATTATTTCATTTTTTGTGAACTAGAGTAGCAAACAGAAGCATTAAGGACAGAAGGTTAATGGGACAAGCCTAACATTTATTTAATGTAAGAATAGTTCAAAAGCATGGGTTAAGTTTTAAGTTGTTTAGTTAGTCTCAAAACTTTTATTTAATAATGCTCTTTAACAGCTCAGTTCACTAGCATCACAAAATGTAGATTTGAAAGACCAACATTTTCTGCTCAGAGGCCTTTTAATTCAGGCATGAGATTGTTTCCACAAATCTAGAACACAGGACCAATGCCTTTATTTCCCTTCCAAAAGAAGTAATGCTCAGTATTTATATGCAACCATGGTAACCCCTAGACCACCAGGATCTATGAGAAAACCATTGGTAGAGTAGAATAAAACTATCTCATACAGGTAGGTCTATCATGTACCAGACACAAATTATTCAGTGACATGTTCTTAGAAATTCTTTTTTATAATAATTTTGATACCAACCTGCAACATGATGTTTTCAAAAGCTGGGCCTTGGCAATGAAGCCATTAACGTTCTTGCTCTCCAATATTTCTCTATGGCAGATCCAACAGGTAATACTTCACAGGTTTGTAGATGTTCTTTGTTCATTTCTTTGTCTTTGTTGCATAGAAGACAATTTGGATTCATGTAGATTCCTATTTTATATAAATGTTTGGCCAAATAATCCTGTTCTGTAAGCAGTCTAAATTTTGCTACTGTAGTTTTACATGGAATTTCTGGAATAATATCTGGCTTCTTTACTAAAATATATTCCATTTTTTGTCATATATATCATAGTACATTCACAAATTTAGGCCATTTGTTGACCTGTTTCGGCCTCAAGAGAAACACCATCCAAAAGTCTTGAGTGGACATCCTGGTCTTCTTCTTCCTGCAGGTTGATATCTTAACATTTGTTTGGGTATTCTGTGATCTTCCATTCGATGAACATGTTGCATCCATCTTGACTTATAATCAAAAATTTTGTTTTCTAAAGGTTCCATGTGCAATTCTTCTAAGATGTCTTCATTTTTTTGTGATCTAGTAGTGTGTATCCTGTAGTCCTTCGAAGGTATCTCATTTCAGCAGATCTAAGTCTCTGTATATCCTTCTGTTTCAACGTCCATACTTCGCTACCATATAAAAGATTTGGAAGAGCCAGTGTTTTATACACTTTTAGTCTTGAATGCTTTTGGACTAACTGCAGCTTGAAGATAGAATTTATTAACCCTAAAAATTCTTTAAAAATTTAGATATTTTTGCATTTACATCCTTTTCTTCTTCATATGAGATATTGCATCCTAGATATGTAAAATTATTCACCTGCTCCAAAATTTTATTGTCCAGTACAATTTTACTTCTGACAGGATCTACACCTTGAAATGCCATAATTTTTGTTTTTTTCTGTAGATATCTTCAATCCATATTCTTCTGTAATTTTGTTAAGTTCATACACACCTTTCTGTAGATTATCTTCTGAATTTGCTATTATTATTTGGTCATCTGCAAACAATAGGGTGTTTAATTTTCTATTTTCTGATATTCTTATTCCAAATTTATATTTCTTGTTCCAGCAACATATTACTTCATTGATATAAATTGTGAATAGTGTTGGGGAAAGGGGGCAGCCTTGTCTCACACCACGATTTATAATTCCTTCTTCTGAAAATCGGGGGCATGCCGTAGTGTAGTGGTTAAGGCACTGAGCTACAAGCCAGAGGGTCGAGGGTTCAAGTCCCGTTGGGGTCAGGATTTTTAAACTGACCCAAACCCTCTGGCGGCACTATGGCCCTGGGGTCGACTCAGCCTCTAATGGAAATGAGTACCGGATGCTTGATCTGGCGGCCATCACTCAGGGCTGACAACCCGGCTGACAAAGTGCCGATTGTCTAGAAAAAGTGGGAGCCTTAACCTCCTACTACCCCAAGGGCCTCCGGGCCTGTTGTGGGATCACTTTACTTTACTCTTCTGAAAATCTGTTATTTAATTTAATCTTTATGGTGTTGTCTTTGTAAATATTTTGTATGTTCCATTTTTTGTCTTTGGTTTTATTACATAGGTCTTGGTTTTGTTTGATTTTATATTTGTTTTTAATTATTCTTTTTGTGGATGTGAAAGGTAAGCTTTTAGTAGTATTTTGAATTAGATTGGAGCCTTTTTTGGCAAGAAAATCAGCAGTCTCATTTCCAGCAATTCCACAATGTGCAGGTATCCATTGCAATTGAATTCTTTTCTGTAGTTTTTGAAGTTGTTGAATCATTTTGTAGCACTCTTTAATTTGTATTGACTTCATTTTGTGTGAATTTATTGCATATATTGCTGCTTTGAATCAGAGAGTATGACAGCATTTTGAAATTTATTTATTCTGTGTAGCAATTGTTGGAGTGATATATGAATACCCGTTACTTCTGCATCAAAATTTGTTGTGTGGTATCCTGCTGGTTGATAAAATGAAAATAATGCACATGTAATTCCTGATCCTGAGTTGTTATCAATAGTAGACCCATCTGTGTAGACATGTAACCATTCATCTGGTGGATATCTCTTATTCACAGCTTCTAATGCTAGAGCTTTTAGTACAGGTGTGGGAGTTTCAGAGGTAACTGGTTCTTCTAGATTTAGCTGAATGTTAATTGGTTCAAAAGCAAAAGGGTTTTCTCTGATCAAAATATTTTCTTTAGATTCAAATCTGTTTTTATTTCCGTTACTTTGGACAAGAAACTTGTTTGTGTTTTCAACTTGGTTCCCATTTTGATGTTATCCGTAACATTTTTTCATGTTGTGTTATTGCCTCTTCCTTTAAAGTTAAGACAGATTGGAGGGTTCTGAGTTAGTGCTTGCATTGCTGTGATCGGGGTTGATTTAGCTGCGCCAGTTATAAGCCATAAAGCCTGATTTTGGCATACTTCTAGGCAATTTAGGTTTGAGTTATTTGCTGTGATTATTACCTCCCTGTTGTATAGAAGTATTGGCTTGATGAATGTTTTATACGTGGTGTTCAGAGTCTGGCGATTATTACCCCACTTTGCTCCAGCTAATCTTTTTAAGATTGAAAATCTTTTCATTGCTTTGTTTACTACTGCTTCAATGTTTTCTCAAGTTAATTTTGAATAAAAAATTGTCCCTAGATATTTTGTTTCATTTGTTTGTCTCAGGTTTGTTTTCTTGAACTGTAGATTTAGTTTTGGGACTTTTTTCTTCAAGCTAAATATTTGAAACGTTGTTTTGTCTGTATTAATGGCCATTAAATTGTTGTGGGTCCACTTTTCTAATAGGTTAAGAGCCTTTTCCATAGAAAATGTAGATTTTTCTATTTGTGAGGAAGATGTCCACATAATCATGTCATCTGCAAAAAGAGCTGTCTATTTCTGTGTTTGATATAGCTGGTGGGAGATCGTTGATGTAGATGTTGAACAGGGTTGTACTTAGTTCTGCACCTTGAGGGAGGCCCATTTTTATTTGTCGGAATTTGGAGGTACTGTCATTGTATTAATATAAAATTATGGAATATTCACCTGAAAGGTCCGTCTCCTAAACTTAATTAATTATTTGACTGTAGTGCTTTCGGGACTTGTCCCATCATCGGCAGGATTCAAAACTGGTGTTTCACTGAAGATCTGGTAGAGGGGGTTGAATGTATTGGGTTCATTTTCGTTTATCAGGCTGTCGTCGTCGTGAGCTGCTTTCATGATTTCCATCTCTTCGAGTACGTTTATCTTCACTGGATTATTTTCTCTGTGCATTACTGTTAGGGTGTTTTCAATATTTAACATGCAATGTCCTTCATGGATAACATGTTTTGCATAGCTTGATTTTCCTTCTGCGTGAATGAAGTCTTGAAAATGTTCTTTGAATCTGATGTTAAAACTCCTGTTTGTCCTTCCTATATAAAATTTGTTGCAGTCCTTACATGTTAGTTTATAAACTCCTTTTCTGTTGAAAATGTTATTTTCTTCAATGTTATTGTTTATTATGTTGTTTAATTTGTTATTGGTTCTGTATGCTATTTTCCTGCAACATTAATTAACCCATTCACTTCAGGTTTAAATGTTCAATGCATTTCCCCATAAACCGAATTTAATCGCCATAAATTATATTGTCTGTGTTTAGACATTCAAAACAAACAAAAGATAATGGTACTTGATATCACAATAAGGGTGAAGGCCAAAACACATTCCTCTACTACTCATAAATGTTAACAAAAGATTACCTTGCCGACGATGTACAAAATATTGCAAAATATTTAATATTCAGAGTTAAGCCAGTGTAACTTGTCTTCTGAGTTGAAGGACATTTAACAGCCAGCGCGCATACCTTGTCTTCTGAGGCAAATGGGTAATACCAAACATGATGCATTTTAATCTTACCCAATGTTGCCAACATTTTTTCATGTCAATTTAGTCAATTTCATATACTCTATATAATTTTCTGTTATATATTCTTCCATTATTACCTATCAATACACAAAAAGCCAGAAGGTTAGGCATTCGAGTCATTTTGGATTCAGTATTTTTAAACAGATTCAAACACTCTGGCAGCACCATGGCCCTGGATATACTAAGCCTCTAATAGAATCAATTAGTGGATGTTTATTCTGGGGGTAAAGCATCATCACACAGGGCTAACAATCCATCTGGCATCTTATACCAATTGTCTACTAAGTGGAAATCTTAACTCCTATTATCCCGATGGTATCCCATGGCCTGTTGTGGGATCACTTTACTTTTTATTATTACCTATCAATGCAAACTTTTGCATTAAGAACAGGATTTTCTGACTCAAAAAAATCTCAAGTCTAAATTGGAACTTCTGAGCAAAATTTAATTGGCCTTTCCCATTAAAGTAATACCTTAGTTGCCTATTAGATGTCTCTGAGGCAATTTGCTAACCATTTGTTACTTGCTGACATCTGTTGGGGAATAACAACTAAATTAGCTCCATTAAGTAGCCATCGATGGAGATCACCCTTATAATTACATGGTGACACCCTTAGACAAAAAAATGAGTCATCTGCAGATTCTATCAACTGATCGGGAAACTTCGTGAGCGCTTGCAGAAGCCGTATTCACAACAACACATTTTCAGTAATTGTACTGGGTTGTTTGCTAGTTAACGCATGCACACTCAAGCAACATGGAAGAGAGAGCTTGGCTTAGTGTGTTTCCATGGTCAAGAGGTTTAACCAGACATCTGCATTCGTAACCTCATAGGTTTGATTCCCGTTCTACTTTTTTTTAAACTGAATGTTAGAATAGCATCTCGCCTGTAATACAGTTTCATATTTAATTTTATATTTAAGTTTTATGGCTTTAATGCACACACAAAACACACAAAAACATAAATTAAAACCTTCTTCTAATAAATAAATAATGAAAACTTTAACAAAAACAAAATCAATATCAGGTGTATGAACCCTCAGCATCTAATACCGCTCTCAATCTGTAGGGTGCCTATGTCCTTGTGTGTGCACTGAACCATGGTAAAACTCGATATGATTCATTATAAACAAACTTGTTAGAGGCTGTTTTGCACAGATGTCTATTGAATGTAATATATTGAAATTACCTAGAACAAACCCTGAATGTGATAAATATAATTGTTACAATAATGACATTAACAATGATTTAATTCAAATGTCAAAATAAAATGTTGTATTTAATTCATAAAATATTTTAATACAAATATCACGAGAAAAAAAAAACTAATTGAGAATGCGAACCTGTGACTTTCATGAAACAGAAACAGTGACTGCATGCTTTACCGCTGACCTAACAGGGAGTGTCTTCAGTTCATGCCACATAACACAGTAGCTCAGGGATTGCACAATTATGACTAGTTTCCTAGTTTGAACCCAGCGCTGTGCCGAGTAGGACTTAGAAGAAATGTGCGTTCAAGAGAGGGCTCATTTTTCTTTGTCTAAGGGTGAATCCAAATTCTACCATCAAACTTTCACAAGTTCTTCAGGGATGTTTCCTGAATGTTTTGATAGAAGGAACCCATGGTCTCTGGTGAGTCATTACTAAGTAATTTCACTGTTTTAATTTTGAATCCAACCGCCTTTTTATATGTTTACTGAATATCTGCTGCTGATAATTCACAGGCATATATGGTTTCAACATAATGATGCACCAGCACATTTTGAAGTGATATTAGGAAACACCTTGATGAACAGTTCGGGCAAAGGTGGATTGGTTGTGGTAGTGTTTCATAGCCAGATCAATCACTAGATTTGATGCGCATGGACTTTTTATTGGGGGGGGGGAGATCACGCGAAGAGCCTGATTTACATGACTCCTATTGAAATGTCTATGGACCTGGTTGCTGGCATTATAGCAGCCACTAACAATAATGCTACCATGCCACCTACAAAGAATATGAAAAAAAAAATTTAATGTTGCAGTATGTGAATAATTACCCAAGAGAAATATATATGTTGATTTTCTTCCAAAAAAAATTGATAAATGCTTTAAAATGAAGCAAGAAGTTGAGCTCAAAGTAACCTAAAATCAACATGTTTGCAATGTAAAATATGTATTAGTCATTACTCAGTATAGCAAACTTATCCAAAAAGCTGCTAACAAGTGAACGCCAAACTAATCTGGTATACTAACTCACCGAAACTAACACTAACTTGCCCATATAACACTAACTTGCCCATATAACACTAACTTGCCCATATAACACTAACTTGCCCATATAACACTAACTTGCCCATATAACACTAACTTGCCCATATAACACTAACTTGCCCATATAACACTAACTTGCCCATATAACACTAACTTGCCCATATAACACTAACTTGCCCATATAACACTAACTTGCCCATATAACACTAACTTGCCCATCTAACACTAACTTGCCCATCTAACACTAACTTGCCCATCTAACACTAACTTGCCCATCTAACACTAACTTGCCCATCTAACACTAACTTGCCCATCTAACACTAACTTGCCCATCTAACACTAACTTGCCCATCTAACACTAACTTGCCCATCTAACACTAACTTGCCCATCTAACACTAACTTGCCCATCTAACACTAACTTGCCCATCTAACACTAACTTGCCCATCTAACACTAACTTGCCCATCTAACACTAACTTGCCCATCTAACACTAACTTGCCCATCTAACACTAACTTGCCCATCTAACACTAACTTGCCCATCTAACACTAACTTGCCCATCTAACACTAACTTGCCCATCTAACACTAACTTGCCCATCTAACACTAACTTGCCCATCTAACACTAACTTGCTCATCTAACACTAACTTGCCCATCTAACACTAACTTGCCCATCTAACACTAACTTGCCCATCTAACACTAACTTGCCCATCTAACACTAACTTACCCATCTATTTCTCACTATCTTGCCCATTAATGGAGGTGAACTCCTGGCTAACATGACCCTAACAGTCAGTTGTTCTCAGATCTAATATTCACAGGTAGCATGCTGGCACTGAATAGCCTAAATGGATATAAAGATGGTTGAGGTCAAAAAACAAAAACCATGAAATTGTTCAGTAATGAGTCACCATGGTTCCTTCTAACAGAACACTAAAAATATCCCTGGACAACTTATGAATGTTTGTCGGTAGAATTTGGACACGGGAATTTGGATACATCTTATAAACTTCATGTTTGAAGTCAATCAGCTTGTTATATCTCTCCTATTTGTCACACCATCTCACTTGAGGCCGACAACCCCATCTGTTCTTTCAGTGGTGAGGCGTCAATGGAAGTGCTGGAATATGTGCTTCCTCATAATTTTTACAAAAAGAAACTATTTTAAATATCATTTAAAATTATAAAATTCTGATGTTAAAAATTGTAATTAATTTCAAATAAATTTATAAGTAAATAATTTATAAATGAAATCTGTACACTAGTGTCACCTATCTGACGTTTCCCAAATTACATCTTCCATTCCTGGTGGATTGGATACGCAAGGCCAGGGTACTAATCCCTGACGCAAGGCCTAACCGCATCTTATCGCTGACATTCTATGTTGGAAGAAAATATTCGCTGCACTCAGTTAGTATTGAAATATTGGTTTTATTAATTTTATTTAGTTTAATTGTTTATACTATATAGTTTGCATGTGACCTTGTCACAAGAAAATAGTGTGAATGTAAATAGTGAATTTTCTCAAGTGTTTATTTCTTGTAATTTATTTTATCCGCGTTTTGTCAAGAGTAAATCGTTTAGAGGCGAGCTAGCGAAGAGTTTCATCCTCCCATGCTTGTAGCGCTGCCATGAATGTTCAAACGGAGTTGGAACAGCATCAAGAACCTGTAAAATAAGTGTGTTCTATTAAACTTTTACAACACTCGTTTAATCCACCTTCACTTCAAGAAATAAAATTAATAAAAAATTGTAAATCTACACAGCCTCTCACTGAATTAAATACTCAACAGGCCGTAAAATTTTCACAGGACATTTCAATCCAATTCCCTATCAAACTATCCCCTGGTTATGTGATTGCAATAATCTCAAAAATTTGTTCTGCTGGTCGTGTCTTTTGTTCTCGCCTGAAAATAATGTTTGGAACAAGACAGGTTTTGAGGATTTCAATAATTTTCAAATAGTCCAAAAAAACACAAACTCTCATTTCATAACAAGCCTTAAGCAGTTGATACAGTTCGGCAGAACTAAAATCGAATTATGTCCAACATCTCTTTATGTAATTGTGTATTTTTTTTCACTATGGAGCTTCCTTTCTCCCTAAACTCACACCTCGCCACTGGTTCTTTTGGTTAATAAGTAATTTGTTAATCTTATCAGTTCTTTCTACATAGAGCAACTTTGGTACCCAGGGCCTGTTTTACAGGGTATTGCTTGCATACGTAACCATGAGTTTAAAAAAAAGTATTCTTTTCTTATCAAGATTTTAAAAAATATTATACTTCAATAAAACTAAATATATGGTCACACGTAGAAATACATTAAATAATGGAAATGGACAGCTAATGACAAATGAGGGAAATTTTGAGGAAGTGGCTGAATTCAAATACCTAGGAACAATAATCACAAATAGGAATGAGATGCACAAAGAAATTAAACATAGGCTCAATTCTGGAAATGCGTGCTATTATGCATTGCAGAGACTCTTGATGTTCCAACTCCTTTCAAAAAATGTTAAACTGAAAATATATAAAACTATTATTCTACCAGTTATATTATATGGGTGCGAAACATGGACTCTTACTTTAAGGGAGGAAAGGAGATTACAAGTATTTGAGAATAAAGTACTTAGGAAAATTTTTGGACCAAAGAGAGATGAACAGACAGGTGAATGGGGAAGACTACATAACAATGAACTACATGGTCTTTGTAGGAAGCCAGATATAATAAGAATAGTTAAATCTCGTAGACTGCGATGGGCAGGACATGTTGCACATATGGGGAATGAAAGACTTGCATGGAAGCTTCTTGTAGGAAAGCCAGAGGTAAAACGCCCAGTTGGTAGACCAAGAATGAGGTGGGAGAATAACATTAACTATGATTTGAGGGAAGTAGATTATAAAGGGAATGATTGGAAAGCATTAGCTCAGGATAGGGATGTATGGAGAGCTTATGTCCGCCTGGCCATGAGTTTATGGGTTCGATAGTGCCAGTGAGTAAGTAAGTTATACTTTTAATCTAAACTTCTTAAAATGTAATTTCTAATATAGAGTGAGCCGTTAAATTGATTCGTTGCAAATCATAATGCATAAGGATTGCAAACAAAACAAATCCTAGTTTTTTTTTATGTGTGAGCATCCATCCGCTCCTTGGTAAAGCTGGTTGCAAGCAGCTGTTTGTGTTGCCTTCCTACAAATGCGGGATTGTTGATTCGTGTGCAGAGTGTTACTGCTTTCTCTAACAATTTAAAATAATGCGTACAATGCTCTATAAAATACATGGTTTTCGTTAATATTATTTAATTACTAAACTAATTTAATACTGTAATGTAGCTTGACAACATTCACATATCTAGAATATTAATGACGAATCTTATATTTTGTTTCTAAGTGCAATCATCATCATCTGATCTCAAGAGCCGACACTGATGGAACATTGACGAGCACTTTAAAATTATAAAAAAAAGCAATCAGAAATATGTATGATTTAGGGTATAGAGAGCATTGTAATTTATTTTTTAATAATTTTAATATTATAAGAGTAATAATGTTATTACTCTTCTATCAATTTATGTTATAAATCTTTAAATGCAGTAATCTGTCCTGGGCAGACTAGAGGTTTCCATGCCCACCTATGGTTTTGAGGTTCACGAATACAAACACGGTCGGTGCAGTTATATCTTTAAAGATTTCAGTTCCTTCGGATAGTCTAGTAAAAGACAGAATTTAGAAAAGGAATGAGAATATAATGGTACTGTTCATCAATTTTATGTAAACTCCAAACAAGCTACGATTCTATTAAGAAGTTATGTAGTATCCTGCTGCAGTTTGGAATTCCTGAATGATTTATTCGAATGTGTCTAAATGACACAGAGTAGGATGCATGGATGCAAACAGTTTTTGGATAGTTTTCAAATTCACAATGGGTTAAAGCAAGGATATGCATTATCTCCTCATCTACTCTATTTTGTATTAGAGCATGCCATCAAATGTTTAGAGGCTGAAGGCAGCCCAGAACCCAATGGTTTTAATAACCTGTTAGTTTATGCTGATGTACAGCATTTGAAATAATTGATGGTGCACAGATAGCCTAATTTTCATCTCGGAACAAAGCCACTGCACATGATCAGAGATCAGCTATTTGGTTCACAAGTACACAACTATTTGAGAAACTAAATCAGTTATTTCATTGTGTGTCGTGGAAAACAATTTCGTGTAAATAAGTAGTGCGGTAAATACTGAAAACAAAACAAAGCAAAAGGAATGAAACAAAAGAAATAAAATTAATTGAAATAAGAACGAGAGAGAAAAAAGAAAGCATGACAGCAGGATCGAACACCTGACCTCATGCACGGGAAACAGAAGCTCTCTCCACTAGACCACAACCATCTCTCCCAGAAATTGTCTGTATGAAGCGATACAGAACTTCAGGACTTACTTGTATAATGAAATTAGATATTAATTTAAATTATTCAGACGCATTTTGTATTAGTAATGGAAATAATTTTATTATGCCATGTGTTTTGCAAACACAGTAATGAGACGTTACAATCGTTATTCATTTTCTATATACACTGCTCAAAACAATTAGAGGAACACTTGTAACAAATTGAATAAGTAATTGTTTTTTAAAGCTGCTGTGATGCTTAAAGTTGGACAATATGTAAATTGAATTATTAATTTTATCATTGGATACAAATTTTAAAGATCCATGGCCTAAATACAGAGAAATTATCTCAAATAACAAATATAGAGAATTTTTTTGTTTTGGAAGGCACTGGCCACTTCTAATTGGTAAGCTTCCTGATGTTGCTATAGTGACGAATGTTGATTATTGCCTTGTCTATTGAAGTCTCTGACAAAATGAGGCATTTAAATGAGTTTGAAGTGTATCATGCTCTACATCTTTTACGACAAGGTCAATCTCTGCTACAAGTGGCTAGAGAGCTTGGGGTTTCTCCTTCCGTGGTGTCCAGGTTACGCAACAGGCACAGAGAGACAGGTCAGTATTGTAGAAGACGTGGCCAGGGCCGTAAATTTAAAACAAGCCCCCAGAATGACAGATACGTTGTTCTTTCTGCTCTTTGACAGCGTACAAAAACTGCAAAAGACCTGCAGAATGACCTTCATATGGTTCCAGAATCCAGGTTTCAGACCAAACCATAAGGAACAGATTAAGGAAAGAGAATATTCATCCAAAAAGGCCCGTTAAAAAACCACGCTTAACAAATGGGCATAAGGCAGCAAGACGTACGTATGCTGAAAACCATGGTGATTGGAACCTGAACCAGTAGGAGTCTGTGCTCTTCTCGGACGAATCCAGGTATCGTCTTACACGTTGTGATGGTCGATTGAGGGTGTGGGGACAGCCAGGAGAAAGATTTTCTGCAGAGGCTGTACAGGAAATTGATAGATTCGGAGGAGGTTCCATAATGGTGTGGGCCGGAGTTATGTACAACAATCGTACGGACCTTGTACTTGTTCCCCAACGACTGAATGCTTTCCGGTATATCGAGCACATTCTGGAAGAGCATATAGTACCTGCTGCCATTGGAGTAGGCCCTGGATTTCTGTTTATGCAGGATAATGCCAGGGCACATTCTGCGGCTGTCACCAGGGATTTCCTGAGGAGGAATGAAATTGAGGTAATGGAGTGGCCAGCGGTCAGCCCAGACCTCAACCCTATTGAACACTTGTGGGATCTTCTAGACAGGAAGGTCAGGAACCGACATAAAGCTCTACAAACTCTGCAGCAACTTGGAGATGCTCTGAAGGAGGAATGGAAGAATATCCTGCAAGAAGAAATCCAGAATCTTATTGAGAGCATGCCACGAAGGTGCCAAACTGTCATCGAATGGCGTGGAGGCCATACACGATACTAACTCTATATAATGAGTGTTTAACTTTGAAAAATAAGCACAAGATTCAATTGCTTACATAGCAGAATTATTTGAAAAGTTAATTGTCAGCGTTATTCATTTGTTTTTACTGACATGAGCAATAAATAAATAAATAACCACAAATAATGTACTTTATTAATTTCATGTTTGTACCTTTATCCAATGAAAAAATATTTGCATATTTCATAGTGTTCCTCTAATTGTTTTGAGCAGTGTGTATATATATATATACATATGGGCCATTTCCTTTAATTTATTTATTTCCATATATTCCATTCCATAGTAATTCTGCCCAAGGGCAGGTCTTTCACTGCAGTCATGGCATTTTCATGCTATGCTTTGCAGCTTTACTAGGGAACTGTAGGTATGGTAGCTTCCTGTTTCTTTCCATACAGGTGAAGAATGATGAAAATGATATGGATGATGATGACCAGGTAATTTTCGGGGACCGTTGGGCCCTAAGCTTCCTAACATTTATCTTACAGGTGAGGAAAAAGCTAAAAAAAATCTCACTCAGGAGCCTGTCCCGACCGGGAATATTTCCATATATATATATATATATATATATAAATCTATTTATATAACGAAGCCTGGCAACATGTAGGCTTCATGAAAATTAACGACGTTATTAAATAATAATGAATAAAAAATATGTACCTGACCAGAATCGAACGTGGGCCCGCGTCGTCGGAAAAAGAACATCTTACCGACTGCTCCACTGAATCGAACGATACGAATGCTGCATGAAGAGAGACTTACGCCGTCCGCTTTGTACTCAAACGAGTCAGAACATGTAACAACGTACTGGTGTGAATCGCTCTTCAAATCTCCAACTTTCCATCATCAAGAATTGCGCCATCATTTTTTTCAAAGGCAGTACGTAATAATACGCGATATAGCTAGGAGATACTAAGGACCAATACACACACTATTGAGTAACACTAAGAAACTGGAGCTGGAAGTAAATATATAATCACACAGAAATACATTTATAATATTATAATAAAAATGGATAATTAATGACAAATGAGGGAAATTTCGAATAAGTGGCTGAATTAAAATACTTAGGAACAATAATTACAAGTAGGATAAGGTACAAAAATAAATTAAACATAGGCTCAATTCTGGAAATGCATGATATTGTGCATGACAAGCGACTCTTGCAGTTCCAACTTCTCTATAAAAAAGTTAAAATTGAAAATATACAAAACTATTATTCTCCCAATCATATGGATACTAAATTTGGACTTTTACATTAAGAAAGGAGAAATGATCAGAAATATTTGAGAATAAATTTTTAGGAACATGTTTGGACCAAAGGGAGACGAACAAACAGGTGGATGGAGAAGATTGCATAACAGCAATATAATCTTTATGGAAACCCTAATATAATAAAAACAGTCAAGTCTCGTAGACTGGGATGGGTATGACAAGTGGCACAAATGGGGAAAGAAAGAGGGACATAGTAATTCTGTAGGAGAATAAGAGGGAAAGCGCCCAGTAGGTAGGCTAAGAATGAGGTAGGAGAATGATATTAACCATGATTTGAGGGAAGTAGATTATACAGGAGATGATAGAAAAATATTAGATCGGGATAGGAATGTTTGAAGAGCTTATGTTCGCGTGCCATAAACCTATGGGTTCGATAGTGTAAGTGAATTATTACAAGTTTCTTCGGTAGGGAAGTAAAGCCGTATGTCTGTGTCGAGGATTCAAGGGGCTCTAACAACAAAGCCTGAGATATATTTCCGAAGAAAATTTGTCGACCCGTTCACGTGCAAGCTTGAATTCTAAAGCTAATGACCTTAGATTTTTAAAGTAGAATTTATTCTTAAGTAGTATAGGCCTAACAAATTCCTGTGTTTTGAGAAATATAATTTATTACAGAAAATATTAATCATCATCCAGGGATTAAGCTTGTTGACTCGTTCCGGTTTCATGAAAGCTAGAATTGTTAAAATTGTTGAGACCATCTTCTGTGTGTGCGTCCAACATTTCTCCTTCCATGCGGTTTATAATTTAGCAATAATTTTGGAAATCTTCCTTCTGGCATCCTATCAATATGTGCTTCCCAGTCGTTCCTATATTTAATTATTCGGTCTGTAAGTTTGAAAATATTTAGTTCCTTTCTTATGTCTTCATTTCTTTCCTTATCCAGCAGAGTATATTCTGCTATATTTCTTAAAACTCCCATCTCAGCTGCTTCAAATCTTTGTTCTTGTCTTTTAGTGATCGTCCAACATTCTGATTCATACATCAATACAGGAACATCCATTACGTTATAAAATTTCATTTTTGCTTCTTTTGTTGTGTTTTTAAGGGTTCTTTTAATAGTGCCACACATTAGATTAAATTTATTTATTTTGTCATTAGCATCTTCAATTTTAACATACGATAAATTGAAACCTAGATATTTAAAACTGTTCACTTGCTTTAAAATTTTATTATCAATTACCATTAATATTAATCATGTCAAATATTCCCATATATTTATATACATTGAGTGTATACGATTTAAATTTACCCCCTAGATTCACTGGATCGTGTTCTTTGATTCAGACTAAATTAAATTATTTGGTGCGTCAAGGAAAGAGTGAACTTTTAATTTCAAGAATAAAAGACCATCTTTAGGACCAATAACCTATTGGTACAGACATCGTTCATAGTATGTAACTCACTGGCTCTATCGAACCCGTAGGTTCATGGCCACGCTCTCCATATAACCCTATCCTGAGCTGATGTTTTCCAATCATCCCCTGTATAATCTACTCCCCTCAAATCATGGATAATGTTATTCTCCAACTCATTCTTGGTCTACCAACTGGGTTTTTCCTCTGGTTTTCCTACAAGAAGCTTTCATGCACCTCTTCTATCCTCATACGTGCCACATGTCCTGCCCATCGCAGTCTACGAGACTTAACTATTATTATATCTGGCTTTCTATTCATATCGTGTAGCTGACTTATGTAGTTTTCTCCATTCACTTGCCTGTTCCTCTTTTGGCCTAAAAATGTTCCTAAGAACTTGATTCTCAAATACTCGTAATCTTGTTTCCTCCTTTAAAGTAAGAAAATACAAGAGTAGAATATTGTTTTTCATGTAAGTTGAATATTTATGCCCAAGTCAATAGACGAATATATTGAAAGTATTCCACCCGTCTATCACATTTAATTTTGTACCATGTTGAATTTTTTTTTACCTTTAATTAAATTAACCACACTTAAAAAGATAACAGGAGTACCATTATGATTCTCACTTCAGAGCTGGCATTAAAATGCCATAAATATGAAGGGAGCACAACATATGTACAATTTTCTTCCTCGTAAAACAATGGTGGCAATATGAGGTATGTAGTTTTCAATACATTGAAAGGTTTGTATTTATAACAATGTGTCAAAAGGTTTTAAGAGTAAACAACACCTATTTATAGCCGATTAAAATGACTTTTGGGATTGTATGCATTAAAAGTATTCTTAATGTGTTTTGTCTAATGCCACCAGGTTGTCTTATGATATTTCTGAATTTCTCCCCTGGAATTCGCGACCTGTAAGCAATTTTTAGGTGAGGTACCTGAAGACGGAATTGCATTAAATTTTAAAACTGCGTATTTCACTCGAAATTTGAAAATTTATGAAAAGTTTTTTCTTTTGAAGTTTCAGAAAATGTAACTATCTCGATTTTCAAAATTTACTTTTCAAAGCGCAAAGGTGAAGTTAAAACCAAGAAGGAAGCAAAATATAGCCCCAAAGCAATGGCGTGATCATATTTTAAGCAATAGGTCACGTCAATTTTTATTAACAGATTTTATTTTTTTCTAAAAACTGTAGACCTACACTTCAATTGACAATGTAACCTGCAACATACGCCTATTTAATTTAATACTTCTCATAAATTAATAAATATTTTTAATTTTAATAATTAAGCCTATTTTTTTAGAAAGTTTTCGTTTCGAAATTAATATAACAATTAGGACCCACTTTTTAAAACTTTCGTAAATTATAAAAACGAAGCCACGATTTCCGAAATCTGATTTTGTTACTCAGCGTAACATCCAAGATAGAAGATGAGAAGAACGTGATTCTAGCAGGGGACATTAATTGTAGAATTGATAAACGAAACACCAAAACTGACGCGGCTCTGGAGACCCTTAACGAAAAAGGTTTCGTATTAGTCAACGATAAAGAAGAAAAAACCTACTTCGCCCACAATAGACCTGGTCTTCTATCAAGAAAAAATACATATGTATTAAGGAACATAAATGTCTCTGGCCATCAGCAACAGCTCCAATAAAAAAGCATATACCAATAAAGACAGAAATCAACATACTGAATCAGCAACAAGAAAATAAGGAACAAATCAGCTGTCACCCATCCAGGAAACTACACTCAGCACAACTTATGCAATGTAAAACAAAATTAAACAATGCAAGGGAACTAATATCCATAACTATAACCAACGACATATTACAAAACAGATACAAAAAGCTGCCATTCTTCTCCCACCGAGAAAATCCCAGATTGGTTCAATAAAATGTTATAACAGAAAATAAACACTACGTGCATTACTTAAAGCCAGAACAGAAGGAAGAAAAGAGGACTTAAAAAGCTATGCAGAAAAGAGAAAGTCATACAAACGCTTTCTAAAGGAAAGAAAAGCATAATTCCTGGAGGAAGAATATAAAGAGATAGCGGAAGAAGCAACGTCTGACTCTTTCATTGCATTGCATTTCATCAGCAACAGCTCCAATAAAAAAAGCATATACCAATAAAGACAGAAATCAACATACTGAATCAGCAACAAGAAAATAAGGAACAAATCAGCTGTCACCCATCCAGGAAACTACACTCAGCACAACTTATGCAATGTAAAACAAAATTAAACAATGCAAGGGAACTAATATCCATAACTATAACCAACGACATATTACAAAACAGATACAAAAAGCTGCCATTCTTCTCCCACCGAGAAAATCCCAGATTGGTTCAATAAAATGTTATAACAGAAAATAAACACTACGTGCATTACTTAAAGCCAGAACAGAAGGAAGAAAAGAGGACTTAAAAAGCTATGCAGAAAAGAGAAAGTCATACAAACGCTTTCTAAAGGAAAGAAAAGCATAATTCCTGGAGGAAGAATATAAAGAGATAGCGGAAGAAGCAACGTCTGACTCTTTCATTGCATTGCATTTCATCAGCAAACAGCTCCAATAAAAAAGCATATACCAATAAAGACAGAAATCAACATACTGAATCAGCAACAAGAAAATAAGGAACAAATCAGCTGTCACCCATCCAGGAAACTACACTCAGCACAACTTATGCAATGTAAAACAAAATTAAACAATGCAAGGGAACTAATATCCATAACTATAACCAACGACATATTACAAAACAGATACAAAAAGCTGCCATTCTTCTCCCACCGAGAAAATCCCAGATTGGTTCAATAAAATGTTATAACAGAAAATAAACACTACGTGCATTGATCCCTATTAGGTTCGTCTTCCGGGCATATAGGCCGTGGTCCAGTCGTTCTTCTACTCGACGTTTCGTCTACTGCTGCGGTAGACATCTTCAGGAGATACTGCGTGCTCTCTGTGAACTCCTCAACAGTCGGCTGCAGACTGGCTGGTCGTTGGAAACTCCCTCCCTATTTATAGGCACGCCCCTGGTGGAGAGGCGGTTTTCTGCGCGGTCCGTGTTGCGTGCTGTTTTGCCCAGGCTGTCGCTAGCAGAAGTCATAGGCTTCGTTGTCGTATTGTGCAATGCCGGGATCCAGATTTTGTTTATCTTCATGGTTTCTTCTTTTTTGTTAAAGGAATTTTTGTGTTTATATATTTCAATTCCTTTAACAAAAAAGAAGAAACCATGAAGATAAACAAAATCTGGATCCCGGCATTGCACAATACGACAACGAAGCCTATGACTTCTGCTAGCGACAGCCTGGGCAAAACAGCACGCAACACGGACCGCGCAGAAAACCGCCTCTCCACCAGGGGCGTGCCTATAAATAGGGAGGGAGTTTCCAACGACCAGCCAGTCTGCAGCCGACTGTTGAGGAGTTCACAGAGAGCACGCAGTATCTCCTGAAGATAAACAAAATCTGGATCCCGGCATTGCACAATACGACAACGAAGCCTATGACTTCTGCTAGCGACAGCCTGGGCAAAACAGCACGCAACACGGACCGCGCAGAAAACCGCCTCTCCACCAGGGGCGTGCCTATAAATAGGGAGGGAGTTTCCAACGACCAGCCAGTCTGCAGCCGACTGTTGAGGAGTTCACAGAGAGCACGCAGTATCTCCTGAAGATGTCTACCGCAGCAGTAGACGAAACGTCGAGTAGAAGAACGACTGGACCACGGCCTATATGCCCGGAAGACGAACCTAATAGGGATCAAGACGCCGGCCGTGAAAGCCTACAGTTATACACTACGTGCATTACTTAAAGCCAGAACAGAAGGAAGAAAAGAGGACTTAAAAAGCTATGCAGAAAAGAGAAAGTCATACAAACGCTTTCTAAAGGAAAGAAAAGCATAATTCCTGGAGGAAGAATATAAAGAGATAGCGGAAGAAGCAACGGCTGACTCTTTCATTGCAGTGTGAAATAGAAAAATTAGATCACATGCGAATACAATCCCAATAACTACCGGAGAAAAAACACTTCAGAGAAATCCTGAACGTTGGGAATACACAAAACCTCCATGGTACAAAAACATATACCCCGAACGTTTCTAACTCAAGATAAAGGCAGAAGTACAAAAGACCGTGAACGAGGCAAAAAATAAGAAAGCCCTGGTCCTGGTAACATATTATATACAGAACATATCAAAACGGAACTGCATCTTCTATTACCACTCATTACCGATCTGTTCAACAAGAGCATACAAATCGGAGTGATACCGGACTGATGGAGAACGGCAAAAATGAAAATATTATACAAAGGCATAGAGGATACAAACGATCTCAACTCTTACAGAGGCAAAGTATTAGAAAACAACATATTCAAGATATTCACGAGAATACCGACAGCCAGGCTAATGGAAAAAGTAGAATCCTATATTCCTCGGCAGTAGTTTGGATTTATAAGAGGAAGAAGTACCCAACAAGCAATTAAATTACTGATGGAAGAAATAGAAAAGGCGCTAGAGAGACCAAAAGGAAAGTGCTATGCTGTTTTCATAGATTATACAAAACTCGACATGATCACCCGAGAACAGCTAATCAAGAAACTTAAAAACATAATAGGAGAAACCCACCCGCTCAGCATGGCGACAGAAAATATATAATACCATTGAAATTGATGTGGAGTCTCCACGTCAATTCCCATGCAGCAAACAAATGGAGTGCTACAAGGGGACCCGATCAGTCCGATATTGTTCAATGTCTTCACGTCGATATAACGAAGATACTGAAGCCCTCGAATGAAACTGCTGATAGTGTATGCCGACGATATGGTCCTACGAAGCACAAACAAAAGCGATCTCCAAGACACTCTGTATGACCTAAAAAAGTGGGTTGATGAGAACAACCTCATAATAAACACTGGTAAAACAGTCCAAATGATATTTAGGAGAGGACGAAGAGCTACAGCAGAGGGCAATCTGACGTTAGGAACAACACCTCTGAAAACAGTAAACAAGTTCAAATACCTAGGACTGACCCTACAGACGACAGCGAAATCCTTCAACCAACGTGTACACGACAAAACAATAGCTGCCATTAAATCAATCTACAGCATCAAGAACTTGGCTAGACTATCGATGCTGACAGCCATGATTCTATTCGAAACCACTATTTCGCCAATTATCACTTTTGGAATAGAATATGGGAAAAACTGACTATCAGCGACCTTAGGAAGATAGAAAACTTGAAAGTCCGCTTCCTAAAATCAGCACAGAGTGGGGAAAACTGCACCCTCACGACTCATCTGTGAACTCACGAAGGAAATATACTACATCGAAGATCTACGATTGTGAATGCTACTACAATCTACTAGATCTTACAAAGAACTTTTAAACAGGAGAGAAAAAACAGAATAATAGGTCCTGATTTCTACACCTCTGGAGCTATGCTGGGCAGGAACTATAGACGAAAGCCAACCAAGAACTAAGACAAGTTGTGATACGATGTGCAGAACCAAAAAAATATCACGTACCTAGTGAGAAGTGCGTGTATGAATTGTGTGGCTGACAGTGCAACCAATATAATATACCGAAATTCCCAAGAAACACGAAAACGCTGAACGACTACAGCAAATACTAAAGTACAATCAATGCCCATTAGGACGAACCTTTCTTCTTCTTATATTATTTTGTATTTATGTTAAATTCCCATCACTTCTGCGCATATATCGTCTTTTGCGAACTATTGGTTTCGATTGTTTAAAAAAATATTAAAATTTATTTTCAAAGAGTTTTTTCTTACTCAAGATAGGCTACTAGAAAAGCAAAGATTGAATAACTCCTACAAACCAAGATGGAAGCATGGAATACATCCATCCATAGTAATTCTGAACGAAGGCAGGTCCTTCACTGCAATCATAAGCATTTGCATGCTATGCTTGCATCTTTACTAGGGAATTATAGGTGTGGTGGCTTCCAGTTGCATTCCACACCGGTGAAAGACGATAAGGATGATGGCCATATGAATTCGGGAACCCAGAAAAACTGCCCCGACCTGACATCGAACCCGGGCCCGCTGTGTGACAAGGCAGCACGCTACCTCGAGACAACAGCGGTGGACAAGAAATACATGTCGATCTTGAAATAAATGGCGCAATAAATTTCATGACTGAAGTCCTAATCTTTGATGCCATTTTTCACAAAATTATTTTTTAAACTGTACCCTTCAATTAAAATTATTTTTTAAACTGTACCCTTCAATTATGTTAAGAATTGTTAAGAATAAGATGGGCAGGTACAATTTAAAATTTAGAATTATAAAGGATAAATCAAGAAATTACAATAGAAATAAATGGAATTGGAGTTAAGAAAAGAAGATAAAGCAGTGGAATGAATGGCTTTGGACAAATCCGCAGGACAGTAGAGGAAGAGGAAGACTAAAGAAACGTATGTTAAGAATTGTTAAGAATAAGATGGGCAGGTACAATTTAAAATTTAGAATTATAAAGGATAAATCAAGAAATTACAATAGAAATAAATGGAATTGGAGTTAAGAAAAGAAGATAAAGCAGTGGAATGAATGGCTTTGGACAAATCCGCAGGACAATAGAGGAAGACTAAAGAAACGCATGAAAGAGAACAGTCAATTAAGAAATTGCTCAGGAGTGAAAAACATAGAATGAAGTAAAGAAGTTGGCGAGAAATAGGGCCCGATGAAAAAACTGCCTCAAGCTCCTCATAAGGAGATACGGGAAATTGACAGTACTTTATTTTGAAAACATATGTCATAAGATATGTCGATTTCATTAATTTTAATATTTAAAAACAGAAAAGCGTTTCAAAATTTTAATAACTATTTTTTAATGTTTATTTTCAAAATAACCATAATTTTGTTTTAAAATGTTCTCTTTTTCTTATTAAAAAAAGTTTAATTCAAAATTTACAAATTACTTTTTAAAAACCTTTGTGTCAATATTTCATAAAATATTTTATTAACTTCCGTTTTTTAAAGATAAAGTTAATTTCGATTTAAAATAAAATCAATTTTTTTTTATTCTTACGTCAAATAGGCTCTATAGAAAGGCAAGGACGGAGTTCAAACCAAGATGGAAGCAAACAAATACACGTGAACTCATTTTCATAACTGAGTATGTCCTTTATGTAGAAATTGCAATTCAACTTTTTAAGAATATTTATGAATTGTGTAAGTCTATCCTTCGAATAGTAATGTTTCCTGTAAAATATGTCGATTTAATTAATTTTAACGATTGTATTAAAACAATATAAAAAAGAATCGTTGCAAAATCCTTAAATCTGTGGAGAATATGCAAAATTAACAGTATGTCTGCTTTCTCTATGGTCAGACAATTTTAAATGAAGTACCGAGTGGCATTTTTAGAAATTAATATTCCCGTCCCTGCTATGCGAAGTACCTACTTTATTTGAACAGAATATTACGCATTATGACCTTATTTCCTCTATTTAAATAAAAGTACGTATAGAAGAAATAAAATAAAATGATTTAACTTTAATTCAAAAGAAAAAAAATTAATGTACATAACTACATACCAGCACAGTTCGGAGGACGTCTAAAAGGGTTGCGATTCTGCTTTCGACTAAACTAATGGCATGCACGTACAAATTGCAAGTGCGCAATGGACTTCCATGTTACCAACTTCTAACCGAAGTTGAAATACCAACAACTCATGAAATTTAAAAGTGCCCCTACGATTTTTTTAACACACTAAACATCACATTACATTCACTCTGATATTTTGTTGTTTTATAAGTGTTAGAATTTTACTACAATTCTAGGACGATTGGCCATATAAAATCACACAATTCAGATTGTTTTAGTTTCAAAATTATAAAAGTATTTAGTACGATTTTCAGAACGCACCCTAGAAATACGCTGGTAAGATTATTGCATTGGTTTTTAGCACTATATAAACTTTTGACAAATTTAAATGATATATATGCAGGGAATAAATCAGTTTTAAAAAATTCGTCAGTTGAATAAAATGGATGTTTAGATATAATCATTCTATAAGATTGTTTTTAAAAAAACGTCACGCAGGTAGTGCGTAAACTAAACAAATTATTCAGTAACTCGAATTCATGATCCGATTTTGCTAGTTTAGGAATGTATATTTATTTTGATAATTTTTGCTAGTTTACAGAATATATATTTTGATAATTTTTAGTACTTTACGGAATACATATTTTCATTTTGGTCTTTTCTGTTGGTTTACGGAATAGAGGTTTATACATAATTTTGGTAATAGAATCGAATATACCAACTACCAAGTTTCATGCTAGAAAAGAAAAGTTGCACCCGGTAGAACGTTGAAAACGTTCCCAATAAATTTCGATTTTCAAGTAAGCACCTACTTTTTATGTTCATATTTTTTTCTGATTAAGGAATTTGGTATTACTTTTCTTATTCATATGTTACATGCGAGTTTCGTTGCGAGAAAATAAACATTGCAGCAGTTAGAGCTATTTTTAAAATATGGATTTTCTTCATTTATAATGGCCGGATTTTGGAGAACGTTTTTCTCGTTTTATTTCAGTGACATATAGGTTATATGTCCACCGCTGTGGTCCCGAGGTAGCGTGCTGCCTTGTCACGCACCGGGTTCGATCCCCGGTCGGGGCAGTTTTTCTGGGTGAGGTTTTTATCGGTTTTTTTCCTCACCTGTAAGACAAATGTCAGGAAAACTTTAAGGCCCAGACGGTCCCCGAAATCATATGGCTATCATCATCATCATCATCATCATCATCCCTTCACCGGTGTATAAAGCAACGGGAAGTTACCACACCTACAATTCCCTAGTAAAGCTGCAAGCATAGCATGAAAATGTTGTGTGTGTAGCTGGCAGATTTTTTTTACAACCAAATTCGTCATAGAGAAATAAAAAAAAAAGGTCGAGTTCATTAACTAGAAAAATCGGACAATTAGGAACGAGGGTTAACCTGAAGCGACATTATTTTTTATTATCGCTCTGGCGGCCACGATTTCTGTAGCGTTGCCCATTCAAAAGAACCTCGAGTTTGATAAAAAAAGAATAAAAAAAGAGGCCTCTAGACACTGTGGTTACAGGGGTAAACATACACAAGTCTGAAAACATACTTTTCACGAGAGCTTAATAATATTTAAATAATTTAGACCTATTAATAATCGGAGATTTGCAATACTTCTGACCAAGAGACATCTTCTAAAAGAAATTAGCTATAAAAACTTTACCCTTATAACTTATATATGTATTTCTGACATATTATTCTACAAAATAAAAATTACTAAAATCGAACTTATATAGGCTACTTTTACCTTATTGCCACAGTATTTGTCGGCCCTTTAAAAGCTCAAATTTGAATTCCAACGCTAATAATTTTGTTGTTAAAGAGTGTCGTTAAATAATATAATTTTTTTATTAAAAAATTCCGAACTTCATTCAGACCACAAGCTAACAATTTAATGGCCACATAAATAGGCTCCTGGCGCAGAACAGCAAATAAATCAAGAACAGAAAAAACAAATTAAAAACGAAAGAATAATTATGAAAATTAATAAGAATATTTTAGATGTAATTGTAGAACGAAAATTAGGATTGTTTGGGCTTCTCAAAATGATGAGGGAAAGATCATTCCACAAACGATCTCAGAAATGGAATCCTGAAGGGAAAAGATGAAGAGGAAAATCACAAGAGATAAGAGCAATGGATGGTAATCAGGAGTACGTCTATGAACAGAAGAAAATGTTCAACATATAAATTTGTGGAGGAAATAAGTTATCTTGGGTTGAAGGAAAAGTAATGTAATGTAAACATTTTCTTAAATAAATACATAAATAAAATCCACTATAACGAAGCTATGCTATGTAAAAAAACAGTTCCCAGAACTAAAAAACAAAAAAAGATTGATTTGATGGATCCGCCTGTACCAGTCTCAAAATCTTCTTCCCATCTTTTCCTTGTATCTTGATCTCAATCCTCTCTTGAGGATTGGGTAAATAATAATTATTATTATTTATAACATTAGTAAAATTCATTATAAACTCCGTTGAGGTATCAGTGACAAATTAAAATTATAATATAAAATTGGGGACAACTTCAGTATTGTTCAGTATTTGATATTCACTTACTCGAATCGCAGTGCGCATGCTTAATGTAACTTCCACCAGATGGCAGGGTATATGTGAAATCGGTATGACCAACTTTCGCAATAAATTTTCAAACATGATTATAGAAATAGATGTAGGCCCCTACACCAATTTTCCTCTTCTTAATCTAACAAAATAAATTACAAGCATTTTATTTAGTGAACTATAAACTAATCTGACTGACTTGTCCCATCGGAACCTAACAAAAAAAAAATAATTTCTTAAAATGTTTTGGAATTAATTGTGAATGATGGTCACATCGATTTCACAAATATGTCCTACCATCTGATGGAAGTTACATAAAGCGTTCGCGCATGCGCACTGCGATTCTTGAGTGATAAATACTACAATTTGTGTACATTGATAAATATTTAATAGACTAATAATTGTAAAATATGTTTTAAGAATCGTTGCAAAATGTTTAAAATACTTCTAAATGTTATAAAAAATGGTAAAAGTAACTATCTTAAGAATATTTTATGGAAAATCATAGAACGTCACAATCTAAAGTTGAGCATAAAATACTCGCTGTAGGCCTTACGAGGCTAGTCCCATTATCAGCATAAGGTAGGTCTGTTTCCACTGATCCTGAATGCAATATTGATCTAGGAGCTGTAATTCGAAATTTGCATATAAAAGATTAACAAGTATGATATGAGATTAACTGAAAATAAAATAACACGGCCAACTCGATGGCCGGTAATAAACTCTTGGATCCGTTATCGATTGAGCCGTGAAAATACAAAGCTGTTACAGAGGTTACTTTATTTAAACATCCAGCGAATTTTAGCTGCAAAAAAGAAAACAGTACCAGGTAATAAATAGGGCCTAATGTACTTAATTTTGCCTTTGAATTCGCTCGGCATTTAATCACATAGGCCTATTTCACTTTCATCGCACAACGCTTTGTCTGGCCTTATACTTTGACATTTTTGTTGTTGAACATTGTATAATGAAAACCAAGTTGATGACTACTTCATATTTAGGCAGTAATCTAAATTTTCGGTATTTTTTTTTAACGTGGACCGACCATCAAAGGGAGTTATTTTTTAAGTTTTCGTGGATTGTACACGCAGACAATTTCTTACAACATTCCATCCATAATAATTCTGCCCGAGGGCAGGTCTTTCATTGCTATCATATCATTTTCATGCTATGCTTTGCAGCTTTACTAGGGAATTATAGGTGTGGTAGCTTCCCATTGCTTTCCACACCGGTGAAAGATGATGATGATGATGATGATGATGGCCGGATGATTTTCGGGGACCGTTGGGCCCTAAGCTTCCTGACATTTGTATTACAGGTGAGGGAAACCCCCGAAACCTCACCCAGGAGCCTGTCCCGACCGGGAATCGAACCCGGGCCCGCTGCATGACAAGGCAGCAAGCTACCTCGAGACCACAGCGGTGGACCTTACAACAATAAGATAGCAAAAACAAATATGATTAGTATAATCAACTTCATGGTATGGGCACCGAGTAGGCTTACATTATACGGTATTCAATCCATGGTAATCAGTTGTATAATCCTGTTGGATGAAGATTGGTAGGAAGACCAAGAAAATGCTGGGCTGAACAAATGTGAGATTGGAACAGGCAAATACCTAATTGGTGAAACAAGAAGATGATGATGATCTATGGTATAGCCTTAAGCCTGTGTCACACTTTAGCGCTCCTAACCTATAATTTTGTAATGTTCGGTAAAGTAACGTAACGGAAGCGGTGGACTAGTTATGTTTAAACCCGGCCGGATTTTTTTAGGATGGAAAAATCCAAGGAGCAAGTCCACCATGAGGTACTTTAAGCCCTGGGTCCCGAGTCTGAAAACTATTCAGGTTTGTAAAAGATCCTTAAGCCTGAGTAGAGGCCTCTAAGCAAAATTTACCATCATCCTAGTAATATCTTAGCTCCCTACTAAATGTCTCATTGGGTTGGAATATTGGCCAAATGCCATTCATGACATATAACATATAATTTTGTAATTTAATGTAACAGAAGTTTATATAAGGACCTAAACTATATACTAATTCTGAGCTAAGTTCCAGTTTTACTGTAAACAAACTTGCATAAGATATTACTCCATCTATTGGGGAACCGTCATGCTACTTTTATATGCTATACGACTGAATTGTGTATGAAACTGTCATCAATAGAAACATTTTTCTTAGGCAACATTGTATTTTAAGGAAAATAAAACTGAATACAAGATAATATAATATTAGTAATTAAATAAAAATAAAACATAGTTTTATTTGATTTTCATATTTATTATATAATTCAGTGACAGCTGTTTCGGTACACTGTACCTACTTCAGACACGTTAACAAATTATGAATTGTGTTATTACATATCAACTGATTTAAGCAACAATACAACAATTTTTATTTAAATTATTGTATTTATATTTGTATTGTTGCTTAAATCAGTTGATATGTAATACAATTCATAATTTGTTAACGTGTCTGAATAAGGTACAGTGTACCGAAACAGCTGTCACTGAATTATATAATAAATATGAAAATCAAATAAAACTATGTTTTATTTTTATTTAATTAATAAATATGGATTTTCATCAAGTAAACACCGAACTCAATTGATTATATAATATTAGTAATTAGGAACTTCGTCCATTTCTTATTTATTTATGACAAAAATATATGTGGTTAATAATTTGAATCTGGAGTCATCTTATCTTATAACTCAATGTGTTCTGTTTGAACTAGTTTCGATATATCCTGTATACCATCGTCAGCTTTTCCAGATTGTTGAAATTTACGTTTTTGACCCTGGATATCAGCTCCCACTCCATATTTTGGCTGACCAAAGAACTTGAAAATCAAATCTTTTTCCCAGGAATTTCAAAATTCATAATTTTGTTTCTGTTTATCTGCATGTAGATCTTCTCCCAAATGATGAGTTCTTTTGTATTATCCAAATGTTTTAACAATTTTGTGATTACATCGATTTTATGCTTTTCTGACCAAATGTGAGCAGCCACTGTAGATTTTTGTATTTCTCCATTTTTTACATTTCTAATATGTTCTTTCATTTCAATGTTCAAGTTTCTCTTTGTTTTCCCTATGCATATATTATCACAATCAGCACATTTTATCTGGTATATCCCTGATTTTTTCTTTTGTCAATCTTTTCATTTCATCAATTTTAATTAGTTTATTTAGTCTTTAATCGTTTTTTGTGCTAACTTGATATTAAATTTTGTCAATTTTTTTTATTTATTTTATGCCCATTCATGATATGTGAATTTCCTGTATTTCTTTTCAGTTTTTTTTTTTCTATCTGAAGAGTGCTTTCATTAATCATTTTTTGTTTTTTGTACTTCTCTATTTTTTTGTGTATAAGTTTTTCAAAACCATTTTCCTTCACTACTCTAATTGTACGTTTTTTTTTTTTCTCTAAATCAGAATTTTCTTTTTTCAAGGATATGTTTATTAGTCTATGGGTGATGTTTGTTCATTTCAGTTTCTAAAGTGAATTAATTGTTGTACTCTGTATGTTCAAAGAGTTTTAAAGCATCTTCTAAATTTTTGGTACTAACTTGATATTAAATTTGTCGAAAATATTTTGGAATTTATTGTGTGCCCATGGATGATATGTGAATTTCCTGTATTTCTTGTCAATGTGATTTTCTATCTGAAGAGTGCTTTCATTAATCAGTTTTTGTTTTTTTTTTACTTTTCTATTTTTTATTTTTTGTATAATTTTTTCTTCGAAACCATTTTCCTTCTCTACTTTAATTATATGTTTTTTCTCTAATTAAAAATTTTCTTTGCATAAAGGTATATTTATTAGTCTATGGGTTAAGCTGTTACGGATCACCAATTTGTGTACAATATGGTTAAATCCTGTTGATTTAATGTAATTATCATTGTGTGTTCCTTTTCTATGAATACCAAATTCTGTTTTTTAATTCATTTCTATACAATTTGAGTTCCAAAAATGATAAATATTTGTGCTCTTCGGTTTCTAAAGTGAATTTAATTGTTTTACTCTGTATGTTCAAGAGTTTTAAAGCATCTTTTGTTTCACTATAGAAATTACATTGTCCACATATCTGTACCAAAATTTAAACATCAGAGGATGTGCTTTTATTATTTGACATTGGAAGTTAGTCATGAAAAAATTAATATAAAAAAATAAAATAATGGGTTACCCATTAAAAGTCCTGACATTTGCCTGTAGAAATTCCCATTATAGGTATAAAAAAAAAGTTAATTTAATACATAGTTCACTTAATTTAAAATGCTCTTCTCTGTTTTTTTGTCAGTCCTTTTTCATTAGCCAGTTGTTTAAAATTAATATATATATATATATATATATATATATTTTTTTTTTTTTTTTTGACATTGGTGAATACTGATGTGACATCCAAAGAAACTAATGTATCTGCGAGTTCATTTTCTATCTGCTCCAATTTTTCCATTAATTGGAGAGAATTTTCAATTGCCAGACTTTCAAAAATGTTTCATGAGTTTGAATTCCCTGCTTAGCCATTTGGAAATCTGGTAAGTAGAGGATCCAATATTGTTGATTATTGGCCTTATTTTTTTGCCTAATTTGTGAATTTTGGGGAGACAATGGATATTAGAGTTTTTAGGATTAGCTATTTTTAAATTATATTTTGCTGCTTCAGTAAAAATTTCCATGATAGGCTTTAAACTATTTTCAACTTTCCTAACAGTTTTAGGAAGGGAATCAGATATTTGTTTCATATCCTTCTTTTAACAGCTCTTCCATTCTACTGTAGTAATCTTCTTTGTCTAATATTAGACTGGTCACACTGATTCATATGTGAGTAAATGTTGAGTTCATATACTGAAACAAGTAGGAATTTCAAAATTAATCAGAAGGAAAGCTTTCTATTATTAAAGTCAAGTGGTAGATAAAATTATAATTTGGATTTGAAAATAATGTTTATAGCCAGGGCATGTCGTCAGAAACTTAATAATGGTATCTGCAGTATGTCTTAATTTCATTATAAATAACAATAATAGATAATTCCACTAATACTATCATGTCTTTTGAATATCTTATGACATAATCCTGATGTTTTATGAAAAAACTAAATATTAAGTATATGACAAAATATGTGTCTATGATTATGAATTTATTTGAATTTAATAAATAATATTAACAATTTTCAGGTTCTGTATATTTTTTTACAATGAACTTCTTCACTGATACAAAATATGAAGATAATCCTCTACCAATCAATGAAATAAAAATTGAACCACAAGTGAGTTACATAGTAAGCTATTCTAATATAAATTCTCTTTTCAGTAAATATTCAATATTTAAAAATATATTATGATTTTTTATTTAGAGTTACACGTTCACATATCATTACAGGAATCTTGCAGTAGTGTAGAATGCACACATTGGGTGAAGAACCTCTGTTATTTTTAATTGCTGTGATGGTTATGATTATTGTGGTTGCTTGTAATTGTTTAAGACCTCAAACATTACTATTGGATAATATTGATATAGGGAACATTAAATTCTATGCTATATTTTGCAGAGATAATGTGATTCATCACAGTTACCTATAACTTGCATTAATACATGAGAAAGGTTAATCATGATTCATGCTTTCATTTGGTTAAATTAAACCATTACTTAGATATTAAAATAATTCATAATCACTGTAATATTGAAAAGCTTTGAAGTATTTTCACTTTGTATTTTCACTTTACATTAATAGGTCTATGCATTATATATATATTATTTTCATGACTTTTTTTCTTGCATGGACTTGTTTCAATGTAATGTCTCAACTAGAATTCCTACATATATTTAATAGAATTCAACTGTTGGATGTCTTGCATATTTTTTCCCTCAGGTGGCGGGCAGACAAACCTTAAGATGTTTTTATTATTAATTTAACACTTCTCATTGATATAATTAAAATATAAAAGACAAAGACAAACCTTATGTTTAAATTCTTTTCCTTGAGAACTTCAGTATTCATTACTTTGTCTCTACTTTTTTAGGTGTACGGTACATCTTTTTTGCATACGGTGAATTCTAATGATTAGTTTTTCCAGTTATTAATAAATGAATTAATTAATTGTGAAAAATATGAACAAGAAAAGTTAGTAATTAAGTTTCAGATTGTAAATATCACTTAAAACTTAAATATGTAGAATGAAAATGAAGTAACTATTTTAAATATATAAAGCAATAAACTCTTGTCTGAAAATATAATTCACCAAAATTAACTATATCAATGAGAATAGTTTATCAAAGGAATATCTCTATTTATTTCATTTCAACCATGAAATTAACTGCTAAATCATTTATTAAAATGTTATTACAGGACATAAAAATTGAAATGAGAGAAGAAACAACCTATTTTGAACACATTAAAGTTAAACATGAGACATTTTCAACTATAGATATTCTTTCTACTGTTGAACTTGGTTACAAATCAGAGGTAAGGATAATTCCTTAAAGAGATAAGATAAATTTCCTGTATTGAAAAGGAATTTCTGTTGTCAGTTATACTTACATTATACACATATTTCTTGCAGCATGCTTTTACATTTTTTTTCTTTTTCAACTTGCAAATAGAAGTTTTTAAAAATATATGTCATTGAAAATATATACACAGGATTTCAATATCTGCAAACTTAATCAAATATTTGATAAAAATAATACTGTAAGGCAATAATTATAAAGAGAGTGAATTTTAAATATACATCTCACTTTTCAAATAATTTTTTTCTGTGGGGATGTTGCAGAGGCAATTATCCCCGTTCCCATCTAGATTGTTGAAACAAGTTTTTTGTTGAATTAAGTTCATGAAGTACAATAAACTCTCAATTTAACAAACTCCTATATAATTGACTTTGGATTTAATGGATGTAATCTACATATAAATACAAATTATGACATAATAAATTATTAACAACTAATAACAGTAGTATAATAGGCCAGTAATCAGAAGCAGTAGGTCATGTTCATGAATTGTGTGTTTGGGTCTTTTGTGTATATTTGAAAAATTTGTGCACACATATTTATGGTGTCTGTTTTAGTAGTAGTTGCTCTTTGAAACACATGGTGTTCGTAGAATAATTTTGGTTAGACCATTGTCAGCAAACATTATCAGTTAATATGTCACAAGTTGAATGAAAAATAAGTAATATTGATGATTCCATAGAGAACTAAGTTAATAGGTAACTGCTGATAAGAGAACACATGGATGACATCTCATTTTTAAGTGCACCTCAGGTCTGGAGATGTCTGGTTATTGCAAATACTTTCAGCAATTTTGATTGCTAATCATTTAGAAATGATGAAGAAGGGAAAATAAATTTCATAAGTTTTAAACACTAATATGGTATATATATTTAATCTTTGTCATTAAAATAATATAATTCTACTTAAAGTGTTTTATTTTCAAAGTATTCATAAAATTTTCAATTTAATGGACTTATGGTTTTGTAGACAGTCCTTATCCCCTAATCTATCCATCCATGGTAATTCTGCCCAAGGGCAGGTCTTTCACTGCAATCATAGAATTTCCATGTTATGCTTTGCAGCTTTACTAGGAAATTATAGGTATGGTAGCTTCCCGTTGCTTTCCACACTGGTGAAGGATGATGATGATGAAGACTGGATGATTTTCGGGGATCGGTGGGCCCTAAGCTTCCTGACATTTGTCTTACAGGTGAGAAAAAACCTCACCCAGGAGCCTGTCCCAACTGGGAATCAAACCCGGGCCTGCTGCATGACAAGGCAGCATGCTACCCCAAGACCACAGCGGTGGACATTATCCCCTAATAATCTGTTAAATTGAGAGTTTATTGTAATGTATGAAAAAGAATAATATCTCTTTCTATTATTGTATCAGGCAATATAGATTTATTCATTTGATTAAATACTTTTGTAAGTTACTTTATTGTTGATATTACTGTAAATTTCTGTTATAATTTCAAACATATAAATAATTTTAAATAATACTCTGAATATTGTAAAGGAGATAATAAAGTGCAAATTAATGAGTTTCATAAGGTTAAATTATATTTGAAGAAAAAAATATACGCTCAGACTGGGGTTTGGCTTTCTATGCCAATGCTCTACCAACTGAGCTACCTGTGCACTCCAATCTAAATGCAAATTTTTTCTCTTATACACTGTTAATTCCCGAGTGCCACATTAATTGATTAAAATTAAGTGTATAAGAGAAAAATATGCATTAAATTGGTTTGCTCAGGTAGATAAGTTGGTAGAGCATTGGCATAGAAAGCCAAAAGTCCTGGGATACTTTTCTCTTCAAATATAATTTGTCCTTCATTGAGATGTATTAAATCAATAATAAAAAATTCTTCATAAGGTTAGTATCCAAATAACATTTACTTTGGAAAATTCTTATTATCAGAGATATAAAAGCAACAAGAAGTATACCATTCATTGTCATGATTTCTTGTAGCACAAAAAGAAAATATTTTCATGAACTTATTGTCCAATATATATATATATACTTGGTAAAATTCTTATTTTCAAAATACAAAAGCAAAAAAAAAAAAAAATAATGGTATTTATTAGTAATGATTTTATGAGTGGGTGTACAAAGAGAGAGAGAGAGAGAGATCTACAAATAATGTATTGATATTGTAGGACAGAATGATAATATATATCAACAATGATGATGTCACAATTTTTGGGATTCTTAGGGTGTAAAGGGATATAACTTGGTTGGAGATATCTCTCTTTCCATCCAGAGGATAATGAATTAATCTCTGTTTTTAAATATAAGAATTTATATCTGAGGTAACCAGAATAGTTTTGATAGTAATGAAAAAATTAATCAAGGATAACTAGATTAACTTTTTTTTACTGTCACTATTTATTTAGGTGGATGGAAATGACAATGATTTGGACACTTGTCTACAAAATAAATCACAAGACATACATGAAAGTAAAGACAAAAGTGAAAGTTCTAGAATGGATGTACAAAAAGAAAAATGTGATTATACAGAAGAGAAAGTGGTTACACCAAACTTTTTAAATAATCTACTTTTTGAACAAAATAATGATAATTTGTCTGCAAAAAATTTCAAGTGTACTTTTTAAGTGTAGTATATGTTGTAAATCATTTTACGAAAAACAAAAATATCAGAGACACTTGTACATACATACCAGTAAGAAGCCATTCATATGTGATATTTGTAATAAATCATTTTCATTCAAATGCAATCTGGATCAACACAAACGTACTCATTCAAATGAAAAACCTTACACATGTAATATTTGTAACAAGTCATTCTCTCACAAATCTTACCTCATTCAACATATACGCACACACACAAATGAAAGACCATTCATGTGTGATATTTGTGATAAAACGTTTAATGTTAAACGCAACCTTGACTTACATACACGCACCCATACTAATGAAAAACCCTTTACTTGTACAATTTGTAGCAAATCATTTTCTGAAAAGTCAAATTATTTCCGACATGCACGTATTCATACAAATGAAAAACCATATATATGTAATGTTTGTAACAAGTCTTTCACTTGTAAAACAGGTCTTAATCAGCACGCAGTTATTCACACAAAAGAAATGCCATTTTTATGTTTAATATGTAATAAATCATTTTCAGGCAAGTCTGGTATGATTGCTTATACACGTACAAATACGAATGAAAATCCATACACACGTGGTACATGTTATACATGTAATAATTCATTTTCTTTAAAAGCTGGTCATAACCAACAAAAAGAAAATCATACAAAGGAAAGACCTTTCATGTGTGATATTTGTAACAAGTCCTTTTCACATAAATCTGATTTAGGTCGTCATACACGTATTCATACAAATGAAAAACCATATAGGTGTGCTTTTTGCAACAAGTCCTTTTTACAGAAATCTGATTTAGGTCGTCATACGCGTATTCATACAAATGAAAAACCATATAGGTGTGCTATTTGCAACAAGTCGTTTGGTTTAAAGTCGCATCTCACTCAGCATATACGAATTCACACAAATGAAAAGCCATTTACATGTAATATTTGTGGAAAATCATTTAACGACAATGGCAATTTTATCCAACATAAACGTATACATACAAAAGAGAAACCTTTCATGTGTAATGCTTGTAATAAATCATTTTCTCAGAA
This sequence comes from Diploptera punctata, assembly GCA_030220185.1. Lineage (NCBI taxonomy): Eukaryota > Metazoa > Arthropoda > Insecta > Blattodea > Blaberidae > Diploptera > Diploptera punctata. The sequence continues at coordinate 3,593,135 of JASPKZ010003852.1, forward strand.
CTCCAGTCTTATTCGACATATACATACTCATGTTAAAGAATGAATATACATATTTTTTTTATTCAATGCACCATGTTTTCATTTCGACATTTCTGGTGTTCTCTCCTGGCATTGGCATAATTGTAACCCACTTCTGAAGTTGGGGCACCTAGAAGGCAGAGTTATGTGACCCCAATGATACGATGGGTGATAAATGATAATGAAGCTCCAGGAGAGTCCTTAACCTAAATTCCAGACCATGGGAAACCACGGGAATAATTCCCTTTAAGGAAAAATTCCTATGGTTTGACCAGGACTCGAACCAGAGACCTCATGAACAGTAGTCAGAAATGCTGACCTAGCCCATGAGGTTGGTCAATGTGATTAATATCTGCATAGTAAATTATTTATAAGAATTAAATTAATCGTGATTATTTCTTACCTCATACTTCTATATTTCTTTAAATACAGCACTGCAGTATCGGCAACTTCTTGTATACTTAATAAGAAATGAACAACAGCAAAGAATTGAATTTAATATTTATAGAAAAGACACACATACTGACAACTACATAAAATCTTCAGGTTTTAATCATTTGTCACATAAATATGCAATTTTCAATAGTCTATTACACAGATTGATAAATATTCCACTTAATGTAGAAAATTTTGACAAGGAATATAATCATATTGTACATGTTGCTAAAATAAATGGTTTTGATGAAGACATAATAAAGAATAAATTAAAGAAATTTAAACAACAAAAAAGGTTACAGGAATACACCACCTTACAATAAGATTCCAAAAAAAATGTAAAATTCAAGAAATTTACTTACCATCCTGGAGTTCATAATAAGTTTCAAAAAAATTATCAGAAAATTTAATATAACATTGGCTCCAATTAACAAATTCAGCCTGGGTAATCTTCTGTTAACTAATAATAAATTTAACACCCCAGACAACAAAAAATCTGGAATTTATCAAATTGATTGCAAAGATTGCAACAGGATATATATAGGAAAAACAAAAAGGAATTTGGAAACTCGTAAAAAAGAACACTTCAGAAATATAAAGAATGGAGAAATTGAAAAATCAGCTATAGCAGCACATAGTTTATTAGAGCATCATAGGATTGAAAAAGAAGCAAAACTTTTGAAACATCTATCTAAACCTTTAGATTTAACAGTTTGGGAAAAAATAAATATTCAAAAAAACCATACTAGAACCATGAACTTCGAAATTCCAGATGAACCAAGCTTGATTACAAAGTTCTTAAAAAATACAACAGATGGCAGTTTAGAAAATGATTCATTAAAATGAACACCAGATGGCAGTTTAGAAAATAATTCTTTAAAAGAACATCAGATGGCAGTTTGGATAATTATCAACAAAAGTAAAAATTGACAATCGTGAAAACAGCTGACGATGGTGACAAGAAGTTGCCGATACTGCAGTGCTGTATTTAAAGAAATATAGAAGTATGAGGTAAGAAATAATCACGATTAATCTAATTCTTATGAATTGAACCTCATAATGTTAAAAATTCCCAAATTTAATATATAAAAGTATATTATTTATTTATTTGTGACAAATTTTATGTGTTAAATGAATGATTGAGCTCAAGTTTAAGACTATATGAAAATAATTTTTAATCTGGGGTTTATGTTTCCTTTTGGTTTATAAGGTTGAGCTAAAGATTACATTCAAGACTCTAAGTGAAAATAATTTTTCATTTGAGTGCATATTTCCCTTCTGTTTATAAGGTATTAACTAGACATCTAATATCTGTGTTATCACTTTATTATATAACTTGAGTTTTTCAAAAAACTTTTGTACTGTTTTTGACCTCTACTGGTATACAATAAATGATAATTTAGACTGGTGTCATTATTAACTTATATGAATTTTTGTCATTCCCAACACATAAGTTACTCCTCAAATGCATTTTAAATAGCCCTTTATGAAGAATGACATCTATAGATTTTCATCATTGTTCCCATAAAGTAGAGTAAGAATGGATTACTTTCTCATCAAACATCCATTTTAGTTAATAAATTATCTTGTTAAAAACCCATATCCCAACCTTCCTCTCTCCACAGAAAATAAATATAACTTTGAAATACACATTTGTCTCTTTTGTTGTTGTAAATGTTTGGTGTAACCTGAAAATGTTTTCCTCTTTAACTTGAGAAATTTGAATATCTGTTTAATAAGCAAGAGAAGTTGTTTTCAAACAAAATTTATTTAACTGAATTTGAATTAGTAATCTAAGTAATAGAACATAGTAACTATTACAAAAAAAATCTAATTTTTAAATGAGAATTTTGTTACAATTTTTCTAAGGAACAGATTTATTTAAATAGAATATTATCAAGATCTAAATTTGAATTATGATCTGGATATATAGTTGACTTAATATAACTCAATTGTTATACATTTTTAAACATACTATTTTCAATATTCTTAAATAGTTTATCCACGAAAATACCTGTCAATTGATAACATTAAATTGGTCAATATGTTTAAAAAAATTAGTATATTCAGTAGTATCGGCTGCGGTGGACTAGTGGTTATGCTCTTTGCCTCTGGTCCCAAGGGTCGCGGGTTCAAACCTGGCCGGGGTCGATGGATTTTTTTAGGATGGAAAAATCGAAGGAGCAAGTCCTCCGGGAGGGACTTAAATAAGCCGTGGGTCCCGAGTCTGAAGATTTTCAGGCTCGTAAAAGATCCTTAAGCCTGAATGAAAAGGCCTCTAAGCAAAATTTACCGAATTTCCCCGTCCTAGTACTACCTTGGTTTCCTAGATGTCAGAATGAGGCAGAATGCTGACCATGGACCACTCAAATGACATCTACACGAAAATAAGTGTAACTAAATTAGTATGGTTCAAATTCTTCCCTGTAGGGGGAGAGCACCTAAATCTCTGTTAACAGAAACACGGGCTTAAAAGAAGAAGATATTCAGTAGTAACATTTTTATTTGTAGAGATTTTTTTAACAAAAATTCATATAACTTAAATGCAGACTCTGATGAGCTGATAAGTTTCACATAAATGCATAATTCTTCTAACTGGATCAGTTCTGGACTAGGGGATATCATACTCGCTTTCCAAGGTATGTAGATTCAAATCTAGGGGACTTGATAGATTTTGTCAGGGCGTAATTCTGAGTATAGCTTCCATCAGAAGGAAGTAAAATCATGTGTCCCATGTTATGACACTTAAAAAACCTGAAGCCTAAAAAAAAAAAAGGCCTCCAAGAAAAATTGATTGGCCCTTTCATGCCCAACTTTGCAACTAATGACCTTAGTTATTAAAGAGCATAATTAAATAAAATTTACCTTCCCATGTATCTTCTAACTGCTTACGCACAAATACTATTGTAATTTTGATTAGACATTTTTATTAGATTGAAAATATTTATTTTACTACAAGAGTCTTATTTGTGCACTATAGCAAATGTCCTTAAAATTGTGTACACAAGGGCAGTGGTCGAGCATGGAATCTCTGCGAGTGTTAGCCATCGTTTTATTTACAGTAATATGGATGTATTATTGTATTTATTATATGATTTCTATTAAGTAAATGACGTTCTAAAAAGAATGACATGCAATGTTAGGAGTATCAAATATAATAAACTACTATATGTATAGGGGTTATGAAATCAAAGGGAGTAATTGGACATATTAATAGTTAATTAAATATATAAATATGATTTTAAAACACAGATATTTGTCTCCAATTCCAGTTGGTTTCTAGAGCTTATAAGTGAGCTCTGTATGTCAGTAGCCTCGTCTTCTATTAAAGATACTCTTGTTTTATGTTATTGAATAAAGTAGCGGATATAGAATATAGTGCATATTAAGTCGTTTTGAACATCATGTGATGTGCCAATGAACACAGTACAAATATCCAAATTGTTTCTTAATTTTCATCTATAGTGCAACAATTAAATATAATTAGGCCCTACCTCTTTTGTTATATTTGGAGTTTTCTACATGGCCCCTAAATGGCAGCTCTTGTTCGACTAAGAAACACATACCATCTATTAGGCAGCTAACAATGTACTTGTTTGCTGTAATATTTTCGTTATGCTTATCCATATTAATTTTGATAGTCCGGCTTCGTCTTCAATTCCAGTGGCCAAACTTATGTAGCGCAATTTCATAGTTAACATGGACTTCAGATAGTTCATGTCGTTTTTCAGCACATGAAAACTATTTACATCAGAAACCCCCTTTGTTGTCCAAATATTTTTCTCCATCGAAAATAGAAGGCAGGGCTAACAGTAATGGGGACATGATTTCCTGCAGTCGTATGTCATGTTCATACCAACCTTCATGTCCGTCATTAAGTGACACACTTTTGTTTTTGATTACTTATAATGCTATTTAAATTAGGAGTTGGTTTATAACTTTATATCTTTTTAATGAAGCTTCTGCAGGAAAAGGGATGGCTTAACAAGTCTCAACAACTCAAGCACATTACTCTCCCATGATAGTATTTATTTAGTGGTTTAATTACTACTGTATTTGATATTCTCAGAAGCACTACATGTACACAGGACTTACTCAGAGCAACCGAAACCTCGCTGTTAACTGATTCTAGAGTGCTAACAGGGCAGCTACAGAGTAGCATTGGGCAACCTGGTACTCGGCTTAAAATGCAGCATGATGTACTACCGATCAGCTTGAATGCGCCAGTGTAAAAAAAATCTCAAGATCTCGTTCCATGTTAGCCTTGTGAGGACAGCTACGGTGTGGGGATTTAAACACATTGAAGCACATTGTATAGTATTGGAATCTTACAGTATATATATGAAACGCATACAATATACATTATTATGTTATTATTGTTTACAACATTTAGACTACTATCAATGCATTGTTGTATCTCATTCTGGTATTATGTTTCATTTAAATTAAATATTAAACAGTTTAATTCTAACTTTTGAAATGTTAGCCGGGCTAACAGTGCTAACATGGACCCTCCGACACTGCACAAGGGTTTTCTGAAATCACTGAGAATATAAAACTGCTTTATTTACCTGAGTCACTCATACTCAGTTGAATTTAAAATGAAGAAAGGAGTTTAGTGATAAGTTTAAACAAACTACAACCAATCTTGAATTGAGGGGTTATTTGTTAAGACATATTGGCTCAATTATTAACAGACCTCACTCTGTCATAAACTCTATATTGAAAATAAATTCAGAAACTGTTAAATAAGTTTCACACTAAAGCATAAATCTTCTAGCTTGATCAGTCCTGATGGACTAATGGATATCATATTCACTTTCTAAGGTACGAGGATTCAAATCTGGGTGGGGTTGATACATTTTGTCAGGGCATAATTCTGAGTATAGCTTCCATCAGAAGTGAATTAAAATAATGTGTCCCATGTTATGATACTTAAAAGAACATAAAGCCTGTAAACAAAATTCATTGCCCTTTCTTGCCCAGCTTTACCAACTAATGATCTTACCTGTTAAAGAGCATAATTAAATAAAATTTACCTCCCCATGTATCTTCTAACTGTTTAAGCACAAATACTATTGTAATTTTGATTATACATTTTTATTAGATTAAAATAATATTTATTTTACTACAAGAGTCTTATTTGTGAATTATAGCAAATATCCTTAAAATTGTGTATACAAGGGTTTTCTGAAATCACTGAGAATGTAAAACTGCTTTATTTACCTTAGCCACTCATACTCAGGTGGATTTAAAATGAAGAAAGGAAAGTAACTTCAATACTCTTAGTAAGAGGCAAAGTTTAATTGTCCCTCCCAAATGTATCTTTATTTTGATACAATGGGGGGGGATGAGTGGTCAAATGATCCTGAGAGCTAAGTCCGTAGTAGTGTAGCTACTGGTAGAGCCACACATGCCGAACAGGTCAAAGGTGATGATCCAAACAAAAAGAAATACTCTGGTTCTTCACGTTGGGAGTTGGGCATGAGACTGATATTCTCATCCCATAAAAATACTACTATCTCGAAACCTACTAGTAAGCCTCAGAAAGAGATTGATAAAAACAGAAGACGACTCAGCAAAAAAGATAGACACTGGATAGGCACATTTGGAGGGGCTTAATACAGAAGGCCAAGGACCGACGTCGGGCTGTAGCACCATAGAAGAAGAAAGATTTAACTGACAAGAGAATGTGGAGATCGAGGAGAATACGAGAAAAACTGTGGATATTTCATTACTTTACTGACAGACAAGAAGACCGATGAATATCATTCAAGATCCTTCAGCATTAAACTATTATTTTCACCTCTCTGCCACTGCTCTACTACTCTGCAATGTATTCCACATAATTTAGACAGAAGGTGTATGATTCCAGGTAGGGCTGTTAAGGTTCAATCCAAGCCAGCAAAAGAGGGATTTTTTTTTCACTCATCTATGTCCAGTTGAATAGCCTCATGTATAATGAGTACTGATAACTTTGAAGTCAGTCACAGCAGAGGGTTAATCATCATACTTCCTCCTCATGTCTTGGGAAATAATTATGGATCTTTGCATTCATTCCCCAATAGCCTGTTAATGGGGTATCTCTTACACGATTAATGCATATTAAGTAAGGTGCTGCAATATAATATAATAATGAGAATTGGGCCAAGCGAGGAAATAGGTCTACAATAGTTCATATTTTTAGTTTAAGACAGATTTTAGAAAAGAAAGGGAATATGAAGGTACTATTCATCAACTATATGTAAACTTCAAAAAAAGCATACAATTCAGTAACAGGAAAAAGTTGTGTAGCATTCTACTGGAATTCAGAATTCCTAAGAAGTTAAACTTATTCAAATATGTTTGGCATGAAGGCTAGGATGCAGGTAAGGAAACAGTTTTCAATAATCAGTATTAGTATAAAAATATATTTGAAGAAAAAAATATACCCCTAGACAGGGTTTTGAACCCAGGATCTTTAAGCTTTATATGCTAATGCTCTGCCATTGAGCTATCCAAGGAAGAACATTTGCATATAAAGCTGAAGGTCTTAGGTTCAAACCCTGGTCTAGGCATATATTTTTCTCATCTAAATAATTTGACTGATGAGAAATGCTAAATTTATAATAAAGACATTGAAAATATTAATAATATCACCTCACCTCTATTATGTCTTTGTTTTAGTCTGGTTTCGGAATAATTATTTCATCTTCAGTATTTTTTGACCATTATTCTGTTGTGATGATGCACAGCTTCTTCCTCCATCTGTTGGTAAATCGATGAACCTCCAAACCAAATCACATTCCCCTAGCAATTTCAAAATTCATTAATTTCTCCTTCTTATTTTTTTTTATGTAGATTTTTTCCCAAACCATGAATTCTTTATGTTTTTCTTGTCAGTTAGCAAAGAATGTGAGAAAAATTTTGGAGGAAATTAAAGACATCGAAAAATAAAATGGGTCTGGGAAATATGAAAATTATTAATTATTATATAAGGATTATTATATTAGGATATTACAAATATATATAATGCAAGCATTATGAATACATTTGTAGCTTGGTTGACAGGTATTCAAGTTAGTCAATGAATCACAGTAGTTAAAATGTGACATGATAAGCATCTGTAATATATTACTGACTGATGATATGTTTCCAGGAGTATTCTTAAAAAAAAGTAACTAATGTTAATTGTTAACACAATTTATTATGTTATACACACAGTGTAAATTAATGAAAAGTCCATCACACAGAAGCTGCATAAACTAACCTAATTCCTCAATAAGTCAAATTTATGGTCCAATTTTTACCGTTTTTAAAATATATCTTTCTTCTGATAATTAAATTATTTATATCCAATTTTGTTACAAGGAAACAGAAATTGTGGCCGGTAGAACAGTTTTCAAATTTTGGATTTATGGTAAGCCTCTACTCCTAATGGACTAATTTTGGTGGCTTATGGAATGTCTTTCTTTTGATAACATTAAATCATATATATCAAGTTCTGTTGTAAGAAAACCTGAATTTCGTAGATAAATTGATTACATTGTTCATATGTTCCTGTGATTTTTTAAAAATAATGTTATCAGATAAACAAGAACCATAAACCTAACATCTGATCAAGAAGATTCTCCACGAAATAGCACACACAGAAAACAACAGAAAAAACATTTATCTGATCACAACTGCACAATCATTTTATATATACTAAATTCCAAGACACAACAGGCCTAGAAGGCCCTTGCCTACCAGCCAGCTGCTGGCCTCACATCTACATGTGTTAATCACAGAGGTAGACGATCATCCTGCCAGTGTTAGGATGACATGTGGTCAGCATGTCGAGTCCCCCAGCTGTTATACTGGTTTCTCAACTGGAGCCGTTATTTATTGTAGCTACCCAAATGCCTCATGATGCTGATGGGCACCGGTTCCATACTGACTGAAATTCCACGAGAAAGTTTATTCTCTCATGGAGACCTGAACCAGCACAAGTCCCATAGCTCTACACCAAAGCATCTTGCCTTAATCACTTGCCTATGGTGCGGGATCATTTTATATATATCAGGGTTAAAATTTCATCAGCTATCAACCTTAGCACTTTTTTGTTTGTATACTATATTTATCTCTGACATGGGCCTACCTATCTGCTTCACTTGCAGTTCACATTAGAAAATGGGCAGAAGGTCTACTATATTTATAATGGGTAGTGAATTTTGACCCACCTGTATGATAGCAGACAAAATGAAATCCTCAGAAGAGCACCAACTGAATTCATTTTAAACACTGAGACAGTTGAAATTTGTCACAAACCTCATATAATTTCATCTGAGTCCTTCGGCCAGATGTACATGCACATCTTACATGAAACTTAGTTACTCAGCTCGTGACTTGTCACATGAGCAATGCCATTTCAGAGGTGAGATGATAATAAAGTTTACTCCACCTTTTTAAAACATCAATACATAAGATTTCTGTTTTAATAATAAATATTTTATTTTTACTTTACGAATATACTCGTATCATCCTAAGGAGTGGCATGTCACTACTCCTGTAGTACCCCTGGAATGTCCTTATGCTGGAAAATTCTGCTCTTAACAATGAGATTCTATGATGTGGCAAAGGTGACTAACCTAACCCCTCTGTTGTTACTATCTTCATAAATCTACATCAGTTAGGAAGGGCACGCCGTAGCGTAGTGGTTAAGGCACTGCGCTACAAGCTGGAAGGACGAGGGTTCGAGTCCCGGTGGGGTCAGGATTTTTAAACTGACCCAAACCTTCTGGCAGCACTATGACCCTGGGGTCGACTCAGCCTCTAACGGAAATGAGTACCAGGCACTTGTTCTGGGGATAAAGGCGGTCGTCACGCAGGGCTGACAACCCGGCTGACATCCAGTGCCGATTGTCTAGAAAAGTGGGAGCCTTAACCTCCTACTACCCCAAGGGCCTCCTGAGGCCTGTAGTGGGAATACTTTACTTTTACATCAGTTAGGAAAAACCGGATAAGTCAACTTTTGGTTGAAAATGAGTTATTAACATCTCCCAATAGCTTTTGGTCTGATGCACGTTCGGTAAAAACGGTAAGTCGTCAAGCGAATAGTGACAGTGTAATTAAGCATTGAATTTTCGATGTATGCACTCTTTGATGTAAGTCATTGAACTAGTTTTTGCTCTCCTGTAAAAAATTACTTTGAAGATTATCTGGTTTTTCCTAATTGATGTAGAAATAATGAATTTGTCTATTGTTAACCTGAATATCTTCCCATTGCACTTTTGCATTAAAATCTCCTAAGTCAATTTTCATGTATCACAAAAATATATCAAATATAGATTCTATTTCATCATAGAATTTGTCGTTGATCTTGTCATCTTTATCTTCTGTAAGGCCAAGAACGTTTACAATTACAAAATCATGTTCTTTACCCTTTACAACCATATATAAAATCCTATCGCTAAAATACCCAACATCACTGAAAACTGAAAGAGTTCTCCCTTGGATTGAAAAACCTGTTCTGAATTCTGGTATTTCCACACCCTCATACCGTAATTTGCTGATTCCAGATTACCTACTTCTGCAAGGCGACTATATCCAATGGAGATTTATCTCCTCCAGGGCGACTATATCCAATGGAGATTTACCTAATTCCTCTCTTAACATTTCTAATACCCCATGTTCCTGGTAATCTATCCTTTTGCCTTAGATCCCTTGAAGTTGTCCCATCCTGGAGATCGGAATGGGGAACCAATTTATCTCCAAGAATTTTACTCCAGTGAAACCTATGTCCAAATTTCTTGATAATTGTATTTTTACCCCTTGCTTTTGGTCTGTCCAGTATAGGCAATCCTTCGGTCACAATGCTACCACTAGCATAACTTGTGGGATAATTTAAGGACACAAGCCCTTCACCATGAACAAGCAAAATTAATTGGTTTAATCCACTTGCATTGTAAAATCCAAGAGACAAGTCCTCTGGGAGGGACTTTAAAATGTGTGTCCCAAGTCTGAATATATTCAGGCTTGTAAAAGAACCTCAAGACTGAATAAAAAAGCTTCTGAGCAAAATTTAATTTATCTTCCTCCATCAAAGTAATACCTTAGTTTCCTACAAGATATCTCCTTGAGGTGATGTACTAACCACATGTCACTTGCTGACATCTATAAGGAAATATCCATCCATCCATTGTAATTCTGCCTAAGGGCAGGTCTTTCACTGCAATCATAGCATTTTTATGCTATGCTTGCAGCTTTACTAGGGAATTGTAGATGTGGTAGCTTCCCATTGCTTTCCACACCGGTGAAGGATGATGATGATGATGGCCATATGATTTCGGGGACCGTTGGGCCTTAAAATTTTCCTGACATTTGTCTTACAGGTGAGGAAAAACCCCGATAAAACCTCACCCAGAAAAACTGCCCGACCGGGATTGAACCCAGGCCTGCTGCGTGACAAGGCAGCATGGTACCTCGAGACCACAGCGGTGCAAAACTAAATTAGTTTGGCTAAGAAACTTCCCACGAAGGGAGCACCCATGTCCCAGCAGAATGAATGGAATCAATTAATTTACTCTACATATTTTCAATTTAAGACAATTTCACAATCAGGTTAGTGAATTAAAATGTATCAAATATAATTTATTAAGGTTGTGTTTGAATATATAAATATGTGTAAAAATTTTAATTAATATAATTTATTTGACAGAACAACTGTGAGGCAGAACAGGCAATTTTTGCCTAGCCCGTGAAGTGAAGAAGAAGAAGAAGAAGAAGAAGAAGAATTTAATTTATTTGGTACAAAGTGTAAAATATGTGACCTGACTTTTGTTTCAATATATTTTCTTTTGGATAAACTGCTTATAAGACAGTTGTAATTTGATTTATTATAATAATAAAAATCAGTTACTGTAATATTTCTTGTTGCTATGAGATTATATATTTAGATATATTTATATTTAGAATATCAAAATTCAAAATGTGAAGCATAATAAACTCTGTATTATTTCTACTCTCATTGGAGATAGTCCTAAATGTAAGTCACACAAGCAGAATAGTATTTTTTTTTAGGGTTAGCATGTGATAAATGGAAATATATACCTTTAGACAAGTCAACCATAGCTATCTTTGAATTGAAAAACCATGCAGAACATACAAATGTGACTACTTTAAATTATGAGTTTTTTTAATTGTTCTGAAGACTAATTTATGTGTACAGGTTAAGAAGTTCATCACTAAAGAGTTGCGTAAACTGAGCAAATTGCTCAATAAGTCAAATTTACCTAAGTGTGGATTTGTTGGTTTATAAAATATATCCTTCTTTTATTAATTAAATCTTTTATCTCAAGTTTCAATGAGAAGAAACAATATCTGTATATGCTAGAGAATTTTTTTAATTTTGGGTTCCAGGTAACCTAAGCCTCCATTCCTAATCGCCCAATATTAATGATTAATGAACTTGATCTCACTTCTCTTATTCACATATGATAAGCCAAGATTCGTTGCAAAACAAACATGGTGGTCATTAAAGCATTTTTTTTTTAAATTTCATCATTCAGGTAAACTCCGACTCCTAATGGTTTCATTTTATTCATTTTTTTTTTATTTCAATGGTACATATTGATTTTGTTGCAAAAAACGAAAATTGCACCCACTAGAGCTATTTTTTTATTTCTGTTTTAGGTTACCCCCCTATCCCCTGCTCATGGATCAATTTTGTTGGTTAACAAACTGTTAATTTTCTTAAGTGATTGCTACATGTCAAGTTTGTTTGAAAAAAAATGGCTGCTAAAATATTGACATATATATTCTTTGTCAATTTTGTCTATTATGTGGAATCAATGAAGGTTTGTAATTTTTTTTTTCAAAAATGTATTCACGTGTAAAGCTTCAATAACTACATTTCTTTGGAATTCACTAAAATTACATGTTAATGGCTATGAAAATCCTTGGGAACGTGGACCTAAAAAAGATTTACATATTTTCAGTCAATGACATGAGGAAGAAAAAGTGGATAGCAATATCTCTGTCTCGAAACATTCTTAATAGTCATTTTAAAGGAGGCTGAGTGGACCTGGTAAAGAAAAATCTCCACACTTTGATTTTTGGGCTTTTGTAATTTTTATTTCAATTTTTGTTCAGGGTACAAGTTGGAAATTTGTACTTTATCAATTTATGATCTCATAGAATGATCCATTTGTAAATTGAAATCTTATATAGAAGTTTTAGCTTTCAATGCTCAAATATCATAAATTTTAATGTTTTTTATGAAATATTAACATGAAATATTCTCTTTAAACATTTTATTATTGAAACATTCTAAAGATAATGAATAGAATCCATACTTCTTTTTAAGAATGAATCTGTAAGATACAGAAGAAATAAGGCATAGCTCACTGTGCATCCCATAAAATGTATAAATCAACATGTTAGGCCACAATAAATGACAAATGTGCTTAATTACTTTACTGACTTCTTTAAAATTTAAGTTTGCCATTGTGGACAAAATTTAGTAGATAACAAGAAAGAAATAAACATAAAATACAAAAATATAACACAGGAAATATAAAACATAACTATTAAATACATGAAGTGAGAAAATACATAAAAACATAGCATGATAAAGTGATCTGTCTATGCCATTGAATAATAACAGTCTAGGTTGATTTTTGTAATATTTACTTGAGATGAAATATGTTTCCTATTTCTTAGACTTAAACACTCCACACTATAACAAGTTAATCATCAATTTTTAATTCTTTTTGCTATTAAGTTTAAGTGACCATGGCAACAGAAATGCATCAAAGTCCATCCGAAGAAGCAACACTTGCAGCCCGTGGATACAAACTTGGTCGAAAACTTGGAGAGGGATCATATGCCAAGGTACAATGAAAATTTGTTTATCAACTCTGACACATTTGATTCATTAAAAAATAGACATAAATCAAATCTGAAATATGATACTATTGAGAAAAAGTGCTTGAAGTTAATTTTACTATGTTAAATGTTATTTTCTGCCAAATAATGAAAGTGAGTGTATGATTTACAACCATTTAGTGTTGAATTACACATTTATGACTTTGACAGGATGAGGGTTAACAAGAAACAAATTGACAAATGCAATTAGATGAAAATAGGTAAAGTTGCAGTTTTATGGTTTTGGCATGAGACTGACACTTATAACTCCAGCTAAATAATAAGATTAATTGGAGTAATGCTTATTAATAAAGTGAAAATTAAAGTAAATTATCTCACTGAAAAATGTGAGATAAAATCAAGACATACCCTTTAGCTACTTCATTATGTTGCAATTTTTTTAAACAATTTGATGCTAGAAGTCTTGTATCTATAAGATTACAACTATGTTTCAGCTTATTCAAATGACATTTATTTTTTAATTAAATAAAAATAAAACGTAGTTTTATTTGATTTTCATATTTATTATAATAATAAGTAGAATTGCGCACAAATGTGCATTAAAATACTCTCTTGCTGTAAGTGTTTAAGCTTTTTGTCCTTTTTGTACACAGTTCTAAATGGTATTGGCTGCATTCATATTTATTATATAATTCAGTGACAGCTGTTTCGGTACACTGTACCTTCTTCAGACATGTTAACAAATTATGAATTGTGTTCCAACTGATCTAAGCAACAATACAACAATATTTATTTAAATTTTTTAATTTAACAAAGGGGATTCATTTAAATCAAGTTGAGAATTTAACAGTTTGTTACTACTTTTAAATTTATTAATTTCTACAGCCTCCAAAAGATCTAACTTCTTACCTTTATCACAAACATGTAAAATTTCAAAATTTGGATCGAAACAATGATTAAATTGGAATAGGTGGTTAGCATATTTTGAATATTCTAAATTTCTGTTATATTTATTTTGTTTATTTACTTTTGAGATCTTCAGTCACAACATGTGTGGAATCTTTGGGTATATACCAGTAGGGAGTGTATCATTTTGATGTTTTTATTATAAAGTATTGGCATAGAAAACCAAAGGTCTTGGGTTTAAACCCCAGTCTAAGTGTATATTTTTCTCTTCAAATATAATAGTGTATCATTTATTTATTAGAGAGACATAAAGAAATAGACTTGCAATTTCCTTTCTCGTAGCACTGAATCTAGCAAAGGCAACAGTTAGTTTTGATGCCATATTCTGATTTTGGTTTCATTTTTAATATGTGTTAAGTTCAAGCTATGATTTTATCACTTTCATATTAATATCAATATCATAATCTACTTAAAGAATCGGAAACTGACACCTCGCCTCATAATTTGTAAATTCTTTAGGACATGTTTCAGAAGGATTCCTTTCTATTTTCAGTCGGATATGAGCAGAAAATAGAAGAGAATCCTTCTGCAACATGGTTTTCCAAGAATCTACAAATTATGAGGTAAGGTGTCAATTTCTGATTCTCCAATTAGATAATTAAAAAACCTCATAGTGTTTCCTAAAATATTAATCAATATCCTAATTTATGCATTTATTTACAATTAATTATGAAATTATTGACTGTTATTTTTATTATAAAGAACAAATTATATTCAAAGAGAAAAATATATGCCTAGTCTGGGAATTGAACCCAGGACCTTTAGCTTTATATGCAAATGCTCTACCATCTGAGCTATCCTAAGGCCCCCAATCTATGTGCAAATTTTTCTCTGATACATTGTAATTCCTGAGAGCACCAAATGCTATAAACCGTTGCTCGATAAATGCAAATGCTGGCTTCTTATTTAAGAAGACTTTTTAATGGGAATTTTAACATTACTTTATAAAGCCAGTAGAGCTTCTTTCGATGTTTTTATTATAAATTCAACATTTCTCACTGAAGGACAAATTATATTTTAAATTCCCATTAAAAAGTCTTGTTAAATAAGAAGCCATCATTTGAGTGTATCGAGCATTGGTTCGTAGCATTTGGCATTCATGGGAATTGCAATGTATAAGAGAAACAATTGTGTTTAGATTGGAGGCATTAGGATAGCTCAGATGATAGAACATTAGCATATAAAGCCAAAGGTCCTAGGTTCAAACCTCGTTCTGGTGTATATATTTTTTCTTCAAATATTATTGACTTGTCTTAAGAGTTGAACCTGAGACCATCTAAATACATATCTCTAATGCTGTCATCTGAGTCATCTTGCTTAGTAATTGATATATTATTAATAGATATGAACAAAAATTTTCGAGTAAATTTTTGAACAATGAAAAAATCAGGCTGTAAAATATATCTATAAAGAATAAACAAAATGCTAAGCTATTATGGGAAATAAAAGCAATATAGGCAATTTACTTACAATTATAGATACAAATATATTGAGAAAATTCCTTTTCTTATTAAATTGAAGTTTAGGTGGAATGATGGATATTAAAAATTAAAAAAAAAAAAAGAAAGTTAAAAACTGTAAAATACATATTATACAGGATAAAAAAGAATGGAGAAAAATGAGAAAACCAGAACTTTCAGCATATGAAGTGGCAGAGCCTATGAAAAAAAAACAATTAAGCATATACAAAAATTCTATCTATATATTTTAGTTATTTTAGCAATGATAAAAGAGAATATATATTGATATTATTTTCTTTTAAATGATGGAAAGAGAGAAGAAAGTGTGCAAAAATGTGCTGATATTAAATTATATGAATTGTAAAACAATAATTAATGGTGAAATGGATCATTGTAATGAAATTTCACCTCTTATTTTCCTGCATGATGGAAGAAAACTACAAACAAATCAATCAATTTGTTATCACTAGGTTTTGAACTCAGGACATTCCAAATACAAGTCTCAAACACTACAGTCTAAGCCATCTTGTGCAATTTTTTCTTTTTTACTTTTGGAACTATTCAGTTTTTTAAAAATGTGTGGTAGTACTTAATTATTTCTGTTATATCTTAGGTTTACTTGGCAGAATACAATTTAGATGCGAATCCTAGAAAACCTCAGCTAGCCTGTAAAGTTGTGGATACAACTAAAGCTCCAAAGGACTTTGTGCGAAAATTCCTGCCTCGTGAACTTGATATCCTAGTGAAGGTGAATCATCCCCACATTGTGTATGTACACAGCATCTTCCAGCATAGAAGTAAATACTATATTTTCTTGCGCTATGCAGAGAATGGAGACTTGTTGGACTTTGTGCTGAAGAATGGAGCAGTAGCAGAAAGTCAAGCACGTGTGTGGCTTCGTCAACTTGCTCTGGCAGTTCAGTATTTACATGAAATGGAAATAGCACATCGTGATCTTAAATGCGAAAATGTTCTCATCTCAGCAAATTTTAATGTAAAACTTGCCGACTTTGGTTTTGCAAGATATGTTGTTGATAGTCGAGGAAAGAGACAAATGAGTGATACATACTGTGGTTCATTGTCATATGCAGCTCCAGAAATTCTAAGAGGAATACCTTATAATCCAAAGATATCTGATATTTGGTCCTTAGGTATGTTCAGTAATTTTTTTAAGTTTCATAAACAATAGTGTGTAAGAAAAAAATTGAGAAAGTGGATAGTATTTTATTTGTTACCTTTTTAACACCTCAAATCATTACCATCACAATTCAAAGCAAGACATGAAAGAACCAATCAATTTTGCTTAGTAGCTTGTTATTTTAAGCTTCAGTTTTTTCATATGTTACAAATAGGAAGGATTTTTACATCGTGAAAAAATCCATCGAACTATGGCCTGTTTTGAACCCACAAATCAGGGATGCAGAATGCACCATAACTTTTAAACTACTATTTTTGATAGAAATAGCTAAAGTAAGGAAGTGTAATATAAAATTATAAGTCCATGTCAAATCAACCAATACATAAACCATTAATGTCATCAATTTTGTTAATTTTCTGTGCATTCATATCTTTACACAAGTTGTTTTAAGATATTTATTTTCAGAAATTTTGAACCACACTTTTTTGACTTATTGAATTTACAAAATGTAAAAAATTCTCAAAATTCATTTTCTAAAAATTTTAATCAAAAATTACTAGAGAACCATGATAGCTATAGGCATGAGGAAGGTGTCATTTTAAACTGTATGAATATGTCTTTCATTTGATACATGATGATATTGTGGATATTTTCAAAATGTATTGTTTCTCAAAATTTTCAATTTTGAGTTTTCAGAGAAACAGAATTTTTTAATCTTCTTAGAAAAAATCATACATAAAGTAATGTCTTGTAACTCCTCAGTCCAAATTTAAAGGTGGTATCTTAATGGTATCATAATGTATATGTATATACCACATAAGTTCTGAGTAGGGACATTGATGCTCCCTAATGGGAGCTTCTTAACTAGGCTAATTTAATTGTTAAATTAATATTAAGAAGCTAAAGCTGTTACTTTGATTGAAATAAGTAAATTAATGTACACAACTAAATTATTGTAATCAATGGTAAAGAGAAAAATGTTTGCCTGAACCGGGAATCGAACCCCGGACCTTCAGCTTTCCGTGCTGATGCTCTGACCACTGAGCTAATTCAGGCTTCCTTCCCAACCAAGCATAAATCTTTCCTTTACCTTAATCTCTTTGTCTTCTTAATGTATAAGCTACTCATTGTGTATTTGTGAATGATGATTCATTGCATTTGAATGTGGGACCATGATCTAGGTAACTATGTGATAGGGCCATATTTCTTGGACGGAAATGTAACAGGACGAAACTATGCACTTTTCCTGCAACGCCATTTACCTCAACTACTGGAAGAAGTAGATTTACATACCTGGCAGACAATGTGGTTCCAGCACATCCAGCCCATTCCAGTAATGTAGCAGTCCGTGTGCTTAACAGGACTTTCCCTAATAAATGGATTGGTAGGAGAGGTCTTCATGACTGGCCTCCAAGATCATGCAAACTAATCTCACTGGATTATTTCTTATGGGGATATGTGAAACAATGTGTCTATGCCATGGAACCAACCATTCTTAATGATATGCAACATCGGATCAGGAAAGCATGCCAGTCCATTTCAGTTAGCCAACTAGTCCTCATAAGAAGGTCCTTTTGGAAACGTAATCAGGAATACGTAAACAATAACAGTGGCACTTTTAAACATCTGCTTGGTGATTAGACACCTGTTCCTATAGTAATAGGGTACGGCATTTTGAAACACGAAGTTTATACATTGATACACAGCCCCATGTGTAAAGCGGACTGCGTCTGCTCCTGCTAATTCAACATCCTGTAGGAACTGTTCTAATATGGTATAACTAATTAATCAAATTGTATTGTAAAGCTAATAAATAGATCTTTCATTCCATCTAAAATAAAATATGAGGTTACATTTAAAATATTAATGGTCAATGTTGTATCTTTTCTACAAATGGACAGAAAATGTTCCTAAGTGTCTCCGCATACTCACAACATTATGCGATTCATCTTTCAAGTATCAAACTCATGATAAAATATATGGTTTTCACATAACAATAGCAAACACAATTCGTGAATCACCCTGTGTATATATATATATATATATATATATTTCAACTGACGACACCGTTATAATATGGAAAAGTAGTTAGTCTACTATTCACTCAGTATCTAAAAGGTAAAGTGATCCCATTACAGGCATTAGTAGCTCCTTGGGATATTAGGAGGTTAAGGCTCCCACTTTTTCTAGACTATCGGCCTTAAGCCGGGTTCTTAT
The DNA here is from genome assembly GCA_030220185.1 of Diploptera punctata. Classification (NCBI taxonomy): domain Eukaryota; kingdom Metazoa; phylum Arthropoda; class Insecta; order Blattodea; family Blaberidae; genus Diploptera; species Diploptera punctata. Next base: position 3,612,215 of record JASPKZ010003852.1, read on the forward strand.
CTCTGCCTGACAGCCCATAAAAAGCATCTGGTACTAATTTCAGTTAGAGGCTGAGTCAAACCCAGAGTTACAGTGCCGCCTAAATGTTTGGTTCAGTTTAAAAATCCTGACCTACTGGGACTCAAACCCTCAATCTTCCAGCTTGTAGCATGTTGATCTTTCAAATCCACATCTCCCGTGAAGTTATTATAGTCATATAATATATATATCAACTGGTTTCACCTTGGAAACCAGAAGAAAGATGAACTGAAATTTAGGGTTGATGATGGTCTGTTAGCACAACAGGTATCATGTGTAGAAAGACAATTTTTTGAAGACACACAACCTAAAATAGTGTTCCAAGGTGTTTTGGAGAAGACTGCTCCCCCTACCCGGAAAGAAGGTAAACCCATAAAAGCAATGTGTTTGTAATAAAAGGGGGAAAAATCCACTTATTGATGGCCAGAGTGCCAAACTGATTTACGCTTTGAAGATTTATCACACCAAACTAATTTCTGAAGCTCATTCTGGGCTTTTTTTTTTTGAAGACCCTTCTCTTTGTGTAAATATTTCATTGTGTTGTTAGGTAGTGGTGGTTCTCTGAATTCTTCAAAGAATTCCCAATTCACTGTGTTATTTATGTGAGAAACTTACAAATAGGGCCTATTTCATCTGTGGCACAACAATCATCAATAAATCTACACATGCAGAGATGTTACGTGAGAACCATAATATATTAAATTAATTAAATATTATATTAAGGGTTCATCATAATCGAATTGCAAAAACATTCAAGATATTTCCATTTAAATGTGTTATTGGAATACTGGCAATGAATGGCTGGATTTAAATCTCCGTGAACTCTCCTCCTGTGACAGGGTATGGCAAGCAATGTAACTGCATCCGCTCTCAGAGGTTAAAGAACAAGACACACCCACCCCCACACCACTCTTAATTTCTGTCTGACTCCACACTAAAATAAATTAAATTATAACTATATTTAAAGTTCACCACAAAAGTTTTACTATGAAAATGGTAAAAATATGAACTTGCAGTGTTTAATTCCTTGTCAATACAAGGAAGAATATTTAAATTTTGTATGATACCATTAAGATTCCACCTTAAAATATGGACTGAGGAGCTACATATGAATTTTGAAAATATCTCATAATGGTGTCATGTTATATATAAAATAAAATCCATATTCATAATTTTATTTAGAAAGAAAAATGAATCAATTTTTTTATTATTCATTTCATACATCTAAATGATGGATAAATCATATTTTAAAAAATAAGAAAAATTAATGTTTGAATTGGTACTCGAACCCCAAATCTCTGACACTGCATGTCACTAAGATACCAATTCTTTTTTTTAAAAAGAAGACAAAATATGAGGTGAGGTGATGTGATAATTTTAATATTTAATTTTTAATACCTCATAGTGTTACTTCCTATTAAGTTTAAATATAATTATTTAAATTTCATGTTATGTAGGTGTAGTGTTGTATGTGATGCTGAACAAAGCAATGCCATTTGATGATACCAATATAAAACGGTTATATGAGCAACAAACCAGTAGACGTTGGAAATTCCGTGGTAAAGTAGTGGATGTGTTAAGTGACCAATTGAAAAAAGTTGTGCAAAATATGCTTGAACCTGATATAGTCAAAAGATGGCGTATGGATCAGGCAAGTAGAGTGTGTGTGTGTGTGAGTGAGTGTGTCTGTGTGTGAATGAGTGTGAGTTAGTATGTGAGAGTGAGTGAGCGTGTGAGTGAGTGAGCGAGCGTGTGCATCTGAGTGAGCATGTGAGTGTGAGTGAGCATGTGCATCTGAGTGAGCATATGCATCTGAGTGAGCATGTGAGTGTGAGTGAGCATGTGCATCTGAGTGAGTGAGCATGTGAGTGTGAGTGAGCATATGTGTGAGTGAGCATGTGAGTGTGTGAGTGAGCATGTGAGTGTGTGAATGAGCATGTGAGTGAGTGAGTGAGCATGTGCATCTGAGTGAGCATGTGAGTGTGAGTGAGTGTGTGAGTGAGTGAGCATGTGAATTAGTAAGCGTGTGAGTGAGCATGTGAGTGAGTGAGCGTGTGAGTGAGTGAGTGTGTGAGTGAGCTGTGAGTGGGTGAGCGTGTGATTGATTGTGTGAGTAGTGAGTGAGTGAGTGAGCATGTGAGAGTGTGTGCGCGTGAGTGAGAGCGAGTGAGTGTGTGCGTGTGTGAGAGAGCGAGTGAGTATGTGCGTGAAAGCTAGTGAGTGTATGCGTGAAATCTAGTGAGTGTATGCGTGAAAGCGAGCGTGTGTGAGTGAAAGCGAGCGTGTGTGAGTGAAATCGAGCGTGTGTGAGTGAAAGCGAGCGTGTGTGAGTGAAAGCGAGCGTGTGTGAGTGAAAGCGAGCGTGTGTGAGTGAAAGCGAGCGTGTGTGAGTGAAAGCGAGCGTGTGTGAGTGAAAGCGAATGAGTGCGTGCATGTGTGAGTGAGAGCGAGTGAGTGCGTGCATGTGTGAGTGAGAGCGAGTGAATGCGTGTGTGAGTGAGAGCGAGTGAGTGCGTGAGTGAGAGCGAGTGAGTGCGTGTGTGAGTGAGAGCGAGTATGTGCGTGAAAGCGAGTGAGTGTGTGCATGTGTGAGTGAGAGCGAGTGAATGCATGTGTGAGTGAGAGCGAGTGAGTGCATGTGTGAGTGAGAGCGAGTGAGTGCGTGAGTGAGAGCGAGTGAGTGTGTGAGTGAGAGCGAGTGATTGTGTGCATGTGTGAGAGCGAGTGAGTGTGTGCATGTGTGAGAGCGAGTGAATGCATGTGTGAGTGAGAGCGAGTGAGTGTGTGTGTGAGTGAGAGCGAGTGAGTGTGTGCGTGTGTGAGTGAGAGCGAGTGTGTGAGCGAGCATATGTGTATATTAACAGGGGGCCGAGGGGCATCCCCAATAGCATTATTATTTACTGAATTAATTTAAAAACTACATTTTTAATTTTTATTTGTAATTGTTTCCTTAAAATTGATGTGATTTCTTTGTTAGTAATGTTACATCATGATACTTTAATTTGGGGTTAAACACAATCAATGTGGCACTCACAGACGTGTGGATTGGTTTATGGAGAACGTTGAGAGCTCATTACCTACTTACTAGTTACTATAGAGCATAGAGAACCTATAGAGTGTGTAGTGTGTGCCCTCCGGCTCATAATGTGGAGCTGTCTGACTTTCAGACACACAAAAAATGTGTTGTCATAAAGATTGTTTGTAGTATTATTCCATGGCAATCTGATATTCAAATGGACTTATTAACAGTTGCATTTTTAAATACAATCAATTTAATCACATAATAATTATAAGTATGTAAGCTATCTTTTTACAAATTATTGTTTTATTCTTTTACACAATTTGCAATTAAGTTTCAAAATGTGTAGTATGCTAAGTAAAAATACTAGCAGCTGTTAATTTAATGAAACTAAAAAGCCAAAGGAGAAAGTGGAAATGATGTGTGCATCCCATAGTGAGTAGCTGAACTTTCATTTGAGTTAATCATAATAAAAAATCAATTGAATTGTGAATTCTTCTTACCTCATACATCTATATTATTTAACATAGAACCACGGTCACAACTTGTGACAATAGCTGAGGATGGGAATGATGACTCTCGATACCACGGTTGTGTGTTAAATTTCATAGATGTATGAGGTAAGAAGAATTCATGATTCAATTGATTTTTATTAAGAAAACCTCATAATATAAAATTCCCAACATTAATATATGAGTTAATCATGTATCATATATGGTAACATAAGCCTTCAAGCAGAAATAATAGTGCCAGATGTCACAAGGTAATAATACTAATTTTCACTTCTAGGGATTCTTATAATATATGTTTTATAGGTCTGTATAATTCTACTGAAGGGCATGAATTATGCTTTATAGTTTTCAAAAAAAATTGTTCTTCTCTATAAGATTATGGCCTATGGTAGAAATTCCAACTCATATTTAGCCCTTGTTCATAAGTCACTAAGTGTTCCAGCTTTTTAATTTGTTTATCGACATGTTCCACCTTTTTATTTGTTCAAGTTGGCGAATCTACATGCTATGAAACATTATCTGCTGTAATAATCGCTGTTGCCTGGTTGAGTAATTTATCTTGCAACATAGGGAATATTTAATCAAAAGAGATTTAGGGATTTTTTTTTGTAGAGTGCAGGGATTTCTCTTTTTTTTTATTTCAAATAGTTTTCTTTTATTGAAATTTAATTAATAGTAAATAGTATTATTTTCTTTCTCTAAGCTTCCACTAATAATATCCTTAATTAGATCTTTCTGTATTATAAGATTACCATTCTTTCTCAGCTATTTGACACTCGGTGCCATTAAGTTTGACATTAAATTAATTGACAAAAAAAAGCACTTAATCCCTTTTGGCTTCTAGATGCCTCAATTATAATGAATATAAATGCATTGTATTATATAATGTTGGCATGTCACTGACAGCCCCCTTACTTACTTACTCACTGGCACTATCGAACCCGTAGGAGCCCCCTGCGTTCTTAATCCACCACCGCAACTGTATATTAATATAATTTTGCTTATGTCTTGTATAAAATATGTTTAAAAAGTACTAGCATCTAAATAATGACATTGAAGAAAATTATAATTTAAAAAAAAAAATATATATATGCCATGACAACCGTAAAAAGCCAAGGCCAATCAAATAGTTAAGTGTCATTGGATAGCAGATGTCAATACAAGGAGTCTTATAATACAACCCATCATTAAGATAATTATTTTTTATTAAACTAATGATATTCAACATATATTGGCATTAATAAAGTAAAAATATCCATACAAAACATAATACAGAATTGGCCTTGCCAGTCCAAGTAAACTTTGGCCTCATCAACAGACAAAATTACAACAGATGCACCAAATAACTCCACAAAATGTGCACTCAAAATATATACAGATGACAGTAAAATAAAAGAAAAAGTGAGAGCAGCAGCTGCAGTCTTTAAACATGGCATATTAATCCATACAATGAAGAGCAGGCTGCACTAATGTATTCCAACAATCAGGCAGAACAGATAGCCTTAGGGTCGAATGTTTGAACGCATTAGACAGTAAAAGGCGTTCTCTGCTGAGAAAGTTTTATCCTAATACATTTTGCTTACTCAGAAATCTATTCATGCGATAATAATTGTAAGCTACCTGACGAGGTACCTTAAGATCATAGCTCAAGATAGAAACTTATCGTGAAAATCCCGAAGAGAACCGATGGTAACTGATGTAATTTGAAACCTTTGCAGCTTTATCCAAGATGTCGGACCTTGAAGACTTCGATCATGTTTTCGGTATACGCGGAGAAGAGGAATTTGATAGAGTCTACCAAAGAATTCAACTGGAAGAACAGGAGAATCGGCGTAATATTGCGCGATGCAGACATTGTTGTATATGGTATTATTTGCGGGACGCAAGCATAAATGCATTGCTCTATAGCAGACGAAAATAATGGAAGTGGTTTTATCGCTGAGAATTCTGGGTAATTCGTTGCCAATATTACGAAAACGTCAACTTTCATGCATGACCGGTAAGTCAGCCGTTAATTCGATCTCAGCAATTGGTCACGGTGAATCCGCTCACCAGTGATTGGAAGTAATTTGAGTAGAGACTAATGTATTTGCATGCGGCCCTAAGAATTGGAAGATCTTAAGAATCTTAACATTGTGATGAAAGAAAGGACTGTAGCATTTTACACAGTAACCAAATTATTCTCTCTCTCTCTCTTCTAAGAAAGCTACATAGTAGAACAAATAAGACAAAACCTCAAGCAACTAAAAGAACAACTCTGGTTGATACACTTCAAATGGATAAAGGCACATGCTGATCATCCTGCAAATGCAGATAAAAAAGCAAAAGAAGCAGGATGAGTAGAACAACAAGGATTTGTGCATAGTAGGAAACCCAAAAGTGCTCTTATCAAAGACATAAAAAGAAGGACTACAAAAATGGCAGACAGACTGGACCACTACAACAAATTGTGCTAACTGCAGGACTTGTCTTTTATCTGATCGATAAAGACTAAAACAGAAAATAAACATGACTCCTACAATGACTGCAATTACTTCTGAACATGGATTGACACTATCTTACCTCTACAGATTCAGAATAATGAATGATCCAGTTTGTTCCTGTCTTCAGAAGGAACAAACTGTGGACCATATAATATATACATGCAAAAAACTTGAGCACCAGAGAGACATTTTAAAACAATCCATAATATTAATCCTTGATAAATAACTAGTAGAACCACATAGACTAATTATTCACTAATAAGAATCAAATGAATCATGAATTCTTCTTACCTCATACTTCTATGTTTTTTTTAAACGCAGCACCGCAGTATCGGTGACCATCATCACCATCATCAGTTGTTTTCATGACTATTTTTTGTTTTGCCGGTAATTATCCAAACTGCCATCTGGATAATTACCAGCAAAAGAAAAAATTGACAGTCATGAAAACAGCTGATGATGGTGACGATGGTCGCCGATTCTGCGGTGCTGTGTTTAAAAAAACATAGAAGTATGAGGTAAGAAGAATTCACGATTCATTTGATTCTTATCAATAAAACCTCATAATGTTAAAAATTCCCAAATGTATTATATTAAATATTCACTATTTCAAATTTTCAGGAAATTTTTGAATCAATAGATTTTAAAACATTGTAAATAATTGTTTATACCACATGATTAACATTGCTATTATTTAATGTTTAGTTCTAAGCAATTTTTTTTATAATGTATGAATACAGCTAATTAAGACACAGCACAAGCCCAGGCATCTAGATACTCGGTGTGAGCATGCCTCTCATTATGTAAAGTGTTTGATCCTTTAGTTGCATACATAAACTGAATAAAGTTTTATCGAAGGGGTACAATGCATTTCATGTCACCAGTACATTTCTACTATAGCATACACATTTTGAAAGACACAGCACTGAATTGGTTTGTACTTTCTCTTATCTGTTGTCAGTGCAACAACTGTTTATGTGAGCACACTAGCTAGCACTCTGGGAGAGTGTAACGCCCACCCCCTGACGTAGCATGTAGTATTACATGTACATAATGTAATGGAACATGCTGACTAATAAAAAAAATGTTTATACCTTTTTTTACACCATTGTTCTCAACTACAATAATTCATGTCACAAACTTCGTTACATCATTAAATTTCTAAACTTTTCGAAGTCTTGTCTTCATCTTCAGGAATCTTCTCGATATTGAAATTATTTATATATTTTATATTCCAATATCAAGAAGATTCCTGAAGATGAAGCCAAGACTTCGAAAAGCTTAGAAATTTAATGATGTAATAAAGATTGTGACGCAAATTATTGTAGTTGAGGAAGACTGTGTTAAAAAAAAAAGTATAAAATTTTATAATTAAAATAATTGTAACCTCAATGGTGTGAACATAAAAAATGAATGATAAAAGTATAGATAATAAAAAAAAGGAAAAATATATTGACATTTTTAGTTCTCCAATTTTAATACCACTTGTAATACATATAGAAACAAGATTTTCTTATTATTTGCTAAAGAAAAATTGATCTCTGAGCCATGATTTGAACCCAAAGTTCTGGTTTTGTATGCCAGCAAGCTATCCATTATACTAATCCAGGCTCCCAGTGCTAGCTATCCATTGCACTAATCCAGGCTCCTGGTGCAAGCATCAATTTTCCTTACCTTAAATAAATTATCTACGTCTGAAGCATCTAGCTACTGCTAGCAGCATGATTGGACGGCTTCTAGTTCAAGAAGACATTAATGAGAATTCACACAACTATTATAGCCTGCATTATTGTAATGGATACCATGTTGGCGTACAAAGCCAGAATTTTGGATTCAAATCCCAGTTCAGGCATTAATTTTTCTTTACAAATTAATAATTTGTCCATCATAGTGAATGTTAAAATTTAATTACAACTTTGAAAGAAAAAAAAGTGTTTCTTAATTGAAAACTAACAAGGTCCAATGGAAAATACATTTCATAAAAAATAATTAGTCTTTACAAGTGAAATGTTTTCATGATAATAGTGATATGCATAATGCCATAATCAATATAAACAAGATATTGTGTTAAAAGTATGCCAATATTCAGCATACAGGAAAATTTTGACTGACAATAACTTATCAGGGAAATCTCCTGATACTCTAAGGAATTAAGAGCAAATCCAACTAGGAAAAATGGAGAAAACTCTCCAACTTATAGATTGGAATTAAATCTGTGGTTTTATTCATAGTCAGATGATTGCTCCCTGAAATTTGGATACATTTACTGTAATTGAAAGGATGATAAAGTTATTACTTTTTTAGGGATAAAGTTATGTTTGTACTGATAGGTATTAAATTCTGAATGGATTGCAATGGACCCACGACTACTGGTTCTTACTCCAGCTGAACAGCAAGCAGTAGAATTAGCAGTGCAAGCAAAGAAAGCAAAACACTGGGACACAGCATCTGAAGGCAAGGGCAAAGTACAGAAAGCTATGAGAAGTGAAACTTCAAGTGCTTCGAAAAAGGTAGGTGTTTTATCAATCTAGGAATTGAAGGTGAAATTTCAAAAAAAAAAAAAAAAGACAAACCACACTATGTGATACAGGACAACAAACTGATCTTAGTAATTCATGTTCAAAAATATGTAATTTACCCACTATAAGACTATAAGACACGGAGGGTTATAGTGTTTGTGAAATAAGATGTCTAGTTAACTATGAAATTAATAGATAATATTTTATTTAATGAAACTCTTTTAACATATGAGATCAATATTGTCATAATAGGAATTATTCGTGTGGTTGTCCATTGACTGGAATTTAGATTAAGAACTCTTCTGGCACTTCATTATCATTTATCACCATCATATCATCAGGGTAACATAACTCTGCCTTCCACATGCCCCAACCCAAGAAATGAATTTCAATAGTGCCAATGCCAGGGAAGAAAGCCACAAATGTCATTAAAAGACATCCCGGTGGCATTAGACAAAAAAGAATTGTCATAATTCAAAATAGAGCATGAAAACACCAATTTTTGTTCAGAGGCCTCTTATTTCAGGTTTGTTTAACATGCTTTAAATCTATGACACAATATGGATTTTCTTCCCTTTTGAACAGAAGCAATTGAATGTGGTCACCTCAGATACAGAGCCAAGGATGGTTATTCATTAGACTTCTAAGAAACTTTCTCCAATACAATAAGAGCATAATATCATGAACTAGTATGATATAATAGAACAAACTAAAGTTCATATGCAAGAAATTACCAGAAACAGTCTGCCAATCTTGGCATTAATGGCAATGGGTTATGCATCTATAATCCAGTTACATAAATCTGACACCTAAGAAGTAGGGAAATATTTATGCTTTTACTCTATTATTATAGGTGAACTTTTAAATCTTCCTAAGGGAGATTACTTACATACTTGTTTATCCCATTCTTTAGCTACAAAAAATAAAGAATTCTATTTATACAACAACATTGGATAATATTAATGAAGTAAGAAATGAGAATGACTACAGGGAATAAAATAACCATCTCGAATAGCATTGCATGTGTAAAATGACTAGAGTTTACTAAATTCTTAATCTGTGTAAAATTTAGTAATTTTTTAGCAGCTATGTTGAATTCATTGACAACATAAACTCATTTAACTGTTAATTCTAAATCTGGTGAATGTATTTTTTGTAGGATATGCATTGGTAACAATATCAATCAATGATTCCACAATCTCTCTCTCCGAAATAAATTCCCTTTTTTAATTAATTCTGCTGGATTTCAGATACCTATCACTTGGCCCATTGCTCCATTTTTCAGCATCAGCAAAATTATTGAATTATGTAGATAGGAAATAACACTATGAGGTTCTTTAATATTGTTTATTTTTTATCATTTCACTCACCTCATACTTCATAATTTATAGCAGACCCAGGGTTTCTTCACGTAATTCGTGACATTGTCAATGCTGCGTCATGTTCACAACTGACGTCCAACGGCCTTCTATCCTGCAGACTGACCTCCGCGCCATCTGGTGGCCGACCGAAGAATTTCAAATCAGGCCTCTTTCTTTATAACCGGGTATTTCAAAATTCATAGTTGTATTTTCATTCTTGCATATGTAAATTTTTTCCCAAATTGTGAGTTCCTTCGGTTTTTCCAATTGTTTAAGTAATTTTGTTTTGGTTTCTATTCTATGTTTTTCTGACCAGGCATGTGCAGCTATTGCAGATTTTTCGCGTTTCTCCATTTTTAACATTTCTGAGGTGTTCTTTTAATCTTGTATTTAGATTCCTTTTTGTTTTTCCTATGTATATCTTTTCACAATCTTTACAATTAATTTGATAAATTCCCGATTTTTTGCAGTCTTCAATTTTTTCATTTTTGTTGGTTTTTATTAAATTACCTAAGCTGTAATCATTTTTCGGTGCTAATTTAATGTTGAATTTGTTGAAAATTTTTGAAACTTGTCAAATACGAAAGGATGGTATGTGAACTTCTTGAATTTTTTGCCTATATTTTTATCTGTCTGAAGAGTACTTTCATTGATGACTTTTTGTTCTTTAAATTTATTTATTTTCTTGTGTATCATTTTCTTGTGAAAACCATTATCCTTAGCAATTTGTATGATGTGTTCTTTCTCTTTATTGTAATTTTCTTTGCTCATGGGGACATTCACAAGTCTGTGTGTTAAACTATTAAATACTGCCTGTTTGTGTGAAAAATGGTTAAATCCAGTAGCTTTTATATAATTGTCGATGTGAGTTTCTTTTCTGTAGATTCCAAATTCTATTTTCTTTTTCTCTTCTTTCCTAATCAATTTAAGGTCTAAAAATGGTATTTCATGATTATTTTCTATTTCCATTGTAAATTTGATTGTTTTATTTTGAATATTTATGGGGAATTTTGAATGTCATGTAACTAAAGCACATCCTTTGATGTTTAAATTTTGGAGAAGATACGTAGATGATATCATAGCAATAGTAAAAGAGAAACAATTAGAAGATGCCATTAAACTGTTAAATATTCAAAATAAAACAATCAAATTTACAATGGAAATAGAAAATAATCATGAAATACCATTTTTAGACCTTAAATTGATTAGGAAAGAAGAGAAAAAGAAAATAGAATTTGGAATCTACAGAAAAGAAACTCACATCGACAATTATATAAAAGCTACTGGATTTAACCATTTTTCACACAAACAGGCAGTATTTAATAGTTTAACACACAGACTTGTGAATGTCCCCATGAGCAAAGAAAATTACAATAAAGAGAAAGAACACATCATACAAATTGCTAAGGATAATGATTTTCACAAGAAAATGATACACAAGAAAATAAATAAATTTAAAGAACAAAAAGTCATCAATGAAAGTACTCTTCAGACAGATAAAAATATAGGCAAAAAATTCAAGAAGTTCACATACCATCCTTTCGTATTTGACAAGTTTCAAAAAATTTTCAACAAATTCAACATTAAATTAGCACCGAAAAATGATTACAGCTTAGGTAATTTAATAAAAACCAACAAAAATGAAAAAATTGAAGACTGCAAAAAATCGGGAATTTATCAAATTAATTGTAAAGATTGTGAAAAGATATACATAGGAAAAACAAAAAGGAATCTAAATACAAGATTAAAAGAACACCTCAGAAATGTTAAAAATGGAGAAACCGAAAAATCTGCAATAGCTGCACATGCCTGGTCAGAAAAACATAGAATAGAAACCAAAACAAAATTACTTAAACAATTGGAAAAACCGAAGGAACTCACAATTTGGGAAAAAAATTACATATGCAAGAATGAAAATACAACTATGAATTTTGAAATACCCGGTTATAAAGAAAGAGGCCTGATTTGGAAATTCTTCGGTCGGCCACCAGATGGCGCGGAGGTCAGTCTGCAGGATAGAAGGCCGTTGGACGTCAGTTGTGAACATGACGCAGCATTGACAATGTCACGAATTACGTGAAGAAACCCTGGGTCTGCTATAAATTATGAAGTATGAGGTGAGTGAAATGATAAAAAATAAACAAAATTATTGAAGTTGTACATATATGGACTACTGTGCATATTTATAAGAAATATACAAGGTGATTCTGTAAGAGCATGCAAAAATTAAACAGGGCATAGGGAATATTACACTAAACAATCTGAGGTAGGAAACCTAGGATCTGAAAAGCCAGCTTATGGAGATATGGAAGTAAACTTGTCTATCACATTGTCTAGCATTACTGTTTGCCAGCTGATTCACAACTGATGTGCATCAAGTTTACATGTACTGTGCTATTTATTTACATGTACTACATCATTTAGTTTCTGCAAGGAATACCCTGATGACTAGGAAGTCATGATGCAGGATTTGGCCAGTCTCCCCTAAATTATTTTCTATGGGGATATATAAAGTCACTTTTATGCTTGAAACTCCAGTGGAAATAGTTGCCAGGATTGTACCTGTCTGTGATGTGATTCAAAACACATCAGAGATATTTGCCAGGGTGCGACAAAATCTCGTACGCTGATGTCATGCTTACATTGAGGTTGGTGGCCATCAATTTGAGCAACTGTTGTAAGATACAAAATGGTACATTAAGTGTGTCAATGTTTGTACTTGTAATTAACTGAAAAATAATGTAAACAAAAAAAAAAAGATTATAACAGTAATTGTGAAATACATGTTTACTCCCATATCTCCTTAAGCTGGCTTCTCAGACCCTAGATTCCCTATCTCAAATTGTTCAGTGGAGCATCCCCCACACCCTGTTTAATTTTTGCATGCTCTTACAGAATCAACCTGTTTTATTATATTACTTGCAGGGAGACACTGTGACACTGAAAGAAGCACAAAACGCTGTTCCAGATTCCAATGAAGAAATAGTTTGAAGACATTTCCTTAATAAGAAACATGCTCTGACAATTAAATTTTGAGTTTAAAATTACTGAAAACTAATAAAATAAAACTATATTTTAATTAAATATATAATTGCTTAGCTTATTTATATAATTTTTCATAAAATACATAAGAATGTTCTACAACTTAATTTTATTCTACCGAAGTCATGAAGTGTGTGGTATTATTTTTCCTTCTATCATTGCTGTCCATTCTGTTTATGTGTTCTCTCCTCTTCTATTCCAAACCACCTAACTGCCTCTTCTTTAATGTTTCTTCAATCAATATTTAGTTTAATCCCTCCCTGATCTTTTCATTCCTTATTCTATATTCCCTATTATTCTTCTATAATATTTCATCTCCATAACAGTTATGTTCCTTATTTCCTAACTTCTTACTAGCCAGCTTAGCCTCCATACAATAATGTTGGTGCAGTTACTAAGTTATAACTAACTTGTTAATATTATTTGTTTTTAAACACCTTAATGATGGACAAATTATATTTGAAAAGAAAAATAAATGCCTAGACTGGGGTTTGAACCCAGGACCTTTGACTTTCTATGTCAATGCTCTTCCATCTGAGCAATAACTTACTGATACTGAACCTGTAGATTCATGGCTGTACAGACATAAACACTCCATGCAATCTCTATCCTGAGCTAAAGTTTACCAATCATCTTCTATATAATTTACCTGTCTCAAATCATGGTTAATGTTATTCTCCCACCTCAATGTTAGCCTAACTACAGGTCATTTTCCCTCTGGTTTTCCTACAAGGAGTTTCCATGTCCCTCTTTCATTCCCCATTTGTGCCACAAGTCTTGCCCATTGCAGTCTACATGACTTAATTAGATGGCATGATGCTTCAACTGGCTATGCACTATTATGTAAGTTTTGAGAAAAATATGTTTAAAGTTTAAGGCTCGAATCTATGAATGCATTAGACCGTAAAAGTCGTTCTCTGCCTGTACTCTGCTGAGAAAGTTGCATCCAAATACATTTTTGCATACTCAAAAATCTGTTCATGCGATAATTGTTGAAATTCCTAAGCTACCTGACAAGGTGACTTAACAGAGAAACGAATCGTGAGCAACCTGATGGGAACCGATGGTAACTGATGTAGTTTGAAACCTTGCCGCTTACCTTGCTGCTTTATCCAAGATGTCGGACCTTGAAGACTTCGATCATGTTTTCGGTATACGTGGAGAAGAGGAATTTGATAGAGTCTACCAAAGAATTCAACTGGAAGAACAGGAGAATCGGCATAATATTGCGCGATGCAGACGTCGTCGTATACGGTATTATTTGAGGGATGCAAGCATAAATGCATTCCTCTAGCAGACAAAAATAATGGAAGTGGTTTTATCGCTGACAATTCTGGGCAATTTCTTGCCATTATTACGAAAACGACGACTTTCATGCATGACCAGTTAGTGGGTAGCTAATTCGATCTTTGCACTTGTTCACGGAAAGTCAGCTCACCAGCAAATGAAAGTAATTTGAGTAGAGACTAATGTATTTGCATGCGGCCCTAAGTCAGTCTTCACTATGTATTGTGGTGCCATACCAACAATGGATATTGCAAGTTATTTTACTTGTTTGACAGTTACGCATCAACAATCTAAGAACAGAAACATTTGGTGTTTAGCTGAATTATGAAACATTTGGATTAGCATTTATGAAGATCTGGTTTCATAGCCATTTATTGCAAATCATAGAATCTCTGATATGACCGATGGCACTTACTTTTTTTTATAATAAGACTATATTTAAAGATTTGACGCTGTAAGTGTGTGTACATTTACTTCATGAGCCAGTGCAACAGATGGTATCAAAATCTCAATTTTTTTAAATGGCACTTTGCCAGTTGATGCATAACATTGTCCAAGTGTTCTTATTACATCTGGTTATCTATTAAAATCATGTAGCTCACTCTTAAGTAAGTCTTCTCCAGTCATTTGTCTGTCTCTCTGGTCCAAAAATGTTCCTAAGAACTTTATTCTCAAATACACATAATCTGTTCTACTTCCTTAAAGTAAGAGTCCATGGTTTCACATTCATATAATATTATTGGAAGAATAACAGTTTTTTTATTATTTTAGTTTATCATTTTCTGAGAGAAGTTGAGATGACAACAGTTCCTGTAATCTGCAAAGAATGCATTTGCAGGATTGAGCCTATATTTAATCTCTTTCTGCAACTCATTTGTTTGTAATTATTGTTCCTAGTTATTTGAATTGGACCATTTATTCAAAATTTCCCTCATTTGTAATTAACTATCCATTTTAATTAAATAATGTATTTTTATGTTTTATTGATGTTTAGTTCCAGTCCAATTTTCTCAGTTTCACTAGCTCTAATGTGCATGTTAATCCGTACAATATCCTCACTATTACATTATAATTTACTGTATCATCAGCTTATTAATATATTTTTAAGTTTTATGCCTCCATTGTCCTCTAAAGATGACATGCTCTAATACAAAATTGAATAGTAGTGAAGATAGCAACTCTTTGCTTTAACCCATTGTGAATTTCAAAGGTATCTAAAAGTATTTATCTACTGCACCCTACTCTTTGTGCCATTTAGACACATTCGAACAACTCTAACTTTTTTACAATACAACTTTTCCCTCTTAATTCAATCATACGTCTTTTTGAAGTTTACATATAGTTGATGTACAGTACCATTTTATTCCCGTTTAAAATTACTGAGTTATACAATTGTATTTTAGTTTTGTAGCTGATCTTTCACCTTAAAAGTATAACCATCAAGAAATGCAGACATGGGTTCCACTGGAGTAATATTTTCCAGAGGTAAAATAGTTCTCCAAGCGGCAACTATTCAGTGAATCCATGAAAAAAGCTGAAACACAGGGACATGTTCCTAGGAACATGGAATGTTAGGATATATAATAGTTGGACACTACAAATTTTAATGCATGGATTATGAGTAGATAAATCACCCTTGGATATAGTCGCTCTACAGGAAGTTCGATGGCCAGGATAAGGTAGTCAGGAAACAGGAAGCTTTGCATTATACTATGGGGATGCAGCAAGACCTGAATTGCAAACAAGTTTTTTAGTACAAAAGAAGATTTCTCCACTATCCCAAATGTTTGTCAGTAATAGGATATCATATTATAATGATAAAGGGTAGACAATATGATTTTGTAATTATAAATGTACATGGTCCAACAGAAGATAAGGATGACAAGATCAAGGCTGATTTCTATGAAGAATTGGAATGTATATTTGACAGTCTTTCACATCATACGAAATTTGTCTTAGGAGATTTTAATGCAAAAGTGGGATGGGAAGATATATTCAGGTCAAAATAGGCAAATTCAGGTCTTCATGGAGATAGTAATGACAATGGTTTAGATGAGGCACCTTTGTCACATCAAAGAATCTTATTGTTAAGAGCACAACATTCCAGCATAAGGATATTTATAAATTCATTTGGACTTCTCCAGACAGCAAACCAGATATACCAAGTATTAGTGGACAAATGCTAGCACAGTAGGATCATGATGTTAGATCAGTTAGAGGGACAGACTGCAATTTGGATCATCATCTGGTCAGGGTGAAAATCTGAGAACGGTTATCACTTATGAGAGGAACAAATGCTTTAGCTGATTCTGTAAAATTTGAATTTAAAAAACTTGAGAAACGATGAACTGCGGCAAGAATACCAGATCGAAACTGCTAAGAGATTTGAAATACTGAAATCTTCAGATGAGAATGTGGCATCTAAAAAATAACTGATATAAATAAAGAATGCAAGGCTATAAGATATACTATTAAATTATCAGCATCAGAAAGCATAAGTTATTTAAATAAGAGACAAAACAAGAAATGGTTTGATGAGAAATGTGCTAACATTGTAAAGAAAAGAAAGCTAGCCAAACGAAGGAAATTTAGAACAATTAGGTAGCATTAGACAGGAAACCACTAGGTTATTAAGGAATAAAAAGATGGAAAAATTTGAGAGAGAAGATTAATGATCTTGAAATGAATGCAAAAAAAGTCAGAGAATTATATCAGGGTATTAGCATAGAGAGGAAAGGGTTTCACGCTAGAAGAAACATAATTAGGAATGAAAATGGAGATATGATTGCAGATTCCAGGAGTATATTAAATAGATGGTAAGTTACTTTAATCAGTTATTAAATGTGCATGCTTAACAGGATATTGAAGAGGATGATTTAAAGACAGCAGAAATGTTAGTCACAGAACCAAGTGCATTAGAAGTTGAAATGGTGATAGAAAAATCGAAGATGTATAAAGCATCAGGTTCAGATGGGATCCCAGCAAAACTGATAAAATCAGGGGGGAGAAAAATTGATGGACAAGATAAGTCAATTGCTTAGTATGATTAAGGAAAAAGAGACTCTTCAAAAGAATGGAAAGAATCAATTATCGAACCAATCTATAAGAAAGGAGATAAAATTATTTGCAACAACTACAGGGACATCTCATTACTTTCAAGTTTGTACAAAATTCCAAAAATATATTAGTAAGCAGACTTACTCTCCTATACTGATGATGTAATAGGAGATAATCAATGTGGATTTAGAATAAACAGGTCTACAATAGATCAGATTGTTAGTACAAGATAGATTTTAGAAAATAAATGGGAATATAATGGCACTGTGCATAAACTATATGTAGATTTCAAAAAGGCATACAATTCAATATAAGAGGAGAAGAAATTATATAGTCTCCTGCTGAAGTTCTAAATTCATAAAAGTTAATTAGACTTATTTGAATGTGTCTAAATGGCACAAAGAGTGGCGTGCAGGTAGGCAAACAGTTTTTGGATACATTTGAAATTCATAATGGGTTAAAGCAAGGATATCCTCTATCTCCTCTACTATTCAATTTTTTACTAGAGCATGCAACCAAATCTTTAGAGGATGAAGAAGGCCTACAACTCAATGGTATTAATAAGCTGTTAGTTTATGCTGATGATGTAATATTATTAGGTGATAGTGAGGAGATACTAAAGAGTCAACATGTACATTCTATTGAGTAACACTAAGAAATTCAGACTGAAAGTACGCATCAATAAAACTAAATATATGTTCACACACAGAAATACATTATATAATGGAAATGGACAGTTAATAATAAATGAGGGAAATTCTGAAGTGGCTGAATTCAAAAATCTAGGAACAATGATTATAGATAGGAATGAGATGCATAAAGAAATTAAACATAAGCTCAATTCTGGAATTGGATCCTATTATGCATTATAGGGACTCTTGTCATCCCAACTTCTCTAAAAAACAAACTGAAAATATGCAGAACTGTAATTCTCCCAGTTACATTACTTGGATGCAAAACATGGACTCTTGCTTTAAGAAAGGAGAAAAGATTACGAGTACTGGAGAACAAAGTCTTTTGGACCAAAGAGAGTTGACCAGACAGGCAAACAGAGAAGAGATGTATGAAATGAATAATAAAAACATCAGTTTAAATAGAAAAGAACAGTAAGCTACATGATCTTTATAGGAAACCAGATATAATAAGAACAGTTAAATCTCATAGACTTCAATGGGCAGGACATGTGGCATGAATGGGGAATACTATAGGGGCATGGAAACTTACTGTAGAAAAACCAGAGCAAAAACATTCAGGGTCGCATCTATGAACGCATTAGACCGTAAAAGTCATTGTCTGCTGAGAAAGTTGCATCTAAAGACTTTTTGCATATTCAAAAATCTGTTCATGCGATAATAATTGTCGAAATTCCTAAGCTAGCTGGCGAGGTGACTTTGCAGAGAACGAATCGTGAGCAACCCGATGGGAACCCGGTGTTGTTTGAAACCTTGCCACATACCTTGCTGCTTTATCCAAGATGTCGGACCTTGAAGACTTCGATCATGTTTTCGGTATATGCGGAGAAGAGGAATTTGATAGAGTCTATCAAAGAATTCAACTGGAAGAACAGGAGAATCGGCATAATATCGCACAATGCAGACATCGTATACGATATTATTTGTGGGATGCAAGCGTAAATGCATTCCTCTAGCAGATGAAAATAATGGAAGTGGTTTTATCGCTGACAATTCTGGGTAATTTCTAGTCAATATTACGAAAACTATGACTTTCATGCATGACCAGTTAGTGGGTCGCTAATTTGATCTTTGCACTTGCTCACAGAAAGTGAGCTCACCGGTGATGGGAAGTAATTTGAGTAGAGACTAATGTATTTGCATGCAGCCCTAAGTTGATAAACCAAAAATGAAGTGAGGGAGAATAACATTAACCATGATTTGAGGGAAGTAATTATACAGGGGATGACTGGAAAACAGCTCAGGATAAGGATGTATGGAGAGCTTGTCTTTATGTGGCCATGAACCTATGGGTTTGATAGTGCCAGTGAGTTGGTTGGTTAGTTAATTAATTAATTAGAGGAACATTATGAGTAAGGAAATTTGAATTAAGATAAAGACTAACAAAGTTACTGAGAGTATTCTAACAATTTATATTTCATGAAAAGTAGAACTTTTATACAAATATCCTGCTATGCACATTTTTTCCAGCATTATCAATCCAAAAACAAACATAAATCAATATGTGGGAATAAGCAAAACTATTATTATTGTCTATATTTATACCACACACTCTTCAAACTCAAAAAAACTTCGAAACATATTCGAGAGACATACGCACAAACACACTTCTTATTTCATCACCTTAAAGTCTGTTCAGGCAGAAATGTTGGAGCAAAATGAAACACAGTGAAAAATTTTCATTTCTCTTTTTGATAAAATAATGATGTGAAAACCATTAATTTTTTCATTACATATATACATTATACTTTTGTAATCATTGTATATACCTGATAACAGCAGTTCCTCTTAATTATCAAATGATTTTGTACAATCCAATATTTTTTAAAGAATTTTCTTCATGAAATCCTAGATATTCAGTATTTAATATTAACTACCCTGTTCCTTGTCAATGCCCTAATTCCAAGAAGCAGAAGGAGCAGTTTTATAATATATATAAAAAAGCTATTCCATTATTTACAATGCAATTAAAAGGTATATATTTATATTGAACAGTTGCTTTAGTGGATGGATTTGAATTTCTATTAACACCTATTAAGCACAGAAGCTAGAAATAAACAAAAATTATGTATTTTCTCATGCATTTTAATTTTATGCTAAGGAAACTGATAGTGAAACAAGCAACCAGCTGAAGTAATGTTCTATGTATTGCATAAAATAATATGTAACTTGCACATTTCTAAGAAATGTCTTAAATTGTTTAAATATATATATATATATATATATATATATAGACTTACAATAATTTAAATAATAGGATTTAGGAGAATATTTTTATCACTCACCGCATATTGTTCCTCTTATTTGACTATAAACTAGTTTAAAAAAGTAAAAGAAGAAAATGTAAAATTCAGAAAATTCACATCCATTAAAACACCACAAGTTTCAAAATTTTTTTGAAGATTTCAACATAAGGTTAGCACCCAAAAATGACTACAGCATCGGTAGATTGATTAGACCTAATAAAAGTGAGAAAATAAAAGAAGAAAACAAATCAGGGATTTATCAGATTAAATGTGAAGAATGTGAGAAATTATATATAGAAAAAACTAAGAGAAATTTGAAAACAAGAGTGAAATGTCAAGAAAGGGGAAGTAGAAAAATCTGCAGTGGCTGCCCATGCATGGTCTGAAAAACATCTTATTGAGAAAGAAGCTAAATTACTAAAACAAATAGAAAAATCAAAAGAACTTACTGTTTGGGAAAACATCTACATTCAAAAGAGCGATAAGAAGAAATTGATGAACTTTGAAATTCCCGGTGAGAATGACCTGGTTTCGAGGTTTTTCAGTCAGCCAATGGAAGGAGCGAAGGACGGCTCTTCGAGACGACAGAACAACGGTCGTGACAATACTGAGGATGAACAGAAACTATGTTCCAAAACTAGTTTATAGTCAAATAAGAAGAACAATAAGAAGTGATAAAAATATTCTCCTAAATGAATATACCTCATAGTGTGAATTCCTAAAATAAGTAAATAATAGGAGTTTGATATGCACGACTCACCTCATATTTGAAGAAATAATTACGATAATTTCCTACTTTTCAAACTTATAAGTTTAAAAGTGTTTATTTTTTAGTAGTGTGGTACTTATGCATTTTTAAGCGAGAGAGCCAATACAAAATCTTGGACAGAATAGATATTCATATCAACTTATAAAAATACATGTTTTCTTAAGAAAATTACAACTTTTATATGCATTTTCATATATACAAATAAATATTTTATCAGTGTGGATCCAAGAGGGATATCTACCATACTTCTGATTACACAATACTTCACCAAAACAAATCCCAGATCTTTATTAAGATAAATTAATTTTCTCTGGTTTTCTTTTTCTTTGCCTCATTTCAATTTGAAAATGAAACAGATTGAAAACATGTAGTTTCTTAAATGGAAATAATATTTTTGGCTTTGTTTCATTTTGGTACAACTAATTGCAAACATTCAGTTGGGGCAGTTAAAATAATATGCTTTCAATTCAAATATACTAACTAGCATCTAGATAAAAATAATAATGCTATAATACCTAAACACAGCATTATGAAGTATAAAGAGAGCTTCAATCCATAACATATTGGAAATAATATTGGGGAGTTTTCCTCATTACTATAAGAGTAGATTCACATTCATATTAATAAAATTCATGATTCATATGTAGTAACATACAATATCATACTTTTATCCATTTAATAATAAATTACGCATCAAGATTTTTTTCATTAAGGTTTTATTATTTGTTAAAAGTTTTCAGTGGAGTTGCTTAGTTAAAAAATGTAATCCAATGACCCTATAAACTACTGGGAAACAGACAAATTTCATCAAATTTTCTGAAAATAATAAAATTATACTCAATAAATTGCATTAACAGCAAATTAAATATTACATTTATTTAAATCATTAGTTTTAAACAATTTTTTTTCATAAACTTATCTTTAATTTGAATAAAAAATATTTTAAATATATGGGAAGAAATCAATACACTACTTGCCATGAGCTTATGAAAAACTCTTAAAAATATCACTGCGAGATTCTGAATCCCAAACTTTCCATATGTGAGACCTATGAAAATTTTACATGAAGCTACTTGATTTTGAAAAGTAACAGGAGTAATTTTACAAAAACACTATCAGCTATAAGAAAAGTTTTTTCATATAAATTTTCAGAAAGAGAATACATAACTATGTTGATCTTGGAATACTTTACCTATTTTTGAAATGATTAGTCTCTTTTACTTTTTAGTTAGCATACTCTCTAATAACTCATTTCATTACTGTTGCAATTCAAAGCTGAGTACATATTTTGACCATAGGTCTCTCTATTTCAGACTTGAGTTTCTTTTACATATTACTAATCCATAGCTTTACTTCCCTCCAAAGGAGACCATATTTAAAAGAAATCCCACAAGTCTTGGAATCAGATGCAAACATGATAACTTCTAGTCCAGCAAGACCAATTTTACTTTTTACAGTACTGAAATATGCAAATACACGTAGATTCTACATAGATGTTTGTTTAGTTTGCATGAAGACAACATATAGAGAATAACTTATTTTAGGAATTCTCACTATGAGGTATATTCATTAAGGTAGAATATTTTTCACTCACCTCATATTGTTCTTCTTATTTGATTATAAACTAGTTTCGGAACATAGTTTCTGTTCACTCACCTCATATTGTTCTTCTTATTTGATTATAAACTAGTTTCGGAACATAGTTTCTGTTCCGAAACTAGTTTATAATCAAATAAGAAGAACAATATGAGGTGAGTGATAAAAATATTCTACCTTAATATAGAGAATATTTTTTCAATAGGTCTAGAGCCAAACTTGTAATTAAAAAAATCCTAATATTTTGATGTTTCATAACAAAACGGCAGAACATAAAAAAATGAAAATCTCAATTATATACAATTACGGGTTGTTCCCCTATCTTATAGATCTCTCAATTATGTATCCTTGCTATTATGGGTTGATATTATGTGCATAAACAGAATAATGAAAGTTTTGCAATAATACCATCCATATCGAAAGAGATACTTGGTCTAACTTAAGGGAAAAAAAAAATGGATGGAAAGTTCAGCCTTGAGGTTGTAACAAGTCAGATCTTATACTTGAATACAAAATGTTGATGTTGATTAGAAGTAAATATATATAGATATATATGTTCTAAGTCCACCGCTGTGGTCTCGAGGTAGCATACTACCTTGTCACACAGCGGGCCCAGGTTCGATTCCTGGTTGGGACAGGCTCCTGGGTGAGGTTTTTTCGGGGTTCTTCCTCACCTGTAAGACAAATGTCAGGAAGCTTAGAGCCCAATGGTCATCCCTATCATTATCATCACCCTTCACCAGTGTGGAAAGCAACAGGAAGCTACCACACCTATAATTCCCTAGTAAAGCTGCAAAGCATAGTATGAAAATGCTATGATTACAGTAAAAGACCTGCCCTCGGACAGAATTACTATGGATGGATATGTTCTAAGATATAATAATTTCCCATAGTAATTACCAATATAATCAGTTGAAAATACATAACTTAATTTTTAAAGATTTTTCTGCATAACTTAACTGAATGCATACTAGTTACTTCTGGTTCCAACCCAACTAGGATTGACAAATTTTTTAGTGTAAGAATCCTGAGCATGGCTTTCCTTGGAAGGTAAGTAAAGCTGTTGGTTCTGTGTCATATGTTTATGGCAAATAAAGGAATCTCAATATTTTTTTTTCTTTTCTTTCACTCACCTCATACTTCATAACTCCTTGCAGACCTGGGTTTCATCACATCATTTGTGACATTCTCAATGCTGTGTCACGTTCACAACTGACGTCCAACGGCCTTCTATCCTGCAGACTGACCTCCGTGCCATCTGATGGCTGACCGAAAACTTCCAAATCAATCCCCTCTCCTTATAACCGGGTATTTCAAAATTCATAGTTGTGTTTTCATTCTTGCATATGTAAATTTTTTCCCAAATTGTGAAAAACCGAAGGAACTCACAATTTGGGAAAAAAAGTACATATGCAAGAATGAAAACACAACTATGAATTTTGAAATATCCGGTTATAAGGAGAGGGGATTGATTTGAAAGTTCGTCGGTCAGCCATCAGATGGCACGGAGGTCAGTCTGCAGGATAGAAGGCCGTTGGACGTCAGTTGTGAACGTGACACAGCATTGAGAATGTCACAAATCATGTAACGAAACCTGGATCTGCAAGGAGTTATGAAGTATGAGGTGAGTGAAAGAAAAAAATAAACAATATTAAAAAACCTCATAGTGTTATTTCCTATCTACATAACTTAATAAAGGAATCTCAAGTTTGAAATAAAATGCCTATGAGCAAACTTTGTCAGCATTTTCATTCTCAGATTTGGATTGAGACACTAATGAACCACTGTTAAAGGGTCTTATATAAAATATACTAACCATCAGTTCAAATAAGCCATGTTGAATATATTGTAGATACAAAAAAAAAAATTGTCTTATAGAACTTATCTGACAGGGCACATTTATCTTTGGTTTAACTGAAATTAATTTTTCCATGGTCTAGTAAATAACCCTGAGATAAGTAATGTATATGTTATCTTATTATGGGAACATAGAAGTTAGGGAATACCACTGAAAGGAATTAATGACAACAATATGCCTGCATTCCAATTCATCCTATGTAATATTAACCTGTTATAAGGAACAGAAACCAATTATTTATTATATATCTTCAACATAACCTTGCATTTTTTGTTTAATTGGTGTGAATATATTTTTTTTTTCAAATGCCCCAGGTTTGTCTTTCGACATTCCTGGTTTCTCTCCTGGCATGGTGTACTAGTAACCCACTTCTGAGGTTGGGACGCCTGGAAGGCGGGGTTACGTTGCCCCGATGATATGATGGGTGGTGGTGATGATGATGATGATGATATATGGTCCCTAATCCTAAGCTTAACCTAAGATGAATATGAATGATGATGATTGCGATGGCCATATGATTTCGGGGACCGTTTGGGCTTTAAAGTTTTCCTGACATTTGTCTTACAGGTGAGGAAAAACCCCGATAAAAACCTCACCCAAAAAAACTGTCCCGACTGGTGATCGAACCCAGGCCTGCTGTGTGACAAGGCAGCACGCTACCCCGAGACCACAGCAGTGGACATTGGTGTGAATATAGGATCCTATCAATCAGGGATTTCTGTACGAGCAGGAGGGATGTTATTTAGATCACATCATTGGCTTTATGTTACAATTTTCCAAAAGCAATGGTAATATCCTATATTTAATTAATGTTGGGAAGTAAACATTATGAGGTATAATCATTAAAATTCATCGGAGAACATATTGTTTAAACAACTCACCTCATAGGATTCATGCTTCCATGATATCGCGATTTCAAACATAGTCATGTTCATCGTCAGCCATAACTCCGACTGACGAAATTCTTCGGCCGTCAACTATTCTATTGTCGCCATCTTCAGTGCTGCCATCTATGGTTGAATTTATGAACTTCGAAATCAATGTAATTTCGTTAGGGATATCAAAATTCATTGATCTATTTTTGTTTTTCTGAATGTAAAAAATGGGAAAAAATATACATTCAGAAAAACAAAATTAGATCAATGAATTTTGATATCCCTAACGAGATTACATTGATTTCGAAGTTCATAAATTCAACCATAGATGGCAGCACTGAAGATGGCGACAATAGAATAGTTGACGGCCGAAGAATTTCGTCAGTCGGAGTTATGGCTGACGATGAACATGACTATGTTTGAAATCGCGATATCATGGAAGCATGAATCCTATGAGGTGAGTTGTTTAAACAATATGTTCTCCGATGAATTTTAATGGTAATATCCTTTTAGTTTTTTACATAGTCAACTCTAACAGCAATATATACTCAACTGTCACTGTGACATAGTCGGTAGAGTCCCTACCTTCCACTCCAGTGACCCGGGTTTGATTTCCAGTGGGGTAAGGGATTTTTAAAATCTCAACCTTGGGACTGGATGTGTGTCATGTCCTAGTTTACCCATTAGGTTTAATTCCTCTAAAAAAACTAAAAAGAGATATGAATTGAACTTTTATAAGAAATATCGGCTATTCTTTACAAAATGTGACGCAACTTTTTTAATTCCTTCATAAACTCCTGTCAAACTTTATTCTTAGGGTTCAATTTTTTCAAATTATTTTCAATCACCTACAATGATTAAATTAATATTAAGAAGCTAAAGCTATTACTATGATAGAAATAGCTTTAGCTTCTTAATATTAATTTAATAAATAATGCTTTAGCTATGTGGAGTCCCTTCATGTCTTCAGGTAGAAGCCATTCATTGTGTATTTGTGAATGATGATTCATTGCATTGAATGTGGGATCAAGACAGTAAGGCAAAGGAAGGATTTATGCTTGGATGGGAAGGAAGCCTGAATTAGCTCAATGGTTAAGAGCATCAGCACGGAAAGCTGAAGGTTCGGGGTTCGATTCCTGGTTCAGGCATAAATTTTTCTCTTTACCATTTGATTACCTACAATGATTTTTGCATTTTTTCTAACAATTATTTCAATACATTTTTCTATGATATTTAACTACGTATGTAGCATGAAGATGTGGCAGCCATATTGATTTTAGCAAATATTCTAAGCAAAAACAAAGTCATGTTCCAGTGCAGCTAATTAATGTACTAATTAACTGCACATATATAACCAACACATTGGCACTATCAAACCATAGGTTCATGGCCATACAGACATAAGCTCTCCATACATCCCTATCCTGAGCTAATGTTTCCAATCATTCCCTGTATAATCTACTTCCCTCAAATTATAGCTAATGTTATTCTCCCACCTCATTCTTGGTCTACCAACTGGGCGTTCTCACTCTGGTTTTCCTACAAGAAGCTTCCATTGCAGCTCTTTCATTCCCCATTCATGCCATATATCCTGCCCATCGTAGTCTAAGAGACTTAACTGTTCTTATTATATCTGTCTTCCTATAAAGACTATGTAGTTCGCTGTTATGTAGTCTTCTCCATTCACCTGTCTGTTCATCTCTCTTTGGTCCAACTGTACATATATATTTAACTTTTATAGGAATTAATCACTATGAGGTTTAATTTCACCTTGTACACATATACTTCAGAACTTACTATTTATTTTTGAGTGCTAAATTTCTTTCACAGATTAGACTGCTTAAATTGTGTTAGGTTAGCTTTTAGGTTGGTCTTTCAAAGGTTAGAGTATTTAAATTGCATTAGGTTAGCTTTTAGGTTCGTTAAATATTGTGTATATGTTGGCTGAATCCTGTGATTCCATAGTGTAAACCGCTTCGCATTTGTTGGCACATGACAAGGTGTATGATTGGAACTTAGAAAACATTTTCTCATTACATGTTGTAAAGAAACCCCGAAATATCACTATGAGGTTTAATTTAAATCTCAAGCGATATGAAATTTGTTATATTCTTTTGATATTAAAATATTCAGAATACCAAGAGTATATGTACATATTATACATACCCCACAAGTCCCTCCTGGAGACATGGGTGCTCCCCTAGTGATTTTCTTGATACCTAGCTAATTTAGTTATGCTTATTTCCCTACAGATATCAGTGAGTGACATGTGGTCAGCACGTTTGCCTCAATGAAACATCTAGTAGGTAATTAAGGTATTAATAGTGAGTGGAGAACATATTTTAATCGACTCACCTCATACATTTTCAAACTTCTTTGATACCGACGGTTTCAGACAAAATCATGTCCTTCTTCAGTCATGTCCCAATTTTAACTTTGAATACAAAAAATTGTTTTTCACACTTTAGTATACTGATTTATATTTCATTAAGTCTCAGATGGAGAAATAAGCTGTAAATACTTAAAATTTTAAAGCAAAATCTTCAATAATGCATGTCTACTGATGAATTTTTACGATGCTTTAATAAATTTTTCATTTCCTCTCTTCCTCAACAAGAAGCAACTAAGTTTTAACTATCTCAATGGAGGACAGAGCTCTGAATGTAACAGGTGTTTTGCACATATTCATACTGTGATACATTGTTAGACTGGCTTTTGAATTTCAGAGGCAACGGAGAGAGTCATGTCTCGCCTTATATGGTAGAAGAGGATTTGTGAACTGCTGACTCATGAGTTAGTGGGGCCCGCTGGGAACTTCCAGATACATCTCTGATTTGCGTTCTGGAAAGGTTGCTCTCACGGCGGTTCTGGTGGCACCCAGTGTGGGCTGGCTGTATTGGGAAATATCTGGACGGCTTTGCCAGTTACATAAGATCGGACGGAGACCACCAGTCAATCAGTCAATTGCAAGAATTGGTTGTGTTCTAGTACTGGACCAATCAGTGTGGAAGAGTGATGGATAAGAAAGTTTTGTATGTGAGAACGACTACAAGTGTGAAGAACCGAGTTATAAAATAAATGGAAGAAAGGTCCTGGGTTCCAACCCCAGTCTGAGCGTATAATTTTTCTCTTCAAATATACTCTATTATGTGTTTATACAGCAAAATAGTGAGAAAACAATAAAGAAAATTTGGAAATTTTGTGTAAATATTAGTGAAGTTAAATTAAAGAAATTTGGCCTATACCTGAACATGCTACTGCGTTACATTATCAATTTTATAAAGATATTCAATCAGAAGGTTATTCCAAACATAATATCAATTTTATAAGATATTCTTTTAGAAGGTTATTCCAAATATACATTCAGAATAACAGTCTTTTCATCATTGGTACTCTATTTTTAGTACAGTTGTGATATTTTTACTTGTTATACTTTAATTTTTAATGAGGATTGTGTTACAGATTCTTTATCATTAGTTTTCCAGTTCTTTATTTTCTCTTGCACTTGTTTTTAGTACTATGTTTTTCAGGGCAGCTTCAATGCACTATTGGTTAAGACATTCACTTTTCATGTTCGGGTCCTGAGTTTGTGTCTTGGTTATTCCATATAGGGTTAGAGATGAATTGGAGCTAAGGAAGATTTTCTCAACGTTTTTCCTATTTTTCCCTGCCAAAAACTTCTATCCAACATTCCTCCATTTTCATTTCATTTGCCCCAGTGATAATGCAATACCCTGATCAACCAGATTCGTATATATCACAGACCTTCAATAATAGTAACTACTTTTAGCCATCGACCTGGCATTACTTCAGACATAAGTATAGGGATTTTATAAGCTTATTATCACACATTAGATTTTAGAAAGGAAAAATTAGAAAATGAATATCATAACAGTAGATTATGATATGACTTTTACAAATATAACAATTATTTAATGATGTGATCAAGAGGTATCTCTTCTTTGTGTTATCAATGTCAGAATAACATGGTAACCATTCCAAAATACACAATTATTCCATTTTGAACTAATATTTTACGAGATTGATGTCAATTCCTTTTTTTGAGTATTTAACACTTATATTCTCATCCTACACTTCTCTCTGTACACAATACATTTACACATCATCTACTTAACATGATCTGCTATAATGATGTGTAAATTGAAAATAAACTCCACAAATGCCACTGTCTCAGAAATATCCTATAGTTCATAAATTAATTATGGGAAATATCATTATGAGGTTTTCAAGTTAATAATTAATAAAAAATGAGTTGTATCTCACCTCATAATCAAACTTCAAACACGGCACTGCAGTTTCAAGAGGCATCCCTTTCATCTGCAGCCATCTTTAATATGTAAATATACATCATAAAGATGGTAAAGATGAGAGGGATGCCTCTTGAAACTGCAGTACCGTGCTTGAAGATCATGGATTATGAGGTGAGATACGACTCATTTTTTATTAATTATATCCTATAGTCTCTGTTACCTCAGACTTCGGTGGAAATATTCCAATATATATTACCTACACTTAAGTTATGGACAATTGCACAGCTTACATATAGTTTACATAAAAAAATCACCAGTCAGCTCTTCAAGGATTATTATTATGAAATGGTTGAATACATGTAATGAAAAATTAAATCCCATTTATCCACCAAATGTGGAATCCAAATCACAAAAAGTTTTCTGAATCGTAGTGGATATAAAATCTGCTATATACACACACAAATGGATTAAAAGTTACTTTCATCCCTTTACTGCACTCCCCACTACCACTGATAAAAAAATGTTTGTATTTATAATATTGTATAATAATAAATTATTATTTCAAATGTAATAATTGTCCTACTTTCCCACTAATAATTGTAGTGATCTATTTTTTGTAAATGTAAAGCAGTACCATAATATAAAAAAATTCTTCATATTTAATGAATTATTACTAAATATTTATAAATTATGGGAACTAACATTATGAGGTTCAATTAATAAAATGAGTCATATAATATCTCATATTAATTATTACAAAATTATTGGGAAAAAGTAAATAAAAATATGCAACAACATGAAGATAGAAATGATAGTTTGAAAGACTAACAAGGTGTCTGAAAATAATCAAAATAAATTATAATTTTTTATTTAATTTTAACAGTAGATATGACTCTCTATCAATACATATTTGAAGGATAAATAAAAAAAAACTTTTAAGTAATAAATAGAGGTAGATTTTTACGACTCACCTCATAATTATAGATTTCTTGAAGACCAGTTTCGATACACTGTCTCATTATCAATTTCATCTGGTCTTTAAGAAATATACAATTATGAGGCGAGTTGCAAAAATCTAACTATTTATTAATTAAAATACACCTCATAGTGTCACTTCCTTTAGATATTAATGAAAAAGAAACTTTTGTGTAAGAAATCTCAGCAAATTTGAACACTTCTATACATTCTATATTTATATAATATATATATATGTGTGTGTGTGTGTGTGTGTGTGTTTTTCCCCCCCTTAATATTTAAAGGAAGTGACACTATACAATATGAGGTGAGTCATAAAACTAACTACTTATTTATTATATTTTATATTGTATATTTCTATACATTTTTATTTTCCACAAGTATTTTACGCACATAACAGGTTTTGTAAAGGGGGCACTCATTTTTTTTTCTGTCATGGGACAAATAGAAAGAAGTTGCCAATGGAAAATACTAGATTAAGTTTCACATTCTACCAGACATTAATCTTGATGATAAGTGACTTGTTTTTCAGATGAAAGTAATTCAGGGAATTGTAAATTTTACAATCATTGATTTGTATGGCACTCTCTTGCATTCCTGACACAAACTGAAAGTATCTGATGGCTATCACATATAGAAAAATATGTGGACAACAGCCAAGTATTGCAATGAAGTCATGAAATTATATTTATTCTAGTTACCTGATATCTTGCATTCACTAGAATGAGATATAAATGCAAGGTTCTTACATTAATAAAGAAGTATAAACTTTTATATACACTGTCTATATTTTATATATTTTTTCTGCCACAAGTGAATGTTAACGCTCTCTTTCTTCAACACTATAATCACTGTTCACTTATCAAATTTAGGAAGAAGTCCTTAACCAAACATAGCAATGAGAATGCAACAAAATGTTACAATTTACTTGATATCACAAATGTAGACCTATTGAATATAAATACAAATAACAGCAAAGTAGATCAAATTATTTTCAACTCTCACGTGGCCATGTTACGCATTCCTGATCTTGCCTGGTACATAGTTCTTATCAATAACTGGCTCCTGCAGGAACATGTGTAGACATCGCTCATTCTGTGCTAGTGGATGACCGGCAATTCTAAAACAAATTTTAGTTATCATTAACAAATACAATAAAACTAATTTTCAATAATGCTGAAGGATTTTTATTTGTAAAAGTTTTTCTTAAACGTATATTTTTGTGTAATATTATAAATCAGTAGCGACCATACTGCACCAATGAATATATTTATTCCAAAGAGTTAATTAAAAATATATTAATTTCATCCGGCTGATTTCCATGAAGCTTCTCAGTAAGATAAATGTCTCCTGGAAGCGTTACGAGCGCTTCGCAGGACAAGGATGGTGGAAGGGCTGCTTCCTCTGAGCCTCCAAACATGCTCCTCTGGGTATCCACCCCCCAAGAGAGGGCTGCTTCTTCCGCTCTTCAAGCCCTACAAGTTTAGCTGTGCTATTCCTTGTCGCCCTGTTGACCGTTGAAGACTTGACGAAGATGTGGCCGCCCAATATGGATACAGACGCCATTCCTTCGTTGTGAGCTATACTTAGTTCCCCTCGCCTCTTACCCACCAGCAAGATTAACCTAAGTCAATCTTCCCCAGTAGGGTCGTCTGGTTCATCGGGTACTAAGCCCCCCCACCATGTCAAGGTGTCTAGTTTCAAATATTTGGGCTGTGATGTTGGCTACAATGTGGAAAGAGATATTGACTCCAAAATAAATAAATTTCAGGCGGTGTGTGGATCAATACAGAGAACATTCAAAAATAAAATTAGAAAAGAAACCAAGATAAAAATGTATATTGTTATGGTGGTTCCCACAATATTGTATGGATGTGAAACTTGGGCTCCAGTGAAAAGACAGAAAGATAGAATACAGACGGCGGAGA
The DNA here is from genome assembly GCA_030220185.1 of Diploptera punctata. Lineage (NCBI taxonomy): Eukaryota > Metazoa > Arthropoda > Insecta > Blattodea > Blaberidae > Diploptera > Diploptera punctata. Next base: position 3,644,723 of record JASPKZ010003852.1, read on the forward strand.
TGAGGTTCCTAAGACAAGTAAAAGGATGTACAAGACTTGATAGAATAAGAAATGAGGATATAAGAGAAGAATTGAAAGTACAGCCTTTATTGGATAAAGTCACGAATTACAGACAGAAATGAATTGATCACATGGATGGAATGAGTAAGGAGAGATATCCATTGTTAGCAAGAAATTATCAAGCAAGAGGAAGACATGATGTTGGAAGACCTAGAAGACGTTTGGGTGATGCATTATGAAGTCGGAACGGGCAATTGCCTAATCCCTGGAGTGGTGATGATGATTAATTTCATTTGCACACTATCTACTAATTACCTCCTGGTGTAGGCCTAATGGTTAGTGTGCCTGACTGGCATTACTAATTTACAATCTTAATCTGACCTCCAGATTGGTGTTCTCAAAATTGACAATGCTACAAAAAATGTATTAATTTAATTTTTCTCAGTGCTTGAATAGCCAAATCTAATTTTTCAATCATAGATTATATATATTATTTTTATTATGATAAAGGTAAATGATACCCAGTCTTGCACTGTGGTCGAGTGGTCAAAGGCATTCTTCCTTGCCACAGAGCTGCAAGATGTGCATTGGTTCAAATTCCCATTGGGGAAGATATTTCTTCATGAAATTTTAGCAATTATCATAAGCTTCAGGTCAAGAAAACAGCTATAATGGCTGGGGTACCCAACATTCTGACCATGTCACCTCTGTATTGAATGGATGTTAGTCCATTTCTGTTATTGACGTATTTGGAAGTGAGACCAACACCCAGATGTGAAGCTGAGGGTCTTCTAGGCCTATTGTGGCATGTTGTAATAGTGGTGGTGATGGTAGGATAGCAAGCACTGGTCTCTGAAAGTTTTCAATACTCATTTTATAGGAGACCAGATGGTTATGAATGAGAATGAGTAAAAAAAAAGCCTCCACCACACAACTACCTAGACCAGGAAACCAGTAGTCAGACACCTTGCTCCCCAATAAACTTTTAAACACGGCATCTAATAAAAATAATTACATCATATATGAAAAAGTATTATAGTACCAAATTTGTAGGAAGTAACACTATGCAGTCTAGTAATTAAAATATTATTAGATTTTGCCTTACCTCATATTTTGTCTTCTTTTTAGACCAGTTTCAAAGCCTAATAATCATATTAAATTAATGTTGGGAAGTAAACATTATGAGGTATAATCATTAAAATTCGTCGGAGAACATTTTGTTTAAACAACTCACCTCATAGGATTCATGCTTCCATGATACCGCGGTTTCATACACCGTCGTGTTCATCTTCAGCCATAACTCCGACTGACGAAATTCTTCGGCCGTCAACTGTTCTATTGTCGCCATCTTCAGTGCTGCCATCTATTATGAACTTCAAAATCAAAATAATCAGAAAAATAAAGATAGATTAATGAATTTTGATATCCCCAACGAAAGTACTTTGATTTTGAAGTTCATAAATTCAACCATAGATGGCAGCACTGAAGATGGCGACAATAGAACAGTTGACGGCTGAAGAATTTCGTCAGTCGGAGTTATGGCTGAAGATGAACACAACTGTGTTTGAAACCGCAGTATCATGGAAGCATGAATCCTATGAGGTGAGTTGTTTAAACAAAATGTTCTCCGATGAATTTCCTAATAATCATCCATCATCAGTTTGTAAAACAACTGATTTTTGTCATATACAAACTGACGATGCAGGATTATTAGGTTCTGAAACTGGTCTAAAAAGAAGACAAAATAAAATAATAATAATAATAATGTATTATTGTGCTTGTACAAATAATTACATATTGTTTCAATATGGTTGGTTGGTATCTAATGTCGAGCACTTGATAATGAAATCATTCGCTCTCTTGCACTCCAATATTTAGCAGAAAGGCTGGTCTTTTCTACAAAAGCTGGGCAACGGAGGAGATGGTTTCTTTCCATATCTTCATTTAAATTGCAAAAAGGGCATTTAGGTGAATCTGTTATGCCAATTCTGTGTAGGTGTTTATTCAAGCAGTCATGTCCCGTTAGCAGTCTGAATGTTGCTACTGCAGATTTTCTTTGTAATGTAGTAATGTCATAAGCTTGTAGATTTTCCCATTCCTTTCCAGATGTTTTGGTGGTGTATTCTTCTCTAAGTTTATTGATGTATTTATTTGAGATAATTCTTTTGATAGAGTGAAAGGAAACTGGAGCAGAAGTTGGGTTTGAAACAATTTTGCTACCCTTCTTGGCTAGAAAATCGGCTACGGAAAATGGCTGCGGAAAGGCTACTGTTTTTAACAGAGAGGAGACCCTTTAATTCCTTCCATCGAAGGCTTAAAGGAACCGACCTGGACAGTAACCTAGTGTCCAATCCCTCACCTTCTCGTGGTGCAGCTGTTAGTAATCATGCTTATGCATGATGAACGAAAGGGAAAGGCTACTCACCAACAAGCACTGGTCAGCTTGGTGAGTTTTTCTTTTTTGACCGAATTGGTATTACTTCTCCTCCCCATATCAATTCCCTCTTTCAACTTTTCTATCCAGTCTCCCTTGACTGACCTCTTGTTTCTTTCGACCCTGATGGTATTAGAGTACTCGAGGCCTAGGGGTTCATTTCTCCTTCCTTCCTATACCTACTTTCTCTCAATGGGTGACGTAACCACCACATGTGGTGCCTACTACTAAACGGTTACAACTAGTTTTTTATTATTATTATTATTGTTTCAATATTTAACCTATTCAATGGCAGTCATTTAACTGGCCAGAGCTTCCCACATGATACCCAACAGGAATTTAAATTCAGAGACTGATTTAAAATTACCATTTTCTTGAAAAAGAGGCACAATTTTTTTGTTTTTTAAGATATAGTAGTAGTCTAATGCCCATTAGCTTGGATGTGTACCATTTGCTTTCTTGCTTCCCAATAGAGTCCTGCCAGAGTTCCTGTAGGTGACATCTTCAGAGCCTCACAGCTAGCTAGATGATCTTTGTTCATGGTAGTGTTATGGCACGGGATACAATTTGGAGAGTTGAAGATTCCAATTTTATGGAGGTGTGCTGCCAGTTAGTCATGGCCTGTTAACAGTCTGAATGTTGCTACTGCTTCGTGTCTTGGTTGTTCAGGTATTAAGTTTTTATTCTGCGAGATAGCTGCCCATGGTTTCTCATTACTTTGTGATTTGAAGTGCTCCATCAGTTCTTTCTGGTTTTTCTTTTAATTATAATTTTTGCAGAATGGTAGGGCAGGGATTGATTTGTTTTCTGTAAAATTTTGGTGCCCTTTTTTGCCAAAAGATCTGCCATTTCATTTCCATGTACCCCGCAATGAGAGGGGATCCATTGGAGCTGGATAATTTTATTTTGTTTGGTCAATAATCTTATGATCTTTTTTATTTTCAACATTTTTCTGGAGATTGGAGAGTTATATGTTGTTATAGCTTGTATAGCTGATGTTGAATCACTTAGTATAACTGCTCTCTGAAATGTATTTATTCTGTAGAGGAGTTGTGTTAGTGCTAACGCTATTGCCTGAATTTCTCCATCGAAGTGTAATTTTTTCTTACTGCAACATAGAAGCTAAACAGTTTTGAGTAAATTCCAGCTCCAGCTCCGTCTTCTATTTCCATTCTGGATCCATCTGTATAGATATGTACCCATTGTGGTTCAGGATATAGACTATGAATGGTTTCCAATGTGATTTGTTTTAGTTCATCTGGGATCATTTCACTTTTTAAAACATGTTTGATTAAATTTATGTTAAAAGCAATATCTATATCTTCCAGAGGTGATACTGGTAAGAGAAGTTTTTCTGGATTTTGATTTGGGTTATGCTGTTTTTGTAGTTTGATTGCTTTCTGTAATAAGCCATATTGAGTTTCAAGGTTTCTCTTTCTGTCTTTATAGTTTATCCAGTAGTTATCATGTGGGATTCTTATTAATTTTTCATACTGTATTAAGGCCTGTTTGTGAATCTGATGGGCTATTGGATTATTTTCAGTAAGTATCTGCATTGCTGTTATGGGTGTAGATTTGGCTGCACCTGTTATCAGTCGTAAGGCATTATTCTGGGTTACTTCTAATTTGTTTAGGGTATTATTGTTACAGGTGATCAAGGCTTCACTTCCGTATAGTTTTTTAAGATATCTTAATGAAATAAATGGAAAGGGAAATCTTTCCTTTATATGTTGTGAAACAATTTTTATATATTTTTTTAAAATGCCACAATAGGCAGAAATCAATTTTACAGCTTTTTTTTCTGAAATATTTGAAAAAAGTCTAAGAAGTGTAAAATGTTTGCAGAGAATATAGTAATATGCTTTCTTGCTTGTCTGCCTGTACATGTGCTGACACAAACATTTGTGATTATCGTCGTGTAATTTAAGTCACATGCTTATTTTATTTTTCCTCCTAACCACTCAAGGAAAATAACCTCTCATTCATAAATTCTCCTTCAGTTTATAAATATAACAGAAAAAAAAAAGATACTGTACAACATATTGACTTAGGCTTTCATGGCCAGAGTTAGCATGATGATCTTGAAGAAGATCTCCGGGCTGTTGGCCATGGTCTTGAGGCTTAAGATCATCATAATTTACAACACTTCTCTAAAAAAAGGATGTAAATATTACATGTCTTCATGTAGTTCATTCATGCCAAAATTATAAAGAAAATTATAAAGAAAAAAGTTGTAGTGAAGAAGATGAGGACAAAATAATTAGGCTTAATTCTGATGTAGGTAGAGCAGAAACTGATAGTAAAATATGGAAAAGAGTATAAAAAAGGATACCAGTAATATTAGTGACAGTTATGTCCGATTATCAAGAGGAGATTCAGGAATTTGGAAACAACAAAATAATTATAATAAAAAAAGTGTCAAATATACAGACAATTAGAATGGTGTACAACCACTAACTGGACTTAATATTGACAGTACACCCATCGATATTTTCAAAATGTTCTTTGACTCATTAGTTTGTTACGAAACAAATCTTCATGTACCTTCGTAAAAGAAAATATTCTTTGTGAGGGAAAAATTAACTCACAAAAATAGGATACACAAATGGATCAATGTATCTGAAGATGATAATTATAGATTTTTATCTCTAATTATTTTGATAGTAATTGTTAGGAAAATGAAGCTTGAGGGAAAATTTTCTATAGGATCGTAACAGGCCTTGGCCTAATACTTGGAAGAAAGAAGAAGAAGCTTGGAAATGCACTAGTACACAGATAAAATGCCTGTCAAACCATTTTTTTGGTAAATGCATGTCACACAATAAATTTTCATTCATTTTGAGATTTTCCTATTTCACTAGTAATAATACAACACATGACAAACTAAATAAGATGCGCTCTGTTCTATACACCCCATAAAGATACTTATGTCAATTTATAGATAGGGGAAAAAATTATAGCACGTGAAAGTCTCATGTTATAGGAAATACATCTTAGCTGGAAATTAGTTTATTCGATAAAAAAGAGCCAAATTCGGGAAAAAAATTCCGATTTTTACGAATCCAGAACTGGATACTTACATATAACAGTAGTATTTAACACGAAAAGAAACTTATAATACGGACGGCTTTCCATTTCTATTTTTATGCATCTGAAAGAGCCATTGTTGGATAGGGTAGGAACATATTTCTAGACATTTAGTATAGCTCCCCAAAATATATGTCATTCTCCACAACACAGGCACATTTGCAATTGATGCTGGCCGCACAAACAGGGTCAGCCTTCCTAAAAACAAGTGCAATGCAAAATAGGAAATAGAAATGGGACAATTACCTCCCCTTACTTCATTGTATGGATTGACTGTAGGCAGATATCAATCTTAACTAATTGGTATATGAGGGGATGTGGACTTAGTGCACAGGTGACACAAGCATATTCATCAGTGCGGGGGGAAAAAATAGTACAATGTATAATTTCATTCGTCCATATAATGGATATTGCCATACAGCCTAAAAGAGTCTTGTTACCTGTAAAACCCTGCATGTTTGACAACACATTAACAATCTCATATTTTTGTCTCAGTATTTCACATAGTCTGGTTGAATAGCACTACCTGCCATGCCTACCTCACTAAAATCATCCAAATCTTCACCACTCTAACTAAAAGAAAGACATTTATTTAAAAAATACTGGCAACAGAACAAAAGAAAAATGTAAACCGCCAATGTGCATTGTGCAAAAAAATTGTGTCCGGAAGAAAGTGTGAAAAATGTATGTTGTTTGTGGAGATGTGCCCCTCTGTTTCAACCCCTGTTTCGAGATTTACCATATTCAAATAATATGTAGAGATAATATTTTAATAGCATAGGCACATTTACAAAAATAATATCTTTAAAAATAATCAATTTAAAAATTATAATATAAAAATAAACATGTAGCAAAGATTTTCCATTTATAACGTCCTGTGGACATTTTTGCTTGGCATAGAAAATCTGTCCATTACAGGAAATGGGTTAAATATTTTATTACATTATGGCAATACATGTCCCCATAAACCAAAGTTATAAGAGATGACATAGTATAGGCTAGGCCTATGTATCCATGTATGAAATAAGGAGACCTATAGCTAAGATAGATGTGATATTACCCGATTTAAATCTACAGTTGTATATATATATATATATATATATATATATATATATATATAGGCCTACTTACTTATTTACAAATACTTCCAGTCCTTTTCTTCTATCTTCAATAAAATCTTCCTCAAATATGCCATCATCACCTCTGAATGGCATTTGTCGCTTCCAAGCTTTCCCAGGTAGAGGTGGAACCACTATCTGTAATAAAATCACCCAATTATTTTAAAATTAATTATTTTTGCACAACATAATTTCTCTGATTTAGATTGGGGGATTACAACCTTCAGTTCTGGAATAAAAATAAATAATGATGAACATTTCAAAATAGAGTAACCCATAAAAACTGCTAAAAATTAACGAATTGAAAATAATTTTTCATTGGCTAAAATTATTAACATGGGAAATAGATAGCTTCCTTAATTTAGCCAGATGCTGTAGATTTTAACAAATAAAAAATAAAGCGAACAGTCATTAAACTAACAAAGAAAATTTCATTCTTGATTTTGCAAAATAAAGAAAATTAGAATGCTAAGGATATGTGAAATGGATGGAGGATGAAGTGTTGCCAATAAGATATGTGGATTGGATTCAACTGGGAAATGGAGGGAGGGGAGGGAGAGGGGGAGAGAGAGGGAGAGGGAGAGAGAGAGAGGGGGGGGGGGGGGAGAGAGACCTGAAAACATATGGTTGCAAGACATTAAAAAGTAATAGAAAAGAATTACAATAATGAGAATAGAAAGATAGAGAAAGTGGAAGGAAAGATATGAATATAAACATTGGTCACAGTAAGATGCTTTTATGCACTGTACACCTGCATAATGATAAAAATAAATTGCAATATAAGAAATATAAGAAATATGTTGGAGATTGAACAACAGTATAAATTTAAAACAATAAATGATTGAATAAGTAAATAAATATTACACAAATTCATACTCTGGGGAAGAGGAATTAAGAGATTAACTTGTGCTTGGATGGGAATGAAGCCTGTGTCAAGCTGAAAGTCTGGGGTTCAAGTCCTGATTCAGGGAGAAATTTTTCTCTTCTTCTTCCTTTCATATGATAGACCTAGTGGTCTGTTACAGTCTCAATCCAACGTTTGAAGGGTCTGCCCACAGATATCTTGCCAAGAGGCTGGTAATTTAAGATTTGACGTGGTATTCTTGTTCTGCTCATTCTTCTGAGATTTGCAGTTGTTTCTGTATTTTTGTACATATTCCATGACTGATTCTGTTTGTAATTCTTTGAGAATCTCAGAATTCCTTTTGTGGTCTGTTCTTGAGTAACCTGCAGTATGTCTAAAAATTTCATTTCTGCTGCAGTTAGTCTTTGTTCATCTACACTGTGAATTGTCCAGGCCTCACTGCCAGTGTTTTATAAATTCTAGTTTGTGTGTGTGCTGTACTGTGTTTGGCTTGAAAATATTATTTATAATTCCTGTTATTCTGTTAAATTTTATAATTTTGTGACTAAAATCTTTTTCCTCTTCGTATGTAACTTGGTATCCGAGATAGATAAATGTGTTAGTTTGTTCTAATATTTTATTGTTAATAACAATTATACTGCGAACTAGGTCTTTTCCTACGAAAGCCATGACTTTAGATTTTTCTGTTGAGATTTCCATGTTGTAGTTTATTGCAATTTGGTGAAAAGAGTGGACTGAACATTGTAGGTCATCTTCTGAATTTGCTATAAATGCAATGTCACCTGCAAATAATAGGGTGTCTAAATTATATAATCTATTAAGTGGTATAGTGAGAATAAAGTTCTTAGGAAAATTTTTGGACCAAAGAGAGATGAACAAATAGGTGAATGGAGAAGACTGCATAACAGTGAATTACATGGTCTTTATAGGAAGCCAGATATAATGAGAACAGTCAAGTCTCATAGACTGCGATGGGCAGGACATGTGGCACAAATGGGAAATGAAAGACATGCATGGAAGCTTCTTGTAGGAAAACCAGAGGGAAAATGCCCAGTTGGTAGACCAAGAATGAGGTGGGAGAATAACATTAAGTATGATTTGAGGGAAGAAGATTATACAGGGGATGATTGGAAAACATTGGCTCAGGATAGGGATATATGGAGAGCTTATATCTGTGTGGCCATGAGCCTACGGGTTCGATAGTGCCAGTGAGTTAGTTAGTTATTAAGTGATATAGTGTCATGTGGTTGTAGTCTCCATTCTTTAATCATTGAGTTCATGTATATTATGAAGAGCATTGGTGAAAGACCACATCTGTGTCTAACTCCTTGATTAATTGGTCTGCATTCAGAGATTTTATTTTCAATCTTAACTTGAGTATAATTATCCTTATAAATATCATATATAGCTTTTATCAGTTGGTCTGGGATGCCATTATATTTGAGGATTTCTAATAATTTGTTTATATTTACTTTGTCAAATGTCTTCAAGTCAATAAACGCTATGTGTGTTTCAATATTAAACTCTCTGTGTTTTTCTATTAGAATTTTAATAGTGAAGTATCTATCTGTACAGGATCTTCTTTTTTGAAATCCATTTTGTGCTTCATCTAATAAATTGTCATAATAATTAGCTAATTTTGATTTGAGTCACTTGGTATATATTTTGTAGCCTGAGTCCAAAAGGCTTATTCCTCTGAAGTTATCACAGTTATTTATATCTCCTTTTTTGTAGTGGGATTACAACAGCTTGTTGCCAGCTTTTTGGCAGAGGGCCCTCATTATAAATTCTATTTAAAAAATTTAGAAATCTTTCATTAAATAATTCCAGGTTAATACCATCTTCGTCTGGTGTTTTGTTATTTTTGCAGTGGACGAGTATTGTATTTAATTCTTCTAAAGTAAAAGCATTTTTTCTCTTTATCATTAATTAAAAAGTAAAGTTAATCCATTAACAGGGCAGATACCCCAAGAGAGATGAGGACAAATGGATCAGCACATATTCTCAAGCTAATCACTCAAAAATGTGATAGGTAATTGTATACAAATATTAGGATACATATAGTAGACATTGACAGCCCTGAAAAAAGTATGGGGCCACCCCTAAGCTGAACATCAATAAACTAATTCCTTCTACTCTTATGTAATTGTTACATATGTCTATATTGTATGAACTGGCATCAACATTCTATTCTAGGTCCCCTGAAATCTTAAAAGATATGTTATTGTAACCATTAAACATTGCTTAATAAATACACATATCATTATAAATTTCCATGAAGAAATTTAGCATTAAATAAAATAAATGTAGGAGTAAATTATATTAATCTTATTCTTCAGTTTTTTCTGGTCTGCTTTACAGAAAATTAAAAATTACAGTATGCTAAGTGTGTTCACTATGTTTGATACTATGAGAGTCTCTGACCATATGGTCAGAGTTCAACATCCAATAGGACAGGAAATTTTAATTTGAGAATTTTTCAATAACCTTGGTATAACAATACAAACTGTCATGACTCACAAATATTGTATTACCAAGGTTTGACCATATTTCATACCTTACTGTCTCGTTCCAGTTCATTTCTTAACCATTCAAAGTCACTGTATCTTCTACGGACACTTGATTCTTTCACCTTAAAGACAGGAAGATTTGTCTGAAAAAAAACACTTTTGTTGAATAACTATTTAATGCCTAGTTTCACCAGTCTTACTTTAAAAAAATTATAATTAGAATATGTTGAATCATCAAATTTCACTTTTTATATTTTTTTCAACAACTTCTTCACTGTCCAGTTTTAACTCATTTATCCAGTATTCCTGTTAACTACTGGTGTGCCAGAGTGCAAATGACATTATTGTCAACTGCTCAACACTACAGACAAATGAACATTGCTTTAACACTAATTTACAACTTTGAAACTTTTTTTTACCAATAGAAATAAATAAATATGTATATTTTGTCTCAATCCTAGGCCTATCTTCTTACCTCTTTTTTTCCCTTTTCTGCTTGCTACATCATTAAATCATTTTTATTTATTTTTATAGTTTTTGTTCTTTTTTATTTAATTTTTTATTGTCCAATTCCATAATAAGATATTTCTCGTCCATTCAATTCTAGCTTTAAATATATTTTACCTTATATTCCTCCTCCATTCTAATTAAATGATCATATCACAAAAATATCTACCTTGTTACAAATGCAGTTGTTATTACTTTTAAATGCACGAAAGGAACTACTGGTAGTAATCCGTAAAATAGAACTAAACCTCAGTAGAATAATATGTATTAATACATAGACCTATAGTATAAAATAGGAAATACTCTTGATACAGAGATTATATGTAATGCTTAAAAACATGTTATGAAAACACTTAAAAAATTCTTGATCTGTAGACTTGACATGACATCACTTTCTCATTTCAGGGTTATTTTTAGACCTATTCAGCTATCTTAGAAGCACTTGAAGAGAAAAATATATGCTAGACCAGGCTTTGAACCTAGGACCTTTAACTTCATGTGTTAATGCTCTGCCACTGAGCTATCCAAGGCCTCCAATCTAAACTCAAATTTTTCTCTTATACATTTCAATGCCCAAAAGTGCCAAAGGCATGCAAACTAATGCCTGACACACAAATGGTGGCTTCTTATTTAAGAAGACAATGTGAATTTAACATTACTTTATAAAAACAGTAGAGCTTCTTTTGATGGCACTCTCAGGAATTGAAATGTACATATAAGAGAGCATTTAGATTGGAGTACTTCGAAAGCTTAGTGGCAGAGCACAAGTATATAAACCTAAAGGTCTGGGTTCAAACCCTGATCTAGGTGTATATTTTTCTCTTCAAATATAATTTGACCTTCAATAAGAAATGTTATATTTATAATAAAAACATCCCTTAGTGGTATTGGGGATTAATAAGCAACAATACGTTGCTCTAACAACCAATTGCCTAAGATTTAAATTAAAATGTTTCATACCTCACATCATCTAGTCTTCTAATACCGGTTTTGAAGCCTGGGCAGCTTCATGTTCAGTAATCTGTGAACTGATGTTATGTCGATCAGGAGAACTGCTTCTTCTTCCCTCTGTTCAGAAGCTGCCAGGCTTTGAAAATGGTATAATTAGAAGACTGAATATGAGGTGAGGTATAAAACATTTTAATTTAAATCTTAAATTAAACCTCATAGTGATTTTTTCCTATAAAAGTTCAATCTCCTATTTGAATATTCGTCTTTCACAAATGAATATAGGGTAAATCTATATTATCATAAATCAGAATAATTTCAATGGAAATACTTCATACCAGACCAGGTTTGAACCCGCAAACCTAGGAACCAGATTTAAGTATGGTAATTACCAGACCACCAAAACTAACACAGATATTGTTCTTAAGCTGATTCAATGTATGAGGTTTGTTTTTGTGTACTTTGCCTTTAAGATTCCCCCATAATTTAAATCTGGCAATCTATAGGAGTGACAGATTTCAACTTACAAACAATCACAAAAACTGAGAAATTTTCCCATTGAACTCTTAGCTAAGTGTCATTATCATCTAGTTTTACTTCTGTTAATACAGTTTTCGTTCTCAGTTTATATCTAAAATTGAACCAATTGCATGAAATTTTGCCACTATCCTATAAATTGTATTATTGCTAGGAGATGGTGAATGTGGAAATTGTCTATGGCTTTATCTTCAATAGACATGCTACAAAGAGCACTTAATATATGTTTCACACACAAATATACATTGGAGAGTACTGTATTTCATAATAATTATTAAACTGCATATATATATATATATGTTATATTGCAGATTTTTGTGGGTATAAGTATGAATATGAAAGTTTTCTTGGGTTTTTCTTGTCTTGGATTCAAGTTCGGCCTCTGGCCAATGATTCCGATGTTTCGGCATGATCCCACATGCCATTATCAAGGAATGATAAGTTCGAGTCACAGGTTTAGGTCTTATATAATAAAATACATAGAGTTTTCGCTGTGGTCCGTTTCCGAAGCCGTACACCTATCTAAGATTTAGTTCTTATGTAGTTAAACATCTTCAGTTTTCAGTGTGGTCTGTTTTGGAAGCCGTACACCCATCCAAGCATCAACCACACTCCATGTAGCCCAACCGTGGTTTTCTTCACATCTTCTTCGCTGTTCTGTCACCATGTCATCCCCAGAACAGCGAAGAAGATGTGAAGAAAACCACGGTTGGGCAACATGGAGTGTGGTCGATGCTTGGATGGGTGTACGGCTTCCGAAACAGACCACACTGAAAACTGAAGATGTTTAACTACATAAGAACTAAACCTAGGATGGTGTACGTCTTCGGAAACGGACCACAGCAAAAACTCTTGTGTGTTTTATTATATAAGACCTAAACTGTGACTCGAACTCATCATTCCTTGATAATGGTATCTGGGATCATGCCGAAACGTCGGAATCATTGGCCAGAGGCCAAACTTGAATCCAAGATGCGGAAAACCCAAGAAAACTTTCATATTCATACATACACATATATATATATATATATATATATATATATTTTTAAAAAATTGAGAACTGAACAGAAAGTGTGTAAATTACGAGGTTGAGCACGTGAGCAGGAAAATCGAATGCTCTAATCAGCAATGGCAGCTTCTTTATGGAGATCCAATTTTCATGGCTCCTCTCCTTACCTAGTTGAAACACCTTGTATATCATATACTCCAGTGCTTTCATTTCTGTATTTTAGTTATTTTTATAGCCACTTTAACTGTTAATAATCATGTTGTGACTTTTAACAACAAATAATTTAATTATACAGATTAAGTCCTGTATGTATGTTATATATTAAGATTAACCTTTACAATTAAAATGTTTAAGTTCTACTTGTAAGATAATTTAAAAGTGTTTAATGACTTTTAATTTTGAAATCTAACCATAAAAGATAACATTGATATAGAACAACATACTTAATCTGTATAATTACCAAAACTTCATCTCTTTGGTGCAGTCTCAATTTTTTAAAATTAAAATATACCAATCTGGACCGGGATTGAATCTGCAATTTTCATCAGAAATTATCCAGACAGGGTTAATTTATTTGTTCAATATACATTGAAGTCCACCGCTGTGGTCTCGTGGTAGCGTGCTGCCTTGTCACGCAGCAGGCCCGGGTTCGATCCTGGTCGGAACAGTTATTCTGGGTGAGGTTTTTCCTCACCTATAAGACAAATGTCAGGAAAACTTTAAGGCCCAAACGGTCCCCGAAATCATAGGGCCTCATCATCATCCTCACCCTTATCATTATCATCATCATCCTTCACCGGTGTGGAAAGTAACAGGAAGCTACCACACCTACAATTCCCTGGTAAAGCTGCAAGCATAGCATGAAAATGCTATGATTGCAGTGAAGAACCTGCCCTCGGGCAGAATTACTATGGATGGATACATTGTAAATTGAAGCAATGCATTTTCTTTTTGTTGCTTTGCATTTTATTCCTATTTCGGAAAATCATTTAATATCTAAATTATATTTATTTTTATTGGTATTAAAAAAATGGAAACAATGTATTACTGACTATTGTAGCACAAATGATAACATGTGCATGTTACAACAGGCCACATGTTCAAACTATAGGCCTACCCTATCGATCATCTTCCATTACATCTCATGCTGTGAACAATTTTTTTTTATTCCTTCTACATACAATATCTACTGACATCAATTGTTACTATATCCTATATTATTAAGGGTTTTTTTGGAGATTCTCCACTTTAATTTACCTGATATATTTTCAAAGTCCTGTAGAACAACAGTGCGCATGCGCCAGAGTTTATAGAGTCAGTGATAACCCATCATCGAACCACATATCGATTATATTATCGTTGTTTTGTAATTAACCTAAAAGCTAACTAACTCACACTTAACCTAATTCAATTACTCTAACCTAGGGTGGATCCCACGAAACACCCTTTGTTTCACTCCTTAATAATCGCAACCATCAATAACCCACTGGTTCCAACTATATAATATATTCTCTGGAGAAAATAGCAAGTCACCATCACAATATGTGTATTTGAATAAATCCTACACAAATCTAACCTAAAGTTATACAAATTGTTTATGCACCAAATTCAAAAAAACCTTTAAAAATGTTTAGTAACTACATAAGAAGACTTATAATTCACAACAAGAAACTCAAAAATCAAGGGTAAATTATTCTAAAGAAGAGCCGTTTTTTTTAATACATTTTTCAGCAATATATTCAGACTGTTACGTTATGTTATGAACGTTACCCTAAATTACATTAGGTCTTTAGGTTAGATATAGTTATTTATTTTATTTATTTTACCGATGGAGTTAAGACCATATGTCTTCTCTTCCACTTCACCAGGGTTAAATTTTACACACACAACACACATATATATATATATATAGTAAAGTAAAGTGATCCCACTACAGACCTCAGAAGGCCCTTGGGGTAGTAGGAGGTTAAGGCTCCCACTTTTTCTAGACAATCGGCACTTTATGTCAGCCCTGTGTGACAGCTGCCTTTACCCCCAGAACAAGTGTCTAGTACTCATTTCCGTTAGAGGCTGAGTCAACCCCAGGACCATAGTGCAACCAGAGGGTTTGGGTCAATTTAAAAATCCTGACCCCCACGGGACTTGAACCCTCAACCTTCCGGCTTGTAGTGCAGTGCCTTAACCACTATGATACGGCGCATCCCTATATATATATATATATATATATACGGTATATATATATAACAATTATGAATTATTTACATATTGAGGAAATTAAACATAGGCTCAATTCTGGAAATGTGTGCTATTATGCATTACAAAGACGATTGACTTCCCAACTCCTTTCAAAAAACGTAAAAATGAATTTTTTTTTTTGCAAAAGCCCCAGGTTGTCTTTCAACATTCCTGGTGTTCTCTCCTGGCATGGCATTGTAACCCACTTCTGAGGTTGGGGCGCCTGGAAGGCGGGGTTATGTTGCCCCGATGATATGATGGGTGATAATGATTATGGTGCGCCAGAAATGTCCCTAATCCTAAGCTTAATCTAAGATGAATATGAATGATGATGATTACGATGGCCATATGATTTCGGGGACCATTCGGGCCTTAAAGTTTTCCTGACATTTGTCTTACAGGTGAGGAAAAACCCTGATAAAAACCTCACCCAGAAAAACTATCCCAACGGGGATCAAACCCAGGCCCATTGCGCGACAAGGCAGCACGCTACCTCGAGACCACAGTGGTGGACAAAAATGAAAATATATAAAACTATTATTCTACCAGTTATATTATATGGATGTGAAACTTGGACTCTTACTTTAAGGGAGGAAAGGAGATTATGCGTATTTGGGAATAAAGTCCTTAGGAAAATGTTTGGATCAAAGAGAGATGAACAGACAGGTGAATGGAGAAGACTTCATAACAGTGAACTACATGGTCTTCATAGGAAGCCAGATATAATAAGAACAGTTAAGTCTCATAAGCTGCGATGGGCAGGACATGTTGCATGAATGGGGAATGAAAGACGTTCATGGAAGCTTCTTGTAGGAAAACCAGAGGGAAAACGCCCAGTTGGTAGATCAAGAATGAGGTGACGGAATAACATTAACTATGATTTGTGGGAAGTAGATTATACAGGGAATGATTGGAAAACATTAGCTCAGGATAGGGATGTATGGAGAGCTTATGTCTGCGCGGCCATGAACCTATGGATTCAATAGTGCCAGTGAGTGAGTTAGTTTGATTAATAATACATAATAGCCATAAGTTACACAATATAAAGTTCACAAGGGAAAAAATTAATAACAATGATGATGATAATGATTAATAATAAAGTTAGGTTAAGTTTGAAAATATGCTAGTCTCAATGTCAACAAAATCCTCTACCAGTGGAATTCAAGATGATGCAGATAGAGACAGAGAGCAGATATGAATCAACATTTCCCTAAATTGGCAATTTTGTTTTAACCATACTGGTGGCTATATTTACACAATCCACAATGTTTATACCAAGTAGTGGTAATCTCTCTCTCTCTCTATATATATATATATATATATATATACACACATACACATTTCATAGGCAAAAATCACATCTATAGTCACCTATGGTCTAGATAACATCTGGAAACACCTATTGAAAGGCAATTTATAAATCCTCAAGAACATCAAAGCAACACATTTAAAGAAAATATTAGGGCATATCTAAATTCACCCCATCAAGGTTGTGTTTTGTCATTGAAAGTAAATGTTCTACACACAAAAAAAAAAGCAGCAGCAGCAGCTATCAATCTGGAGTGAGTTCTATGTCATAGAGGTGATGAACACTTCAGAATGGATGTTTACAAACTATGAACTCAGACACATAACAAGACTCAGTGTTCATGGATTTCATCATCTAGTTTGTACTGTGGAAGTGTTTATATCTCCGCTGAAAACTCAGTGTTTGTGTAAGTTGTATTAACATAGATACCATGTTATTGAGTGTAGAGAGCGGAAAACAAATCTCAAGACATTTTTCCTCCCATAAAAATCTGCAAAATATGTAGTGTTCCACTATTATATATTTCAAAGGTAACTAATCACATTCTACAACAATAATTTGTCTGTTTCTTGTCAATTTATTTAAATTACAGAAAATTGTCTTTTATGCTACAATCCCCTTTTAATTTTTTCATAATGCTAGGCCTAACTAATGTACAGTGGAAGCCGTCTTAACCAACCTAGAGTTAACCAGCCGATTCCATTATCATATAATTGGTGATAAGTCAAGTGCTGCATGATAATATAGTACTGCAATAGATTGTACTTAGACCTACTTATACTGTATTATCAATGTTTTCGTAATAAATCACAACAGAATCAGAGCCAGGTAAGTAAAACGTTAAGAGAAACTGCAGTTTAACTTACCCAATATATTTTCTTATATTTTCGAAGTCCTATAGAATAGTAAATCACAACAGAATCAGAGCCAGGTAAGTACAACATTAAGAGAAACTGCAGTTTAACTTACCCAATATATTTTCTTATATTTTCGAAGTCCTATAGAATAGTGTTCATGCGCCAGAGTTTATAGAGCCAGCAATAACCCACCATAGAACCACATATCGATTATCATCCTTATCGATACTGTACATAAGTTTATACAGCTTACGCTAGATGGCAAGCATGTTGCTGTGAAATTTGAATGACTAATCTTTGCAATAAATCCCCAAATCTATTTTAAAGAAATATATTAATAACATTCAAATTAATAATAATTAAATGAATCGTGATTTTTTCTTACCTCATACATCTATGTTTCTTTAAACACAGCACTGCAGTATCGGCGACACTTTGTCGTCATCGTCAGCTGTTTTCACGACTGTCAATTTTTTCTCCTTTTTGCCAGTAATTATCGTGAAAACAGCTGACGATGACGACAAAGTGTCGCCGATACTGCAGTGCTGTGTTTAAAGAAACATAGATGTATGAGGTAAGAAAAAATCACAATTCATTTAATTATTATTAATTGAACCTCATAATGTTAAAAATTCCCAAATTTAATATATAAACATTCAAATTACCAAACATTTATTAAATATGGGTGTACACTAACTTATCACTCCCTAACATAGCTCCAACCAGCGATAACCCACCAGTGGGTTGTTAGTAGGTTATTGCTGGGAAGAAAAGAGAAAAATCATAGACCAAGTAATATACTCTGTGGAGAAAATAGCAGTCAACATCACAATATTGTCTGACAGTGTCATAATGTTAATTTTTTGCATAAATAAATAAATACTTAAAAATTGTCAAATTATGTTATAAAAATTGTTTCAAAAAGTTTAAATATTAAAAAATGTTAGTAAATATAGAAAAAGAGCTATATACTGACTTAGGCTTTCACGGCCGGAGTTATTATGACGATCTTGTAGAAGATTTCCGGGCTGTTGACCATGGTCTTGAGGCTTGTAGTCCCCCAACATTTCGCCAGAGACTGCACCCAGCATCCTCAAGGGTTGTCTTGAGACTGGCAATTTTGTCAACTACCTGCCCTATTTATACATTTATCTGTGACGTGTTCTCTGTGCGATCCGTTACCCAGAGAACACGTCGCAGATAAATGTATAAATAGGGCAGGTAGTCGACAAAATTGCCAGTCTCAAGACAACCCTTGGGGGTGCCGGACGCAGTCTCTGGCAAAACGTCAGGGGACTACAAGCCACAAGACCACGGCCAACAGCTCAGAAATCTTCTACAAGATCATCATAAAAGAGCTAAGTTTACAACAATAAACTGAAAAATGAAGGATCAGTTGAACTGCTATTGACCCTAACTTTGGTATTGAAATAGTACTTGCAAAAATTATTACCTTGTACAGGGTTAACAATACTACGAGGGCGGATCGGAAAGTAACGCACAATAATTTTTTTCTGCCTTGGTATTGCAGCTAGAATGTTGAAATTTCACAGAGATATAGTTTGAAGTTTTCACTACAGACGGTATTTTTTTTCTCAGGTGCACCTCTTGCGAGAGAAGCTTGAACTATGCAACAAAGATGGCGCGCATGCTACAGTCGTCCACCTGTGAGGAACAGAGAAGTGTTGTTCGATTTTTGTGGGCCAAAGGGCATAAACCCAGTGAAATTCACAGGGACATGCGTGGCTTGTATGGGGATGATTGTATGGACCGTAGCAATGTCTCCAGGTGGTGCACATTCATCTAAGAGGGACGCGTGATTCGCCATGCTCCGGCCGGCCGTGCTCGTGACAGTGTTCTGGGATATGCATGGTGTTTTATTGGTGGACTTTGCTGAACACGGGACCACTGTGAATGCTGCGGCCTACATTAAAACTTTGGTGAAGTTGCATCGTGCCATTCGTGACAAACGTCACAACATTAACGTTAAACTTCTTCATGACAATGCTCGCCCCCATGTTGCTGCTGTCGTTCGTCAGAAAATTGCCGAATTTGGTTGGGAGGTGCTCCAGCATCCACCATACAGTCCGGATCTTGCACCATCGGACTTACATCTGTTTGGTCCCATGAAGAAATTCCTGGCCGGTAAACGCTTTGAGACAGATGTGGAAGTGAAATCAGCAGTGCGCAGATGGCTACACTCCAACCAAACGGACTTCTACGAACAGGGCATATTGAAACTGGTAACACGATGGGAAAAATGTGTTGAGAAAGTTGGTGACTATGTCGAAAAGTAGGTAAAAGATGTAAGTTCATTTGTGATTTTTTTCCTTTTTTTTACTATTAAACTTTTTAAAAAAATTATTGTGCGTTACTTTCCGATCCGCCCTCGTATAAATCAGATTATCCAGCTATTAGTTTAATTGGTCAGGGATTCAGACCCATACAGGCCAGTTAAGAGCACTTCTATTCTATTCCTTGATTATTTATATTCTAACTAGAAGTCCCGGCCACGCGTTGCTGTGGCTAAGGTATACGTTAAAAATTTAAATTAAGTTGCTGTCTTTCAGCCAGATTACTTAAAACGAATACTTACACACGAAATTAATAATATTGAAAATAAAATAAACACTGAACACACTTAAATTATGAAATAATCAATATTTGTAATTCAATTGAAATTCGCAGTTGCAACAAAAAGCACAGCCATCTGGATCTCTCTTTGTTAAATAATAAACCAATTACCTTACACTGCCATCTGTTAGAATCGTATGGAACTCACACATAATTACACTGCCATCTGTTAGAATCATATGGAACTCACAGATAATTATAACTCTTTGTTAAATAATAAACAAATAATTTGCAATAAAAAATAATGTGACTATAAATTTAGTTATAAACTAAAGTTGGATCAAACTGCACACAGTGTGCAAAATGTTATTAAAATCGGTTCAGTAGTTTAGGATTCCATCGCGGACAAACAATGTGACACAAAATTTTTATATATTAAGAAATTAAATTGTTAATTTTTAAATAGCCTTTCTGGATTTTTTCTGAGAACCAAAGAATTAGCACTCAAATACATAGAACTTCAGATGTTAAACATATTTAAACACAATTAAAATGTTACAAATAATTTATTTATAATACTTATGAGCTGATGATGAAGATGAAACCATATGACTTCATGGAGATTATCAATCAAACATTGGAAAAAGTTTAGTTTATCTTCCCCAATAAATTTTCAGAAGAACAGTGCACATGCACAAAAGTTTAGAGAGTTGTCGCTACAAGGAACCACATAATGTGAAGTCCTACAGAATAAAAGTGCGCTTGTGCAAAAATTTATAGATATGTCGCTAGATGGAACCACATAGCTGTAAAGTATCAGTATGATCAACCTTCCCAATAAATTTCCAAATGTTTATTAGAAATGGTTCCATACCAACTTCTCCCTTCCTAACCTAACAAAATAAATTACATGCATATTATTTAATGAAGTGTACACCAATCTGATGTACACTAACTTGTCCCATCGGAACCTAACAAAATGAAGTGAGTGAACATCAATTTCTTAAAATATATTTTCAAATGTTTGTCATTCCAATTTCACAGATATCTCCGCCATCTACTAAAAATTTCTTTAAGCGTTCGAGCAGTACTTTGAAGAAATCATTGGTTGTGTAGATAAATATTTAATAATTGTTAGAAAATGTTACAAGTATCATCAAAAATGTTTAAATAGTACAAAATGTTAGTAAAGACAGAAGAATTACGTAGAACAACAGTATTACAAGAGTACAGTATGGAAAATCAAGGGAATGGTAATCTAAACTTGAGTTGAAACATTTTTAATGATATTAAATAAGAAATGGCAGATGATCATAATAAGATGAATAATGCATATATATTTATTTAAAATTCACAGTTAAAGAAAGTTACTTTTTCAATGTTTTATTGCTGAAAAATCCTAATGAACTTGATTTGGATTGAATATGCAAACCAATATTTTCTACGCATACCCATTAAACAAAGGTGCCATCATTGAAAATGAATATAAAATCATACCAGTAGCCTATAAGACTGCCTATGACATACGAGCACTAAAGTACAGTATTACCCATTGGTTATGTTGAAGAAAGAGCAGATAAGGTGTATAAACCATTGCACATGTTGATAGACTATGGTAAGAGAAAAACTTCAAAATGTCATATTGTTCTTTCGGCTGAGGTGTATAAACCATCGCACACAATTTTCCGTCTAATATTCTTATGCCACTGATGCACTAAACACTTTTCAACCATTTACAATAACGTTTGGTACTATTTTAAACATTTTGGAACCATTTTATAAACATTTCTTACGATTTTTAAATATTTCAAAATTACGCAAATATTGTACATCGAGTTCTACAGGCGCAGAAATGCTTCATGTAACATCTGCTAGGCGACTCTCACATCGCAGTTACCAACATTTGAAAATAATTCCAAACCATATTTAGTGTTAGTGTATGCAAAATTAGTTTATAGTTTGTTAAATAATATGCATGTAAATTGTTTTGTTAGGTTAGGAAATGGGAAGTTAGTTTACGTCCATTTGGGAATTTATTCCCTAAGTTGGTAATGCCGACTTCAGAGCCATCTACCAGAAGCTACATTAACCATTACAGCAACTGCCGCAACTAGCGCATGTGCAATGAGATTCTCTATGATTCTGTAGAACTTGGAAGAATACATGTGCAATGGTTTATACACCTTATCTGCTCTTTCTTCAACATAACCTCTAACCATAGTTACCTTAGGGCTGAAAATGACAAGTGATTATCCAGTATTCTGAAATTAGTCATATTAATGAACAATTTCAGTAAATAAATGTCATAAGTGACTCAAATAATTGTAAGTGTATATAGGCCTATGGATATTCTAGATTGGCTACAACTCATCCAGAATAAACAACTAGCCATAATAATGGGTAAATCAAAATACAAAATATACGTCGCATCTTTTCTTTTCAAGTCCTAACTTCCCCATATGTCCCAATAACTTAAGTATTATTAGTATAATTTGCAGTTTACTAAAATATATCACTTCTGCTTCAGCTCTCCACTGATGGTCACAAAGATTTTATTAATTCCATACAGACTTGTCTCTTTTACAATAATTTATATTAGGACGAAAATTATCTTATCATAATATTATCGTAAGACGAACAAGGGGCGGGGATCGAATCGGTACTGAAACAATTTATGGTATATCAGTATAAATTAAACGGATTATTCTAATTTCCGAACATTATTTGGCAATATATAGTATTAACAAAAGCATTTGAATGTTAACAATAAAAATACTCGCATCATTCTGAAGAAACTATAAAATAACTATATTTTCTAAACTGACATTGACAATTCAAAGTCCAATGCTTACCCTCATTCTGACTTCGTAATCAGTATACCTCTTCTTTCCTACCCCGTGAGTAATTGGATTTATTACATCAATCTCAAGAAAATTTGCTGGAGCCGCATAGGCATCATCCAAAGTTTGTTTTTTAACATTTAATCGACGAGTAGCATCCACAGTTGTGTCCGCCATGCTGTAAAAAACACCTACTTCTGCTTATGATCTGCTTCTGCTTGATTTCATGAAAATGCATAGAGTAGCGTAGAATAGTAAGGGTAGTAATCATCAGTAATCACAGAGTATATGTGGTAGTAATCATAGAGAATGTACTCCGCATATTCCAATGTACTCTATGTTGATAAAATTTAATGATAGAATGTGTGCCATCTATTATTGAAATTCAAAGTTATTCTGAACATCATTATCAGCTTAGATATTTTTGACTCTATCGAATGCTATCGAACCCGTAGGTTCATAGCCGCGCGGACATAAAGCCCTTCATACATCCCTATCCTGAGCTGATATTTTTCCCTCAAATCACGGTTAATGTTATTCTCCCACCTCATTTTTTGGTCTACCATACCAAATGAGTGTTTTCCCTCTGGTTTTCCTACAAGAAGCTCCCATGCCCCTCTTTCATTCCCCACAATACTTAAAGAGATTGACGACGACAATGTTAATTATAAAACAAAAGAAAAAAGAACTAACAAATATAACACAACTGAGTAGGAAATAGATAAAAGTAATAATAAGTGGGTATCATTAACATATACAGGTACAGAAACAAAAAATCTAGCAAAAATATTTTTAAAAAATGACAAAATCATAAAAATTGCCTACACAACAAATAAATTAAATAATACAATTTTGAATAAAATAGAGGAAATAAACATAGGCCTATATAAAAGTAAAGGAGTTTATAAACTGAAATGCAATAGCTGTGACAAATTTTATATTGGAATAACTACTAGAAACTTCACTATAAGATTTAATGAACATTTTAGGGATTTCCTGAACAATGAGAGTAAATCAAGTTTTTCAAAACACTAGTAGAAGCAGGACATCAATTTAGTACAATAGACAATGTATTATCGATCTTGCATAGAGAAAACGATACATCGAAAATAATTAATGTTCTTGAAGAGTTAGAAATTATCAAAGAAATCATAAACAAACACTTGTTAAATGAGAACATGCCCAGTAATGTGAACCAATGTGAACCCTCTGTACAAAATTATTACTAGCAACGGTCAATACTAAACTGAAAGCAGATAAATGCATGCACTTTATAACTATGAGAAGACTAGTCCTGCACCATAAACATAATAAGTGTTTTATATTTATGCAAATTGTACCAGTTCTACTTAATTATATTTTTGGGTACTTTAAACATTGAAGTTTATACAAGTAATGTTACATTAGTGAATAGTCTATTATTATTAATTCAATATTGTTATACTTATATATATTGAGAAGTGGCCAGTGGCTCTCGTATTAATGACTTTGCAACACAGCACATCTCTCTTAGTGCACTTTGATTTTACACCTCGACTGTGCATTCAGCTTATGAGAAACTTGTAGCACATAGCTTATGTTATAACTGTCATACAAGCAAGTCCTATCTCAGAGGTGAAGTTTACACTGCTTTTAAAACCATAGTTATCTTAGTTCTACTGTTCTAATAATAAATAATTATTCTCCTTTTACTGTTTTCCATCTTAAGGAAGATAATTGCTGGTGCACTATCATCATTGATCTTGGGTCAGTTAGGAATAGACTGAAATTCAGATCATTATCTGATCAGGGATAGAATCAGAAAAGAATTATCACTAATGAGGGGTACAAATGCTAAAGATGACTGAAAATTTGGATTGAAAATATTGTGAAATAAAGAACTCTAACAGAATAATAGGTCAAAATTGCTAATAGATTGAAATGCTGGAATTTTCAGATAAAAAACTGATTTTTTTTCTTAAAGGAGTAAGAATAAAACATGCAAAAATTGTTCACAAAGTATCATTACTTGTGTTGAGCTTTCAATTTTATTTTTGAATGAATGGGGATGGATAGGATACTTTACCTGCGATTGATCCACCGTAACAGGTCAGATAGAAAATTTTTGTGGTCAAAGTTAGATGGCAACGCGGCATAATTTTTTTTTACAAAATGTAACATTTATAGGCATCTCTACTTGTTCTCTATGTTCTTAAATGCAGTTCTCTATGAGAATGTACGAAACCACCCCAGGCCAACGCAAATGGAAGAGAGTGATGCCAGGCCTAGTTTTTTCTGCCAACGCTTGGAGGCGCTTCAGTCGCTATGTCGAAAAGCAAATTCGTCTACAGTGACAGGGCAGCCAACAGACTCCCTGAATTAAATATTTTTTTTATTATTTGAAATGAGCTGACCTACTCTTAATTTAAGTAGAAACATTATCTTGATAAAACGTTTGTTTAAACTATTCCATGTAATATTAGCTTTGAATAATTTTTATACCTAGTTTATTTTATTTATATCATAATAAACTGTATATTTTATTCTATTATGTTGGCTGCGTATTTTAAAATGTAGGAGCATCGTGCATCAATTTTTGATTGTTTAATTAGAAGGAATTAATTTTCTGTTAAAAGAATATTTTCTAGTAAGTATTATTTGTACGTAAATACATTAAAATATATGAATTGGCTCATGTTTCCATTAGGTCACGGAATTTTTAAAATTCCTTAAATTACTTTTACGGAATTATTAGGTTAAGGTTTTGTTTTTATTTACATTTCCTACTTTTATAAAAAAAATTCTAATGCTTGTTAAAATTCTTAATATTTTTCCTGCGCATAATACAAGATTCTTATTCGACTGTTCCATTACATACGTGATCTAGTGGAACATCTTCCTGTGTATGATTGTTAGCCTATATAGTGCATACAGAAATTTTAGGGGGCAAACATGCTTTTGTATAATGTTAGAAATAATACGATTTTAAGTAACTTATTTTTCTTAGTGATAGGTACATTGATGCCATATCTTTGACGTAATTATATTGAATTATTATTCTTCATCTAGCCACCTGTCATTGTTCTGGGATCAAGTTTTGGATAAGATTCTCTATCTATTTGTTTATAAAACAATCGAAAAACAAATGGGCAGAAATTACTTACATTTGCGTCAAATTACATAATAATGTAATAATTTAGAGTTTTACATGATCATGTTTTCTTTGCGGTCCGGAACATTTAAATAACTGGCAGAGGAAATTATTGTTTTGTCAATTTAAGGTTATACAGGGTGGACCGCTCGAATGGACCTAATTTCAATTGCTTGTTACTGGCAAACGGTTGAAGATAGAAACTTAAAACAACGTTCATATTACAGAAAAACTCACCAAGTTTTGATATCCAGATCACCATATCTCTATATGAGCCCCAGCAGTCACTGTGACGATATCAAAGCGATGAACAATTTCTTGCCAAGTACGTTGGAGTATGTCTTCTGGAATGTTCTCAATAGCCTCTATGATGCGCTCACGAAGATCACGAAGGTCTTTGACTGGGGTGGTGTAAACTTTATCTTTGACATAGCCCCAGAGAAAGAAATCCAGTGGTGTTAAATCGGGAGATCTCGGGGGCCACGCGATTGGTCCTCCCCTACCAATCCAACGGCCAGGGAAAATGTTGTCCAAAGTCGTACGAACTTCATTGGACCAGTGGGGAGGAGCACCATCTTGCTGGAAAACGATGTTAGGCTGCAGTTGTTCAATTTGTGGAAAGAAGAACTGCTCCAGCATGTCAAGATATGTGGTACCACGAACAGTTTTCTCGGACGAAGAAAAACGGTCCAATGACCTTATTATGTGACAAACTGCACCAAACATTCATCTTCGGACTATCACGAACATGCTCTTGAATAGCGTGAGGATTCTCCGATCCCCAGATCCGCACATTATGCCGGTTTACCTTGCCTGACAAATGGAAAGTGGCTTCGTCCGAGAAGAAAAATCTTGGTCATGAAGTCAGGATCAGCGCCGAGACGGTCCAGCATCGTATTGGCGAATTCCACTCGTTTCGGCATGTCGTTCGGCTCCAGACGTTGCACTAACTGCACTTTATATGCGTGCAGTTTGAGGCGTTTGTGGACAATCCGTTGTAATGTCGATTTTGGTATTTGAAGTTCCCGCGAAGCTCTTCTTAATGACTTCCGGGGGCTTCGCTCAAATGCGGCTTGAACATTTGCTACCATTTCATCGGATGCTCTGCGACCACCACCATGCTTCTTCAACACAGATCCTGTAGCTAATAATGTATCACGCCACTTCTTTATGCTTCTAGCAGTTGGAGCATCACGGTTTAAACACACGCCGGAACTCCCTTTGAACTCTAATGATTGATTTAAACTCCGCATACCACAAAACAGCTTGCGCTTTCATCTGCGGAGTCGCCATTTTCACAAACAATTAAATCTAAGAACGAGAAACGTATCTTTGTGCCATCTACCGACAGGATTCGAAACTTGGTGAGTTTTTCTGTACTATGAACGTTGTTTTAAGTTTCTATCTTCAACCGTTTGCCAGTAACAAGCAATTGAAATTAGGTCCAGCTTGCGCTTTCATCTGCGGAGTCGCCATTTTCACAAACAATTAAATCTAAGAACGAGAAACGTATCTTTGTGCCATCTACCGACAGGATTCGAAACTTGGTGAGTTTTTCTGTACTATGAACGTTGTTTTAAGTTTCTATCTTCAACCGTTTGCCAGTAACAAGCAATTGAAATTAGGTCCATTCGAGCGGTCCACCCTGTACTATTCCGGCCTTGGTTCGAGATACTTGATTGAACAAGACTATGATGGTTTTGTTAGAATTGGCACTTGATATCAGCGAGTCCCAAATAGTAAAATTGACATTGCTTTATAAATTATTAATTTATGGACTCATGTTTGATGGGACTAAATAAACATAATAATATCCAGTAAGAAAGAATACAAAATGCTAAGGAATGCCATTTTTTCCGCGATAGTGCGTTTAGTCATACTTACAGCAATGGCAACCATGATTCAAAGTTTAACATCCTACATTTCGGGGTTGCCAACCTAAATAATTATACTGTAATAAAAATAACTATACGGTAATATTACATATTACAAACACGCGTGTGGGAAGTAAAACTGCCCTTTATGCATACTACATACAATGTATATACAAAAAATATCCAAAAGGTAGAGTTAATATATATTATATGAAACAAATCACTGCATTTTAAATGAACTGAACTTTATTTGAAACAATATAAAACAATAAATGCGTTCTTGTCTCCATTTTATCACTAAATTGGTCTCATGGCCTCCTGTAGTTTCAACTAATAAAAATTGTCCACACTGTTAACGTTGGTCAATTGTTTATAATGAAACAATTCCAACAAATGTGTTATTTTACTTTTATTTATTATTTTGAAAACACCATCGCGCAACAAATAATGTACAACGCACGTTTGTGAAATGTTTTACAAAATCTTGGAAATTAAAAACTTCGCTATCGTTCGCTTTTTAAATATTTTCCTCGATTCTGTAAAAACTACTTCCCAACTTAGCATCATAAGATACTATTTCAATAAATACATTTAAATTGAAAATATCCGACACGTGAAACAGAAGCCAGATTGTACAAAACACTAATTAAATTAGTGTTAACTTAGAGGAGTGAAACCTGGGCTCTGACTGAACATGACAAATCTCAACTGGCTGCTTTTGAAAGAAAGATACTCAGAAGGATATATGGACCTATTAAGGAAATTGGAGAGTTGTGAATGAGATGTAACAGGGTTTTATATGAGTTGTATAAATCATAAGATATCATTACAGATATTAAAGTAAACCGACTAAGATGGGCAGGACATACGCAGAGAATTACCAAAAATTAAGTTGAAGAATTATAGATGATAGGCCAGAAGGAAGACAGAGAACTGGAAGAGCGAATTCGAGATGGATGCATGGAGAACTACAGAATGTCAAATCTTTAAAACTCAAGAATTGGTGGATGGTTGCCAGAGATAGAGAAGGCAGGAGAAAAATTATGAATTGAAAGAAAACAATAAAAATCCAAGAAATATAAAAACTTGTAAAAAATCTTCTAATATAGTAAGGAGTGTCAGGTGATAGAAAACTACTCAAAATAATGACAGACACAACAAGAAAAATTCACCCTGTACTGGACACAAACCTAGGATTCTGGATATGTCATATGGACTAAGATGTCAGACAGTTTATTGATTAAAAAACCCTAACGTTACACAAAATTATTGAGTAACACTAAGAAATTAGGACTGGAAGTAAACATCAATAAAACTAAATATATGGTCACACGTAGAAATTCATTAAATAATGGAAATGGACAGCTAATGACAAATGAGGGAAATTTTGAGGAAGTGGCTGAATTCAAATACCTAGGAACAATAATCACAAATAGGAATGAGATGCACAAAGAAATTAAACATAGGCTCAATTCTGGAAATGCATGCTATTATGCATTGCAGAGACTCTTGATGTCCCAACTCCTTTCAAAAAACGTTAAACTGAAAATATATAAAACTATTATTCTACCAGTTATATTATATGGGTGCGAAACATGGACTCTTACTTTAAGAGAGGAAAGGAGATTACAAGTATTTGAGAATAAAGTACTTAGGAAAATTTTTGGACCAAAGAGAGATGAACAGACAGGTGAATGAGAAGACTACATAACAATGAACTACATGGTCTTTACAGGAAGCCAGATATAATAAGAACAGTTAAGTCTCGTAGACTGCGATGGGCAGGACATGTTGCACGTATGGGGAATGAAAGACTTGCATGGAAGCTTCTTGTAGGAAAGCCAGAGGGAAAACGCCCAGTTGGTAGACCAAGAATGTGGGAGAATAACATTAACTATGATTTGAGGGAAGTAGATTATACAGGAAATGATTGGAAAGCATTAGCTCAGGATAGGGATGTATGGAGAGCTTATGTACGCGCGGCCATGAACCTACGGGTTCGATAGTGCCAGTGAGTAAGTAAGTAAGTAACGTTACACAAAAAGAAAATGCACGTAGGTCTAACTTAAAATGTACCATTTGTGTAACGATAGTCACTGGATGCTAATAGAAAATCTAACTAACTCACTGGCACTATCGAACCCGTAGGTTCATGGTCTTACGGACATAAGCTCTCCATACATCCCTATCCTGAGCCAATGTTTTCCAATCATTCCCTGTATATTCTACTCCCCTCAAATCATAGTTAATGTTATTCTCCCACCTCATTCTTGGTCTACCAACTGGGCGTTTTCCCTCTGGTTTTCCTATAAGAAGCTTCCATGCACATCTTTCATTCCCAATTCGTGCCACATGTTCTGCCTATCGCAGTCTATGAGACTTAACTCTTCTCATTATATCTGGCTTCGTATAAAGACCATGTAATTCATTGTTATGCAGTCTTCTCCATTCTCCTGTCTGTTCATATCTCACGAAGTTTAATTTCTGAGATTTGAAATTGTAATAAACTGAGAAAAATATGATCTAACCAATTCAATTTGTTTGATTGAATTATATGAATCTATTGTTTACACAATGAACAATTAACAGTGGTCTAACATCCGGCTTCGATGTCGTAAGGTATTTAGTGGGAGAGTGCCAGGTGTTAGTATTTATCTTTATACACGGACCAACGGATTTGTGCCGCTATAGCGCTAACATCTGGAAATGTGTGCTATTATGCATTGCAGAGACTCTATAGCGCTAACATCTGGAAATGTGTGCCATTCTGCATTGCAGAGACTCTATAGCGCTAACATCTGGAAGTGTGTGCTATTATGCATTCGCTTCATGGTAAAGTGTGAAGTATTGCCTGCCCTATGATTTAATTAAATGGCCGCGGTGTAAGTTCATTTGTGATTTTTTTCCTTTTTTTTACTATTAAACTTTAAAAAAAAAATTATTGTGCGTTACTTTCCGATCCGCCCTCGTATTATGTAGAGTGGTCATATTTGCTCCCCATTTACATCCTGCCAGTCTTTTCAGTATTGTTGAGCGATTCTGTACTTTTATTGTAATTGATTCAGTATGGTGTTTCATTGTGAGTTTGTTATCAAGTGTTATTCCTAGATATGTTATAGAATTGTTTCTTTTTAAAAGCTTATCATTTATCAGAATTTCTAGTTCCTCAATCTTGTGTTTTAAGGAGAATATCTGGTAGACAGTTTTATTTGTGTTTTTCTGCATGTTGTTATTGCTAGCCCGTGTAGTTAGTACTTGCATAAGGCTATTTATTTTCCTTTCTATTGTTTCTTTATTGAACTTTTTGTTGTCTATTGTTGTGTATATTACTGCATCATCAGCAAACATAGCTATTTTGGTATCATCATCTTCAATTAGAGTTGGCAGATCATTTATATATAGGTTTCAAGAGGGTCGGGCTGGTCACTGTACCTTGTGGTATTTCTGCTTTGGTCTGCTTCTATTTTGTATTTATGTTGTCCCATCTCGTCCTAATCCATCTCTGTGTGATGAAGTCCTTAATCCAGTTGAACATATTACCAACTATTCCTAAAGTTTTAATTTTCTTCAAAAGTTTTTTCTCTCCACACTTTGTCAAAAGCATTCCTGAAATCTATGAAGACTGCAATTACCGTATACTCTGTTCTCTGTTAAATGCTTCTTTGGTAGTTTGGATAAATTGGATGATGGAGTATATTATCGATAGGTAAGGTCTGAATCCATTTTGTTGTTCAGATATCAGCTTATATGTTTCTAGGTGCCCTGATGATATGAAATGTGATGATGATAATGATGTGCCAGGAGAGACCTTAAACTGAACTTAATCTATTAAGGTGAATATGATAAAGTTGATAATGGTGATCAAATGGTGATCAGAGACCATTTGGGCCTTAAAGTTTCCTGACATTTGTCTCACAGGTGAGGAAAAATCGTGAAAAAAAAAACCTCACTCAGGAAACTTGTCCTGACCAAGAATTGAACCCGTGCCTGCAGCATGCTACCAAGAGATCATAGTGCTAAATAGTTCATTTGTATAATAAGATAATATTTTCTTCAAATTATTGAAAGGATTACTGTATATGTAGGCCTACCCCATATATTTTCTTCTTCACTATCATCAGTTGGAACATTCGCAACAACATTTTCATAGTTGGCAGTGTTTCCATAGCCTATGTCATTATCATAATCATCATCATAATCAGCACCAATATTTCCTTTTTTTTTATATATATTTTTGTTTTAACATATGACTGTCATATATAATAGTACAGATTTAAAAAAATTAGTTTATCTACTAAAATATGTAAGTCATATGCAAATAATTTTCATATAAAATAAATATAATATATATTGAAAAGTGTTTAGGATTTTTCTTAAAATATTTCTTCTTCTTGTAAGCCCATGTTTCCCATAACAGAGATTTAGGCGTTCTTCCCCTACAAGGAAGAATTTGAACCATACTAATTTAGTTACACTTGTTTTCGTATAGATGTCATTTGAGTGGTCTGTGGTCAGCGTTCTGCCTCATACTGACATCTAGGAAACCAAGGTAGTACTAGGATGGGAAAATTCGGTAAATTTTGCTTAGAGGCCTTTTCATTCAGGCTTAAGGATCTTTTACGAGCCTGAAAATCTTCAGACTCGGGACCCATGGCTTAAAGTCCCTCCCGGAGGACTCGCTCCTTGGATTTTTCCATCCTAAAAAACCCATTGACCCTGGCCGGGTTTGAACCCACGACCCTCGGCACCAGAGGCAAGGAGCATAACCACTAGTCCACCGCGGCCGATTCTTAAAATATAACAATTATTAATAATTGCCTTCTGTAATTGTACGAGGGAGAATCAAATATAAACAGGCCTTTGTTTACTGCGCATGCGTAGAGTGCGATATGAGTTGGAGGCTTTTACAGCAGATGCAGTGGGGTCTCTGGAAAGGGACCGCGGCCTTGGGAACTCATTTTGTTTTGTTCCTCAGTTGCTGTGGAGATGTCTGAGAGAGAGGTGCATCCAGCTGTTGCGCAACGAGTAATCATCAAGTTTCTCGTCAATGAAAATGTCAGTGCAGCTGAAATTCGCCGTCGGTTACTCCTAAGTTTGGGGAAAGAACCCTTTCATGGTCCAGAGTAAAACATTGGTACCGCAAGTTTAATGAAGGACGTGAACGTGTTGAAAACTTGGCCCACCCTCGCCGCCCATGCACCAGCATCAATCCAGAAAACATCCAAGCTGTTCAAGACATCATTGAAGGGGATCGCCACATCACAGTGCTTGACATTTGTCGAGAACTTCTCATTAACTATGGGAGTGTGCAATCAATCATTCGAGAGGAGCTGAAAATGAGAAAAGTGTCAGCTCGTAGGGTTCTGCGGTTGCTCACTGCAGAATAGAAAGCAGTGCGAGTTCAAATGTCTCGCATGCTCCTCACGCGCTACGAAGAGGAAGGTGATGCTTTTCTGGACAGAATCATCACTTGTGATGAGACATGGGTGCATCATTACACACCCAAATCAAAGAGGGCCAGTCTGGAGTGGAGGAAGACTGGAGAGCAACCGCCGGTGAAACCCAAGTCACGACTGTCTGCAGGGAAAGTTTTGGTGGCCACAGTGTTCTGGGACTCAAAAGGTGTCCTTCTGATTGATTTCCTTGAACAACAAGGACAACGACGACGGACC
The DNA here is from genome assembly GCA_030220185.1 of Diploptera punctata. Lineage (NCBI taxonomy): Eukaryota > Metazoa > Arthropoda > Insecta > Blattodea > Blaberidae > Diploptera > Diploptera punctata. The sequence continues at coordinate 3,678,229 of JASPKZ010003852.1, forward strand.
ATTAATGCTGCCTACTACTGTGACCTTCTCAGTCAAGTTTGAGTTGCCTTCCGGTCAAAACGGCGCAGCAGTCCAATCAGAAATGTGTTGATTCTGCAGGACAATGCCAGACCACACACCGCAGCAGCAACACAGCGAAAATTGGCCGAAATTCACTGGACTGCCCTTCCACATCCACCCTACAGCCCGGATCTCTCACCATGTGACTTCTTCATGTTTGGTCCACTCAAAGAAGCTCTTGGAGGACATCGTTTCACAACCAACGAGGAGGTGAAAGACTTTGTGTGCAACTGGCTGCGCACCCGTCCTCGTACTTTCTTTGAAACTGGCATTAAAAAACTGCCTGTCCGTTGGAACAAATGCATAGCAAAGATGGGTGAATATGTAGAAAAGTAAGAAAAATGTTAATTTCAATTAATCTTCATGAATAAAAGTTTTGGAACAAAAGGCCTGTTTATATTTGATTCCCCCTCGTATAATTATAAGACCATTTTAAAATATAGTGTAATGTCTTAGTCATTGAGAGCCATGAAATAGAAGTACAGCTATTACTTTCTCTACAGTGTGTGAGATGCAAGAAAGTAATTGATGTTTCTGCTTTAAGCTGACGCGAAGATCACAGTGTTGTCAAATGTCCTCTTATCGTCAGTCTCCTCTTACCCAAACCATTTCTTTATCACCGTTGGTAATACTCGTATGTTAATCGTACATATGCCATGCAAAAGAAGTTTTGATACAGGTAACTTGATACAAAATGAAACTGTTGTTATGATTAACACACAAGTCTCCACTTCACACTGTGCACTGAAAGCGCGACACTGGAACTGAGTCAACACAGAACAATGGATCCCTGAAATCATATGATAAACATGGATTGTAATTGGTCATCAGTAAGGTGAACCCCTTCATGTGTACGATTGCCCATTCACTATCATTCACTTTCTTGCATCTCATGCACTGTAGTATTCATTGAGCTTCTAGTTCCATTACTTCCTATTGTAATAATTTTATAATCTAGTTCCATTTCAAGAGCTGTGTATTTTGTATGTTCCTTTTCATACATTTTACACAAAGTGTGTATAGAATAGCTTTGTCAATTAAGTAGCCTTTTTGTGAATTTTTCTCTTACAGTACTGTTATTTTGTCATCTAGAAACCTTCTGCTCCAGTTTTTGATTGTTTAAAATGTCAGGATACGTATTTATAACAGGATCAAAGCAAATGTAATGTTAGAATTTTATAATCCAAATCGATTTCAACAATAGGTCTAATTAAAAACTCACAATCCATCTAAATTTAATAAAAAATCAGTGAATTTGGAGAAGACACAAGTCTGTGACAATAGAAATCCATAGCCTCCTGGTATATATCAATGATCAATATGTGATGTAATATGAGAGCTTTAAAAATTTTTAAAACATGAAGTAAACATAATTTTTCTTCCCTAATGATGGCATAATTTATATCTGCAAGGAGCATGATTAGTAAAATTGTTATATGGCTGGAAACTGAAGAACATATTACATTTTGGACAAATATTATATTAAAAGAAACAAAACAACTGCTTTATGCCATTTAAAATAATATTTACATTACCATATTAGAATATGTGTATAACAAAATTATACTCTTGGATTGTTAAGGTATTTTGTAGCATTAAGAAGTACATATTTTAATATTAAAATTTATAAATTTGGGAGAAGTGTATTAAAAAGGTCATAAATGAATTTGCCATGCTTCAATCAAAACACAAAATGAAGATAACAAGAACTCAGCATTGAATTGAAAAGGAAAATTACAAGAGTGGTTATTTTAAAAAAAATTGTGGACTGAATTATAATTGCTACGCATTTATTTATTTATTTTGGAGCCTGGCATAAAAAGTGGACCTCCAAATTTTTCTTTATTTTTTATGTTTAAAATAAATATTAAGCAAGTCCAACAATAAAACAGAAACAAAAAAGTATGAATAATATAGAAACAAACCAGAAAAACTACAAATAATAATGCATTCTGCCTGAAGAATATAGTAGCCTTTGTGATCAGCCATCATTATTGTTTTTCAAATGTTTGTCCAATGTGAAAACATGGAGAGGAAAATAATTTGATTCAATCTTAGATATTAAATTTAACACTTCTCACCGAAAGACAAATTTTATTTGAAGAAAAAATATATATGCCTGAATCGGAATTTGAACCCAATGTCAATATTGGGTTCAAATCCCAATTCAGACACATATTTTTCTTGACTCTTTAGGAATTAACACTATAAGGTATTTATTTAAGTAAAATTTTATCACCTCACTTCATATTCTTCTTCTTCTTAGATCGGTTTCGGGATCTTCAGTTCCATTTTCAGTATTTTTACGACTGTTATTATGTCATCCTCAAGATGAAGCTGCTCTTCAAGACGACCTAACAACAGTCTTGAAATTACTGAGAATGGAACAGAAGGAGGTCCCAAAACTTGTCTACAAAGAAGATGAATATGAGGTGAGGTGATAAAATTTTACTTAAAAAGAAAGATGTATTTTTCTGTTTTTATTATCCATTTCATACATCTTAAATAATGGATATATCATATTTGAAGAGAATAATATTTTTCTCTTCAAATATGATCTATTTTTCTCTTCAAATATAATTTGATTCTATGTTAATATTATTCGTTTTTAAACATCTTAATGATGGACAAATTATATTTGAAAAGAAAAATATACGCCTAGACCGGGGTTTGAACCCAAGACCTTTGACTTTCTATGTCAGTGCTCTTCCATCTGAGCTACCTAGGCCTCTAATCTAAACGCATATTTTTCTATATTTAATTAATGTTGGGAAGTAAACATTATGAGGTATAATCATTAAAATTCATCGGAGAACATATTGCAATTGCTGCACATAGTTTATTAGAACATCATAAAATTGGAAGAGAAGCTAAACTTTTAAAACAAGTAGAGAAACCTTTGGAATTGACAGTTTGGGAAAAAATATACATTCAGAAAAACAAAAATAGATCAATGAATTTTGATATCCCTAACGAAATTACATTGATTTTGAAGTTCATAAATTCAACCATAGATGGCAGCACTGAAGATGGCGACAATAGAATAGTTGACGGCCGAAGAATTTCATCAGTCGGAGTTATGGCTGACGATGAACATGATTATGTTTGAAATCGCGATATCATGGAAGCATGAATCCTATGAGGTGAGTTGTTTAAACAAAATGTTCTCCGATGAATTTTAAAGCATATTTTTCTCTTATACATAGTTAATTCCCTAACCCCAAATGCTACGAGCCGTTGCTACGATTTTGCAAATGGCAGCTTCTTTATTAAGAAGACTTTTTATTGGGAATTTTAAACATTACTTATAAAGCCAGTAGTGCTTCTTTCAAAGGTCCTGGGTTCAAACCCCAGTCTAGGCGTATATTTTTCTTTTCAAATATAATTTGATTGTTGAAAATAATTAATACATCACCATAATTCCCAAAAATAGACAGTGGCAAAATATCTTATAATATTCAATGTTTACTAATTTCATGCAGATTAATTGTCTCTCTCCATTAAAGTCCAGGGTGATAAATGTTTGATATTACACATTTTAAAAAAAATTAAGAATAATGATAGCACAGTTAATTTGTTATAATTCTGATGTCTGATTACAGCTGATTTACTCAATTTATTACGTTAGGTGAGAAGATGAGCAAGTTAGTGTATACCAGATTAGTTTACAGTTTATTGGATTGTATGTAAACCTATATGATTTATTTTCTTAGATTAGGATGGATCAAATTAGTGTATATCAGATTGAAAGAATTTTAAACATGATGAAAAAGTGGCATATGTAATGCCACCCTATTCTAGAGTTGCTCCTCCCTTTCTAATTAACTAATTCACTGACATTATTAAACCCATAGGTTAATGGAAATGCAAATATAAGATCTCCATATATCCCAATCCTGAGTTAATCCATTCATCTCATGTATCATATACCTCCCTCAAATCATGGTTAATGTTATTCTCTTACGTCATTCTTGGCGTACCTACTGGGTGATTTCCCTCTGGTCCTCCTCTCTAACCTAACAAAATTAGGAAAACTCCCAGTAGGTAGACCGAGAATAAGGCAGGAGAATAACATTAACCATAATAAATTCAAAATGTGCTAACCACCTATTCCAATTTAATCATTGTTTCGATCCAAATTTTGAAATTTTACATATTTGTGATAAGGGTACGAAGTTAGATCTTTTGGAGGCTGTAGAAATTAATAAATTTAAAAGTAGTAAAAAAACTTAAATTCTCAACTTGATTTGAATGAATCCCCTTTGTTAAATTTAAAAATTTTAATAAATATTGTTGTATTGTTGCTTAGATCAGTTGGAACACAATTCATAATTTGTTAACATGTCTGAAGAAGGTACAGTGTACCGAAACAGCTGTCACTGAATTATATAATAAATATGAAAATCAAATAAAACTACATTTTATTTTTATTTAATTAACATTAACTATGATTTCAGGGAAGTAGATTATCTTCTTGTAATCTTGTAAGCCCATGTTTCCCTTAACAGAGATTTAGGCGCTCTCCCCCTACAGGGAAGAATTTGAACCATACTGATTTAGTTATACTTGTTTTCGTATAGATGTCATTTGAGTGGTCCGTGGTCAGCGTTCCGCCTCATACTGACATCTAGGAAACCAAGGTAGTACTAGGACGAGAAAATTCTGTAAATTTTGCTTAGAGGCCTTTTCATTCAGGCTTAAGGATCTTTTATGAGCCTGAAAATCTTCAGACTCGGAACCCACAGCTTAAAGTCCCTCCCGGAGGACTTGCTCCTTGGATTTTTCCATCCTAAATAATCCATCGACCCCGGCCGGGTTTGAACCCACGACCCTCGGGACCAGAGGCAAGGAGCATAACCACTAGTCCACCATGGCCGATGGGAGTAGATTATACAGAGGACGATTAAAAAGATTAGCTCAGGATAGGGATTTATGGAGAGCTTATATCTATGTGGCCATGAACCTATGGATTTGATAGTTTTAGTGAGTTAGCTGTAAAAGTAGTGTTAAAAGAGTAATAAACATAAAAAAAATTATAACCCATTACAATGTTTGTCATTAATATTCTGTATGTTCTGACTTTACTTGTTCATTATGCAAAGTGATTCACCTTCTATATTTTCAGTCCAACTGTTGAGCTATATCCATGGTACCCAAGAATGCAAGGTTAAAAATAGAATATGTTATTTTTAAGTTTTGTACTTCTTTATTCTTTGTCATATGAGTCTTGGGAGTGTGTCCATAGATTTTCTCTAGTCAAAAAAAAGCTAGGGTAACAATAGAGCACTTCAAAACAACATAGCCAGTTATGTTTTTTATACCGATACACATCCTGCCTAAAATTTGTTAAAATTTGTATGAATTGTCTGTTTTTGCATTGAGCTGTTTGTTTTATATTCAATTCCGGAATGGATTTTCCTAGGATTTTTGTTTCCAATTTCTCTTCAATGGAAAATAATGTAAACAGCTGGATTGTAGAGCAGTTACAGTATTGATTATTTCAAATTCTCAGAAAAAACAGTAATATACTCTACACACATTTCAACAATCGCTTATTTGCAGGGAGTATGCAAAGTTGATCACTCCTAATGGTCAGATTTTATGAAGGGGATGGGGGATGCACATGCAGGAAGAAACAACAAAGATTTGTATTATCCATGTTGTAGATTTCCAACCCTCGTGCTCTATGATTTGGAATGAGTCCTTTCACAGCTTGCTCTATGTTGGAAGTAACATATTGGAAGCTCATTTAGGTTAAAAACATAAGATTTTTTAAATGTTATTAAGGAAAGAATAAGTTATTAGAAAACTGGCGGTTGCACAGACCTGCAACAATCTCTAAAAACCACTGATGATATTTTGTCTTTAGACATTGAAATCCATGCAGAGATGCATTATAATTAAGCTTGATCTAATAAATTTCACTTATATTTCAGTGTATGAAATGAGAAAAAAATTTTAAAAATGTCACATTCAAGCAAGGCCAAGATTGGAGAATCTTATGATTTTCAGTCTTTTAAGATAAATAAAACAGCAAAAAGACGTATTTCATCTTATTTAGGTAAAATTAAACAAACCCAAAAAGATGGTAACAAATTTAACGAAAAAGAAGAATTCAGTTACTATCTACAGAAGAAACCCATCACTGTTCTTCAGGCTTTATCTGAATTTCTATCTGATAGTGTTGATCTGCCTTCTTTATTACATGAAACAGCAGATGTACTTAAATCTGTCACCAACTCTACAGGTATGCATAGAAATGTATGATACATTTATTATTTAATTTTAAGATCTAGAATATTCTATACCAGTATTGCTAATGTTTAAACATTGCTTATAAAATAGTTATTTTCTAATAATCTGTTAGTAATAGGAGAATTAAACTTTTCTGGACATTTATAAAGTAAAATTGGTGGTTGAAGTTTTCAACTTATTTTTATTTGTCTTTTCATTTGATAAATATGACTTTTTCTATTAATATGCGTATTTAATGCATTTTTCAACTTAATTTTATATGTAAATCCAATAATATCATTTTACCCGAGCCGCCGATTCTCCGGCTCTGAAGTTTAGGTTGTACGAGGGGTAAAGGGAGAACTCACCCTCTACTGCCAATAAGAAAATGGTTGTAGTGGGAGTGAACGTTTGCCACAACCAATCACTGCTCTTGACGCAACTATAGCGCGCTAGTAAGGTTTGAAATTGCTGAGATATTATCAGCTGTATGTCTGCTAACCGCATAAATAAAGCGGCCACTCCCACTGAATATCCATATCGGCAACACTGTCGTGAAAATGTCAAGGCTGGAGAATCAGTGGCTGCAGTGTACTCAGGTTAAATTGTGCATACTGCAGATGAAATCTTCGTTGGAGATATAAATTGTCATTTGTCATTGTGATTGGCTTTGCAGGTAGTTTAAGCATGGCATGTGCAGGTAACAGATAGAACCAACTGATCTAATCAACACACGGCACCCAAATGGCTAAATATCTCATCAAAATTTGAAGCAAACCCATTCAGTAGATTTTGAGAAAACATGCATTTTATGACCTATATTTTAAGATTATTGATATAATGTTTTTGGATTCTCTTAGTTATGTATGTATTATATAACTATACAAAAGGCTTTTATGATCACTGAAATTTTACTGATATTTTAGGTAAAAGCAGCTGTTACAAATCTATCTAAAATCACGTATAGAGATTAATACTTGTAGATATATGTTTGCCATTCTAGTTTAGGTGGTAGCATACCTGCTTCCGACTAGACCAATCTGAGTTTGATACCGGCAGAATAAAAAATTTAATTTAATCATCAGGTTTTAAGAAGGAAATAAGTCCAAAAATCAAGTTTTGGAGAAATTGTAAAACTGTATTAATGGTAAAGTTTTGATTTATTAACCGTCATATTTGTACTGGAATTGCAGAAAACTGTTTTGGTATAGAGTATAAATTACAACAATGTATCTACCCATTTACTTTTATAGAGTTGAAAAAAGTTGATGGATTTATTCACTTCTTAAAACTTGTCAAGTTTCAGCTGGGTAAAAAATAATTTCTAAGTTAAATATATATATATATATATATATATATATATATATATATTTTTTTTTTTTAATTCGCAACAAAAAATGAAAATGGAAGGACACAATTTTACAAGAGAGTGTAACTGAAACAATTAACAGTCATTCATACACTGATTGATCTTCATTGTGTTGAGAAGTTGTAATCCAAGTCATATAAAACTGGATTTTTGTGGATAATTACTTCCATTAGGAAAAAATTTTGCTCATAAACAGATTTGATAAACATTGCTTGTTATCAAATGAGAACTTAGCAGCACTAGTCTACAGGAACAGGGAACATGTAAGACTAATTTCCCTGGTACATATGCTTCACCATATATTTATTTATTTTTCTGAACAACATCTTTGTACAGATGATTACAAAACTCTCTTTTCCTCTTTGGAAATTCATCAGAATCAGATGATGATATTGATTACAAAATTCTCTTTTCTTCTTTAGGAATTCATCAGAAACAGATTTTTGACTTTGTTATATGCATATAAGGTAATAAAAAACATACAACGGGTGAAAATTGAGATTGATGGAAAAATTATAGAACAAGTGTCTGATTTCTCATACTTAGGAAGTGTATTTACAGAACATAAGAGTGACATTGATTCAAAATTACGAAAGTATAATAAAATTAATGGGATAATAAGACATTTTGGTAAACAGTTGAGGACAGATAATACAAAACTAAGATTACATAACGTCACATCAAAAGCTGCTCTAAAATACACAAATGGAATTTTGATTTTAAATAAAAGAAATTCTCATAAACTTATCTCACAAAAATGTATTCCTGTAGACTTCATCTATTATCTGTTAAACATGTTAATAATATTTTGAAGTATCCTATATGATTTTGTGATATTCTAATGGCAATCTTGGGGTAATGCATTCCTCAGATATAGGCAATATGTGAGAAAGTGTGTGTGTGTGTTCCGACACCCACGGCACTTTACTTGCTTTGGATTCTGTGCTAGGGAAATAGATGGCATTAATGTAGTCTAAAGTCCACCGCTGTGGTCTCGAGGTAGCATGCTGCCTTGTCACGCAGCGGGCCTGGGTTAGATCCCCGGTCGGGACAGTTTTTCTGGGTGAGGTTTTTATCAGGGTTTTTCCTCACCTGTAAGACAAATGTCAGGAAAATTTAAGGCCCAAACGGTCCCCGAAATCATATGGCCATCATCATCATCATCCTCCTTGTCATTATCATCATTATCCTTCACCGGTGTGGAAAGCAACGGGAAGTTACCATACCTACAATTCCCTAGTAAAGCTGCAAAGCATAGCATGAAAGTGCTATGATTGCAGTGAAAGACCTGCCCTTGGGCAGAATTACTATGGATGGAATGTAGTCTACTTTTAATTTATGCAACTTTTAACAGAGTACTTTACATAGATATAGGTATTGTTGACATTAAAAAAACAATAGAATGTTATTAACAACAAACTCCCTGTGGATATCAGTATTTTATTAAACAATTTATAAAACTTTGCATTTGCAGGTGTTGCACTTTATATGATTGACAATGCAAAGAAAGAGATTTGTCAACATTCTAGAAACACATTAAGTTCTCTCCATGGAGTTACCACTTGGAAAATTGGTAAGGAATTGTAGATATAAATAAATATTGTATATTTGGGTAGTATTTATTTTCTAAATCAATTCATTATAAAATTTCAGGTGCTGGTACAATAGTAGCAGCTTATGTTGCCTATCAGAAAGAATTTATTATTGTGGATGATATTTTTGGAGATGAGAGATTTCCATTGGGAATTGGATGGGATGGTAAGAAATAGTTAATTAATATTGCACTCTTAAGGTCTAACCCACCAATTAAATTCATGTATTGTATTGTAAAGCTAACATACTTTAATTAAAGTTTGTACACTGAACTCAAGTATGAATCACAGGCAGTGACAACTCTGTATTAAGTTATGGAGGGACTTGATTATTTAAATCAAATTTTCAAAATTTAAATTTAATGGTCTTGACAACAAAATTTTGGAGCAGGTGAATAATTTTACATATCTAGGATGCAATATCTCATATGAAAAAGAAAAGGATGTAAATGCAAAAATATCTAAATTTTTAAAAATTTTAGGGTTAATAAATTATATCTTCAAGCCACAGTTAGTCCAAAAACATTCAAGACTAAAAGTGTATAAACCACTGGCTCTTCCAACTCTTTTGTATGGTAGCAAAGTATGGACGTTGAAACAGAAGGATATACAGAGACTTAGATCTGCTGAAATGAGATACCTTCGGAGGACTGCAGGATATACACTGCTAGATCACAAAAAAAATGAAGACATCTTAGAAGAATTACACATGGAGCCTTTAGAAAACAAAATTTCTGATTATAAGTCAAGATGGATGCAACATGTTCATCGAATGGAAGATTACAGGATACCCAAACAAATGTTAAGATATCAACCTGCAGGAAGAAGAAGACCAGGACGTCCACTCAAAAGACTTTTGGATGGTGTTTCTCTTGAGGCCAAAATAGGTCAACAAATGGCCTAAATTCGTGAATATACTATGATGATGATGATGATGATAAATTTAATGGTGAAAGGTACTGGTAATGAGAAGGCTGATATGCTTGCAAAAAAAGGTACACTCATCCAACAAAGTAAGATCAATTACTTATCTTACAAATCAGTACAACTCTACACCAAAATGAAAATAAAATCCCATATAACTGAACAAAACAAAATCCAATGTGAAACCAAGATATGGAAGACATTACTAGAACCAAATACAATACCAAACAGCCCCTGTTGCAGTTGCATCATTTTGTCTTGAAACTGGTCATGATTGCTTGGCAGCACATCTACATAAAATTAAGCTACTAGACTCACCACACTGCACTTTGAGATGGTTAAATTGAAAAGTCTGCTATTGCAGCACATAGTTTATTGCAGATTCATAAAATTGAAAAAGAAGTCCAACTTTTAAAACATTTGGAAAAATCTTTAGAATTGACAATTTGGGAGAAGATATATATTCAGAAGAACAAATGTAGATCCATGAATTTCGAGATTCCTGATGAACATGACCTCATCTCAAAGTTCATCAAATCAACACCAGATGGCAACGTTATTGATGGAGATTCCAATGAAAATCCGGTAGTCATAATGTCGGTTGAAAATGAGAGAGATCCTTCTCTTGAAAACTAGTTCCCGTGTTTAAAGAAACATAAAATATGAGGTAAGATGTGAAAAAATTACTCATTAATTTACGAATAAAAATTGTACCTGTGATGGCAGTCATCTTCAACAAATTAAAATTTTTTAAAAATAATCTGCTAGGTCTTTCAGAACTTGTTTCATTTTCAAAGTACCCAATACAACAGCTTTGAAAATGGAACTAGTTCCAAAAGGCCTAGGTGGTTATTTTAAATTATTTTCAATTTGTTGAAGATGACTGCCATCATAGGTACAATATTTATTGTTTTAATATTCAATGTCTTGACAGAAAAGCTATCACCTGAAATATCATGCTACAGTTTAGATCATTGTGAAGTTATTGTCTACATGTATTGTGTGAATGTAGATTACTGTGTCTGCACTGCACGAATTAATTTTTCAGGGGAATCTGTGAAGGCAGTGCTGTGTGTGCCTGTGGTGACTCCAGATGATAACTGTATTGCTGTGATTGAACTCTGCAGAGAACTCAAACAAGAAGTGTATAACAAAGTATGTTATTATTATTATTATTATTTTATTTTTGTCTTCAAAGCAATCTATCTATACTGCTATCAGAATATTTGTAGGTATTGTTAGTATTAGTAATGATAGTAGTAGTATGGTGATGGTGGTGACATTGACAGTAACAGTAATAGTGCATGCCAAAGTGTAGATGGTTAAGGCAATTTGCTACAAGCTGGAAAATCGAGGGTTCGAGTCATAATGGGGTCAGGATTTTTAAACCATGGCCTTGAGGTTGGCTCTGCTTCTAACTGAAATGAATACCTACCAGATATGTTCTGAGGGTAAAGGCAGCATTGGGGTTGACATGTCATGCCGATTGTCTATAAAGATGGAATCCTTCAATCTTCTACTACTCCAAGGCTCTCCTATGCTGTAATGGGATCATTTTGTCTTTTTTAGTAGCAGTGATGGTGGTAGTATTTCAATATTTACATTTATATAAGTCAACTACGGACACAAATAAAGCAAAGTTTAAACCACACTACTTTTTTACAGCAAACTCCCGATTATCCGTGCACATATTATCTGGTTTGCAGATTATCCAGGCATGACTCTTTTTTAAAAATACCATATTTTGTGTTATGAAAAAATTCTTTATTTTTAAACGTGCTACTGTGAACTGCGCTTAGAAACTAGCACAATAGAGTAACCTTCTCTCACAACCCCCTCCCCTGAAACGTTTAACAGTACCAAGCAACATTCTGAGAATACAATACAATTTCGGAAATTTCCGTTGTGGAGTCACTGAAAGTTTGTTGTTACAAATTGAAACCACGGATATGCTGTGGCAGTGGGTTTATCGCTGGTTAGTAGTGTGGTCATTGGTGGTTACTAGTATGGTCATCGGTGATTTTTTGTCATCACTAGTTATAAGTGTGGATATCGGTTGTTACTAGTGTGGTCATCGATGGTTACTAGTATGGAAATCGCTGATTATTTGTCATTGCTGGTTATAAGTGTGGATATCGGTGGTCACTAATGTAGTTGTCGCTGGTTACGGTGACCATTTTAAATAACTTGTAACCAGAGTGGTCATAACAGGAAATAGTCCCACTATTTTTTTCATATTTACGAGTAAAATAAAATAATGATAATTATGACTTGCATCTAAATACATTTAATATAACATTTTATGAATATTTGTTGCATTTAAGTAGTGTTAAAGTGGGTAAATACATTTCTGATTATGTTGTTCCACGGTGCCGAATAACTTAATTGGATTATCCGTGTTTTTTTTATTTTCCGTGCATATCTTGGTCCCAATTAACACGGATAATCGGGAGTTTGCTGTAGTTGTTACGGAAACTAAAAAAATGTTGAAATTGGAATCATGATTTAAATATTATTCTGTAATTAACTAAATATGTATATTGTTGTGGTATTCATAAGTCTGTTGCAAGTGCAACTTATATTAAATTTTTCTTGAATTATAAAATTATGATTAGTAATGAAATTGACCATAAAAATGAAATAATCACCTAGCATTTGCCTCATTGATTGAGTAAAATCACAGTCAGAATGATGAGTATGGGTATTTGAAGTTGAGTCCTTCTAATTTAAGTCACAAAGTAAGTCATAGGCTTGCATTCTAACTTGCATCTTTCTCCAAATTGATTGATGATCAATATTTGATTGTTATAGCTAATTGATGATGATTTGGTATTAATAGCTCCAACACAAACAGATTTATAGTATATTTAAAGAGACAAATTTTTGCCTAGACCGAGACTCGAACCCGGGACCGTTGGCTTTCCGGGCCAAATGCTCTACCAACTGAGCTAACAAGGCGAGTTGCGATCTAGATGCAAATTTTTCTCTTATATAGGTTGTAATTACCTCGTGCCAAATGCTTAACTAAGAAGCCGCCATTTGCAAAGATAGAAACAAAGGTTTCAAAGCATTTCGCGTGAGGGAAATTACAACCTATATAAGAGAAAAATTTGCATCTAGATCGCAACTCGCCCCGGTAGCTCAGTTGGTAGAGCATTTGGCCCAGAAAGCCAAAGGTCCCGGGTTTGAGTCTCGGTCTAGGCAAAAATATTTCTCTTCAAATATAATTTATCCTTCAGTGAGAAGTGGTAAATTAATAATAAAAATATCAAGATTTACAGTATTCTATACACAATTTTAATATAATTGCAAAAAGATACAATATGGAAATCAATACAAAGAAAACTAAAGTGATGACCTAGCAAAATTGTTTTGGATGATGAAATTTTAGAACGAGTAAATTAATTTAATTATTTGGGTTATAATTTAACATTTCAAGATGAAGCTGATATATCAAAGAAAATCAGAAATTTCACAAAAACAACGGGGATAATTAACAGTATACTAAAACCATCTTTAGTATAGAAGAACACAAGATTACGGCTTTATAAGGTTCTCGCAAGACCAGTAATAAGATATGGTAGTGAAGCATGGACAATACGAAGAAGAGATGAAAACCGAATAACAGCAAATGAGATGTGATTTATGTGCTGTACAGCAGGCTATACAAAGTGGGACCATAAAAGAAATGATGAAATTATGGAAGAGTTGGATGTAGAACCCATTCTTCACCATATACAAAACTACCAGAACAACTGGAAAGCCCATCTTCAACGAATGCCGTCTCATAGAATTCCAAAAGCCATGCTTCGTTACTGCCCCAAAGACAAGAGATTGCTGGGACATCCAAAAGTGCACTGGATGGAAAATTCCTCTTTGAGACCGTAACAGGCCACACGGCCTAACACTTGCCTGGATGATGATGATCATCATTGAAAGTTCACTTGGTTGTCTATTTTAGTTTAAGGAACTGGTAGTCTTTCATTTGACTGTTTTCATTGATTAATAATAATTATCCAATTTCAACACACTGGTTTCATATTTAGACTAATATATTTACTTGTATAGATCTAATTACATAACAAATACACAATATATTTTCCTTTAATATATAGAAAAAATTATTGCTTAATGGATGCAATTCTTTTTTTTTTTTAACAAAAATTATCTTTTTATAAGTTAAATATGGAAAATAACATTATGAGGTTCTTAATTCAATGAATGAGTCAATTCTTATCTTACCTCTTACTTCATGTTTATTTTAAAACACGGGAACTGCAGTTTTCAAGAGGAGTCCCTCTCATCCTCAGCCAATATTATGACTACTGGATTTTCGTTTGAATCTTCATCTATAACATTGCCATCTGGTGCTGATTTGATGAACATAGTTTGCTGGAAAATCATAAAATTGAAAAAGATTCTAAACTTTAAAACATTTGGAAAAACCTTTGGAATTGACAGTTTGGGAAAAGATATATATTCAGAAGAACAAACTTAGATACATGAATTTTGAAATTCCCAATGAACAGGACTTGATCACAAAGTTCATCAAATTAGTACTAGATGGCAATGTTATAGATGAAGATTCAAATGAAAATCTGGTAGTCATAATATTGGTTGAGGATGAGAGGGACTCCTCTTGAAAACTGCAGTTCCCATGTTTAAAAAAACATGAAGTATGAGGTAAGATAAAAATCGACTCATTCATTCATTGAAAAATTATCTTCACTACAGCTGTAATCTAGAAATTAACATAATTTCCTCTCATGCAGCAGGTTTGATTTCAAATTGGGTAGAATCTATTTTTATGATTGCACAATTCCAATTGCTCTCTTCCATATCTTGCGAAAGATCTAAAACTTGAGTATTTACTTCTTTTCTGATTGCTTAACAGGAAATTTAAAAATAATATCAAAAGTCAGATCATATCCACCTAATTGGTAATCATATTTATGGACGGTGTTATGTGTTATGCAGAAAGAGACAACCATCAAAATTAAATAAAAAAAAATATTATAGGTTATTTGATTTCTCTGGAAATCATTCTACAAAGTGAGCCAACCCTAATATGACAACTATTACCATCTATGATGAAAGAAAAAAAACATTTAACAAGACATTGACTTAACAGAAGAAAACAAAATGTTTCATTTTCACAAAACACTTTCAATGAGGATTGGTCTCTTTTTGCATAACACTGTCCATATAAGAATATGCAGAAATGTACACAGAGTTCTATTTGGTAGAGTCAGTTCTTTATTTAACAATCTCCTTTAACATCTTAGGTTATTAGGATCAGAATTCAAATCTGGGTATAAAAGGCTGACAAATTTTCCTCAGAGGCCTCTTATTTCAAACTTGAGGCTCTCATTTTATAACTCTGTGATCTATTTTAGATACTCTTTTTATGCTTAAAAAAACTCCATGGCATAACAGGCCTAGAAGGCTCTTGGCCTACAATCTGACTGCGGCCTCACATCCACAGTGTTAATTCACAGAGGTGAGGGATTATCCGGCCAGTATAGGGGTGACATATGATCAGCATGTCGGACTCTCATGCCTGCTGCCTGATGAGGATGGAGTTGATCCTTTATAGGTCTGAGAAGGTTCTTGATTTTCTCAGACCTATAAAGGATCAACTCCATCCTCATTAGACAGCAGGCATATACAGGATACCATGCAGTTGTGGAAAAGTGTATATAGGCACCACTAAACGCAGCATCGCAACCAGACTTAAGGAGCATGAAAGATACAGTCGTCTTAAACATATGGATAAGTCAGCAGTAGCAGAACACTCTTTACTTGATTGCCACAGAGTACAGTACCAGAATACAGACATATTATCTAACTGCATACACTATTTTACCTGTCTACAACGAGAAGCCATTGAAATATTCAAACATAAAAACAGTTTCAATAGAAAAGAAGAATCATTAAAAGTCAACAAAGTATGGATACCGGTTCTAAAAAACGCAAAATATAAACCTCTACAAGTACAGTCAACTAGACTATCAAACAGCAATCTCATTGGAACAATGGAAGTCCCTACCGCTGACCAATCAGAAGGCAGATATAACGTACAGTCGACTAGACCATCAAACAGCAATCTCATTGGAGCAATGGAAGTCCCTAACGCTGACCAATCAGAAGGCAGATATAACTTATGAACACATGGCAGTGAACGTATAAATAGGACAGACAGTGGACAGAATTGCCAGTCTCAAGACAACCCTTGAGGATGCCAGATGCAGTCTCTGGCGAAACGTCGGGGAACTATAAGCCTCATGACCATGGACTACACTCCGAAAATCTTCATCAAGATCATCATAGCAACTCCGGCCGTGAAAGTCTACGTGAATATCATGAGAAATTGTTTTTGCCCATGGCGATTCAAACCAATGTAAGTCTCATAGTTCTGCATCCAGGCTTGATGCCTTCAACCGCTCGGCTACAGCGCAGGATTTTATGCTTAAACTTCCAAACTCTCTAATTACCACTACAAATAATCTGTGATAATTACCTATTTACGATGCAGTTTTTAGTAATAGTAGTAATAGTATTTTATTTAGTGATGACTTTAACCATTTTGGGTACTAGTATCACAATTTAAATCTGGGTATGAAATTGTTGACAAAGTTTTTTCAGAGATATCTTACTTAAAATTCTTTTGTGTGTCATTAATCTATGTCACAGCACCCGTAGATTTTACTTCCTTTAAAAAATCCATCAACTCTTACTTGTTTCGATCCGTAAATCTTGGAATCAGAGGCTAGCATGGTAATGACTAGTCCATTGGGAAAAACTCTAGTTAGAAAATGTTAAGGAAATTACTTTTAGGAGGATTAAAACTTAAGTAAGATAGTTTAAGAGAGGTGGGTTATAATACTGGTTTCTGAATGGACATTTCTTATAATAGACAAGTTTTAAAATATATTGTAGTTCTCTTAAAATCCAATTATAAAAAGCATTTTATAATTTTTCTGAATTTCTTGGTTTACTATACAGTTTAGAGATTTTTTAGACCTCTAGGGTCAAACTGGTAGATATGGTACAGAAATGTGAACTGAGTTTTTTATGAAAACAAGATCTTGTGCTATGGTAGACATATAGCTTATTAATGAACAATATTTTTCCATAATATACAGAATAACAGTGTTTTGTTTGATTTCAGACTGATCTACAGATAGTTATTGCAGTAACAGGCTGGATGGGTGCTGCCATTCACCAAAATCAACAGAGAGTGGTGCTGATGAAACAACAAGATATCAATGAATATTTGCTTGAACTCACCAGAAATTACTTTGCAGATATTGTAATGATGGACAGAATTGTTTCTGAAATCATGGTAAGAATATTTTATTCATTCTTAAATTATATTTTAGTGTAGAAAACACTATATTGGAACCTGTGAGCTATGTTTGCAGGGTAGCCAATTTATGATTGGTTTCTCCATCTGTACACTGCCCTTAGATATATCCCGGACAAAAGTGGAGCAGTACTTGATGTATTTGCTATGTTTTTCCAATAGTCTATCAAAAGAAAATGTTCTAAATATTTAAAATATCAAAATAATCTCCACAGTCTCATCATTGCTTACATATTTCAGTTTATAAATTGAAGCTAAAATTACTGATTAGTTTATTTTGATAAAGGGAATTGTGTTTTTATTTTGTATTTGATATTGTTATTTTTTAATAATTTTTCAAAAGGTGAGATTATAATCACTGCTTGATATATGTTTATAAAAGAATATATATATATATATAATAGGAAGAATACTCATACACACAGTTATATAAAATCTTCAGGTTTCAATCATATTGCGCATAAATATGCAATTTTCAAGAGTTTGATATATAGATTATTAAATGTTCTATTAAATGAAGAAGATTTTAAGAAAGAATACAATCACATTTTGAACACAGCCAATTTAAATGGTTTTGGAAAAGAAATAATTTTAAAGAAATTCAGGCAACAAAAAAGATTAAAAGAATACACTACCCTACATTCTGATTCAAAGAAAGGAAAACAATTTAAGAAAATGACTTATCCTGAAATACATAACAAATTTTTAAAAATTTTCAGGAAATTTAATATTACATTGGCACCGATAAATAAATTTAGTCTTGGTAATCTATTAATAACTAATAAGAAATTGAACACCCCAGATAGCAAAAAATCTGGAATTCATCAAATTAATTGTAAGGACTGGAATAAAGTATACATAGGAAAAACAAAAAAGGAATTTGGACACTCGCACTAAGGAACACTCTAGAAATATTAAAAATGGTGAAATTGAAAAATCAGCTATTGCAGCATTTAGTTTATTGGAGAATCATAAAATTGAAAAAGAAGTCCAACTTTTATAACATTTGGAAAAACCTTTAGAATTGATAATTTGGGAAGAAATATATATTCAGAAGAACAAATTTAGATCCATGAATTTCGAGATTCCTGATGAACATGACCTCATCTCAAAGTTCATCAAATCAACACCAGATGGCAACGTTATTGATGGAGATTCCAACGATTCCAACGAAAATCCAGTAGTCATAATGTCGGTTGAAAATGAGAGAGATCCTTCTCTTGAAGACTAGTTCCCGTGTTTAAAGAAACATAAGATATGAGGTAAGATGTAAAAATATGACTCATTAATTTACGTGTAAAGAAAGTGTTTATAATGTCTTTTGTTAGTTCACTGGCATTCAATGAATAAAATTTCTGTGACCTTATAATTCTTAAAAGTTTTCTCATTTATTAGGTAAACTCATAGGTCCTATATTTAAAAAAATATAAAATTACCAAATTATTTTAAAATTAATTCTCAAAAATTTGCCTCACCACTGAAAATATATAAGCTCTGCAGAAATTGTTTCAATGACTCATTTTCTTACCAAATTACAATTATTTTTAAATTGCTTATACATAGAGTTCCATTGTATTCTGGTATGCAATTTATTTCCATTATCAGTTAATATTTTTTCTATAAACATTTTATTGATGTAAATCATGGAACCTCAAAGAATTTATGTTGGTTTTGAGGTGTTTGCAAAAGCTACTCTAAACGCCGAGCGTGGCTCCTTCTTTGTAATTGATCCAGAATGTGAAGATGAGCTGGTGGCTGATTTGTTTGAAGAAACTTTGGGTGAGGATGGCTTCTTGCATAAAAGAAAAGTAAAAATCAGGTTAGTTTCAGTTTTAAAATAAATTTCCTTATTATGGCATTTTTCTAAAAAACATAAAGATAAAAAAAATAGATTGTTCTATACATTTTGTTTTTTAGTTTCTGTAATATAATTGGTTTAACTTCATATTTTATATGCTATTAATTAATAATTATTCCAGTTCTTGTTCATTTTTGTCAAAGTATAATCATTTGATAAATCTGTCAAGTTTGTATTCTTAGATAAATTGAAAGCAATGTAGTTTCCTCCAACTAGTTCCTGATAAGGAGGAAGTTGACAAGTTGTGGGGCTGCCACCTGAGCTCCTAGACAAGCTATGTATAGTTTAGCATTTCCTCTAATCTTGATGGAACAATTATACCACTGTGACTTTGTCCTGAAGTAGAATTACAGATAAATGAGATTCATGTGGAAACAGCAAGATGTACCAGGTGGGATCAAGAATAAATGATGTCATCCTTATATTTGAAGAGAAAAATTATATTCTCAGACCGGGGTTTGAACCCAGGGCCTTTGGCTTTCTAGGCCAGTGCCCTACCACTGAGCTACCTGAGAACTCCAATCTAAACACAATTTTTTCTCTTATCTTCTTCTTCTTCTTCTACTACAAGGTTTAGGCTATGCAGCCTGTTCCGGCGAAGTTAAAAGTGGAGTCCATCTTCTGCGTGGTCGGCCAACATCTCTTGTTCCTCTGGGATTATACAGGAAGGTTCTTTTTGGTATTCTTTCGTTGTTCATTCTCATTAAGTGTTCTGTCCATTTCTTATTATTTTCGCTGATTTTATCTTCAATTTTATATATATTTAATTCTTCTCGTATAGTTTCATTCCTTATTCTATCCGCTCTTGTGCATCCTTTCACATTACGTAAAAACAGCATTTCCGCAGTCTGTATCCTGCTTCTATCCCTTGATTTCATTATCCAATTTTCACTTCCATACAACAACAAAGGAACAGCCATTGTTTTATATAATTTAAGTTTCGTATCTTTCCTTGTTTTCCGACCTAAGGTTCTTTTTATGGTTCCACAATAGCCTGAAATTTATTTACTTTATTTTCTATATCTTTATTTTCTCTATAAGTTATATCACAATCCTAAATATTGGAAATGTGATATTTGTTCTATTATTTTGTTATCCAGTACAATTTTTGATCTAATTCCATATTTACCAATAAATGCCATTGCTTTTGACTTATTTATTGATATTTTACAATTATATCTATTGGCTATTAATTTAAATTTATATGCTAACATTTGGAGCTCATTTTCAGATTCTGCTAAAAGTACAAACATCGTCAGCGAATAATAAGGCATTTATTTTATCTTTATTATCAATTAATATTCCTTCATTAGTTAAAACCTTCTTCCATTCTTTTAGGATATCGTCCATATAAATATTAAATAATATAGGTGAGAGTGAACACCCTTGTCGTACTCCTTGGTTTATTTGAAAAAATGTCTTATTTTTAGTCAACTGAGGGTCAATACAAATATTTGTTCCATAGTACAAGCTCTTAACAGGTTCTATAATCTGAATAGGGAGGCCTTTTTCTTTTAGGATATTCCACAATATTTCCCTGTTTACTCGATCAAATGCTTTATCTAGGTCTATGAATAACAAATGTGTTTCTAGGTTTTTTTCTTGTCTTTTGTTTATTATCTGATTCAGGGCAAATACTCCATCGGTACAAGATCTTCCTTTTCGGAACCCATTTTGTTCTTCTGCTAGTGTTACTTCAGTAATTTTTTCTCTTATACATTGTTAATTCCCAAACGCTGAATGCTACAAGCATTTGCTCGATTAATAATAAAAACATTGATGGCATCCTTGTTGAATATAATGCCCATAATAGATTACATCTATTATTATTATTAATAGAAGTGGCATCAATCTGTGTACCATATGTTCAGATCCATGATTCCTAAGGCAAATTTTATGTACCAACCAAATGGTAAAAGATCTTTGGGGCAATCTAAGAAGATATGGTTGGAAATTTCTTTGTAGATTTTAACAGTTTTCAGGACTATGACATGAAAGAATATGATGATGATTAATTGATATCTTCTTCTTCTTCCTTCCAAGTATTAGGCCAAGGCCTGTTACGATCCTATAGAAAATTTTCCCTCCAGCGTTTGAGGGAAATTCTCGTATAAGACTTGAAAGCATAATAATAGTCCCTTCGATTGGTTGCTGGCCAAAGGAAGGCAAGACCAGTGATGGGCTGCCATCTTATAGCCTCTGGTCAGGCTTTTCTGGAGAAGAAAAGAAAATAAAGGAAAGAAGAAATGGAAGAAAGGAAAGACTCCCTAGCCCTCGGATGCCCTAATAGCATTGGCGTCAAAAAAACAAGAGTTAACCAAGAGAGGTTAGATAGTAAAGTTAAAAGAGTGCAAAACACAAGTAAGTGGAAGAAATGTTTTGCACAGCTTGGGCACCTTGTGGTCGCCATCCACATATCCCCTAGATGAGGACCCCTGAGGGGATTAATTGATATTTCCATTATTTCTATAAGAATCTTTTAACATAAAATTAATAGAAATTCACACTATGAGGTACTTTATAAAATAAACTGAATTAGATCTTTACATCTCATCTCATATAAGCTATTCTTCTTGGGACTGGTTTTAAAGAAAAATCACCTTATCTTCAACCAACAATACATTGAAACCAGTCTCAAGAAGAGCTAACCAAAAACAAATGTGATCCTTCAGTCATACAAGTTGAAGATCTAACTGTGGAAATGTAAAAACTAGTATCCACTCAAAAACAGTTATAATAAAGCTCATGATGAGTTCCAATGTTAAAGGTTCATGATGTAGAAAGTCAAACTTGGTACACTACATCATCATCATCCTTCCAGGTATTAGTCCTAGAAGAACTGTTACGGCCTGAGAAAGCGGTTTTCGTGCCATCTTTTCAACATCTTAGCAACATCTGAAGATGATTTACAATGGTCAGTACATAATTTAAATTTGATAGCCCAGAAATATTCAATGGAAGTATCTACCAATAAAACTAAAATAATGGCCTTTTGTGGAAAATCCCCAATACCAAACAAAATTTGTTTAAATAACAAAATTTTAGAGAGAGTTAATGAGTTTACTTATTTAGGATATAAACTCTCTTTTGTTGAAAATTTGGATTTACCAGAGAAAATTGTGAAATTCAACAAATCAATGGGAATCATTAATAGAGTTTTAAAACCTTCATTAGTGCAAAAATCAACTTGTACTCATCTTTATCAAATAATGGCTCGACCAGTCCTATGTTATGGGAGTGAAGCGTGAACTATAAGGACGAGAGATGAAATTTATGTGCCAAACAGCTGGCTACACCAAATGGGATCGAAAGAAAAATGTAGAAATCCTTCAAGAACTTAATGTGTCACCAATACTGGACTACATCTCCAGATATCAGCTAAACTGGAAGGAACATGTCTCAAGAATGGCTAGATCCAGGATCCCCAAGGCAATAATGAACTACTGTCCAAATGGGAAACGATCACTTGGTATACTACTACCAATGATATTAAAAATACCTAGAATCTAAGACAAATTTGAAATCAATGGAACAATGTAAGATGCTTATCACAAAATTTGTATGAAGTAACACTGTGAGATATTTTATTAAAGAAATTGAATTGATTATTTAAGCCTCAATTCATATTTTTCTCTCTCATCTGGGACATGTTTTATAGGACTTTTTCTCTATTTTTAGCCAAAAAAAATCAATTCACTTTATTTAAATAGACAGCTCTTCGAGATGTCTAAACAATGGTCGTGAAAATACTGACGATGGAACTGAAGAAGAAAGTTCCAAAACGGTCTAAAAAGAAGAAGAAGAAGAATATGAGGTGAGGTGATAAAATTTTACTTAAATAAATAATACCTGATAGTGTTAATTCATAAAAAAGTAAATCAATTCACTTCCTTTGAGTGTAAAATGTGTTGAAAGGATCATGCAGGAGAAGTTCCACCAACAATGATCTGTAAATCCAGTGCTCATAGAATTTTTCAAGCTCAAAAATGTATCCCTTTCATTCCAAGATTTATCCACGCACTAAATAAGGATAATCCAGGTAGGCAACTTCAATTTTATAAGCAGTTCAGATTATGTTTTTATTATTAATTTAATACTTCTCACTGAAGGACAAATTATATTTGAAGAGAAAATTATACACTCAGACTAGGGTTTGAACCCAGGACCTTTGGCTTTCTAAGCCAATGCATTTAGATTGGAGTGTTCAGGTAGCTCAGTGGTAGAGCATTGGCCTAGAAAGCCAAAGGTCCTGGGTTCAAACCCCAGTCTGAGCTTATAATTTTTCTCTTCAAATATAATTTCTCCTTCAATGAAAAGTATTAATTAATTAATAATAAAAACGTCAAAAGAAACCCTACTGGCTTTATAAAGTAGTGTTTAAATTCCCAATAAATGTATTTTTTAAAATAAGAAGCCACTATTTGCGTAATCGAGCAAATACTCGTAGCATTTGGCACTCAGGAATTAACAATGTATAAGAGAAAAATTTGCATTTAGATTGGAGTGCTCAGGTAGTTTGTTGGTAGAACATTGGCCTAGAAAGCCAATGGCCCTCGGTTCAAACCCCGGTTAGAGCATATAATTTTTCTCTTCAAATATAGTTCAGAATATGTTTAACAAAAGAGTCAATTTTCAAGATTTGATTGTTTGGTTCAATGAAGCCACATATAAACTTAACGTCACAATTAACAGACACAACTATATGTTATATTGATGTTTTTATTATTAATTTAACATTTCTCAATGAAAGATAAATTAAATTTGAAGAGAAAAATTTTCGCCTAGACCGGGACTCGAACCCGGGACCCTTGGCTTTCCGGGCCAAGTGCTCTACCAACTGAGCTACCGAGGCGAGTTACGATCTAGACGCAAATTTTTCTCTTATATACGTTGTAATTCCCTATCGCCAAATGCTTTTGAAACCATTGTTTCTATCTTTGCAAATGGCGGCTTCTTAGTTAAGAAGACATTTATTGGAAATTTAACATTACTTTAAAAGCCAGTAAGGCCTCTAATGATGTTTTTATTATTAATTTAACATTTCTCAATGAAAGATAAATTAAATTTGAAGAGAAAAATTTTCGCCTAGACCGGGACTCGAACCCGGGACCCTTGGCTTTCCGGGCCAAGTGCTCTACCAACTGAGCTACCGAGGCGAGTTACGATCTAGACGCAAATTTTTCTCTTATATACGTTGTAATTCCCTATCGCCAAATGCTTTTGAAACCATTGTTTCTATCTTTGCAAATGGCGGCTTCTTAGTTAAGAAGACATTTATTGGAAATTTAACATTACTTTAAAAGCCAGTAAGGCCTCTAATGATGTTTTTATTATTAATTTAACATTTCTCAATGAAAGATAAATTAAATTTGAAGAGAATTTTTTTTTTTTTTTCGCCTAGACCGGGACTCGAACCCGGGACCCTTGGCTTTCCGGGCCAAGTGCTCTACCAACTGAGCTACCGAGGCGAGTTACGATCTAGACGCAAATTTTTCTCTTATATACGTTGTAATTCCCTATCGCCAAATGCTTTTGAAACCATTGTTTCTATCTTTGCAAATGGCGGCTTCTTAGTTAAGAAGACATTTATTGGAAATTTAACATTACTTTAAAAGCCAGTAAGGCCTCTAATGATGTTTTTATTATTAATTTAACATTTCTCAATGAAAGATAAATTAAATTTGAAGAGATCGTAACTCGCCTCGGTAGCTCAGTTGGTAGAGCACTTGGCCCGGAAAGCCAAGGGTCCCGGGTTCGAGTCCCGGTCTAGGCGAAAATTTTTCTCTTCAAATTTAATTTATCTTTCATTGAGAAATGTTAAATTAATAATAAAAACATCATTAGAGGCCTTACTGGCTTTTAAAGTAATGTTAAATTTCCAATAAATGTCTTCTTAACTAAGAAGCCGCCATTTGCAAAGATAGAAACAATGGTTTCAAAAGCATTTGGCGATAGGGAATTACAACGTATATAAGAGAAAAATTTGCGTCTAGATCGTAACTCGCCTCGGTAGCTCAGTTGGTAGAGCACTTGGCCCGGAAAGCCAAGGGTCCCGGGTTCGAGTCCCGGTCTAGGCGAAAATTTTTCTCTTCAAATTTAATTTATCTTTCATTGAGAAATGTTAAATTAATAATAAAAACATCATTAGAGGCCTTACTGGCTTTTAAAGTAATGTTAAATTTCCAATAAATGTCTTCTTAACTAAGAAGCCGCCATTTGCAAAGATAGAAACAATGGTTTCAAAAGCATTTGGCGATAGGGAATTACAACGTATATAAGAGAAAAATTTGCGTCTAGATCGTAACTCGCCTCGGTAGCTCAGTTGGTAGAGCACTTGGCCCGGAAAGCCAAGGGTCCCGGGTTCGAGTCCCGGTCTAGGCGAAAATTTTTCTCTTCAAATTTATATGTTATATTATTTTTTGTCTGGACATCTTACATCAATATTAATGTTGATTTGTTCTTGAACATGTTTCAAAACAATTCTGTTTTATTGTCAGCTTTTCCAGACAGAATTGTTTTGAAACATGTTCAAGAACAAATCAACATTAATATTGAGGTAAGATGTCCAGACAAAAAATAATATTAAGTTATGTAGATAGGAAATAACACTATGAGGTTTTTTAATATTGTTTATTTTTTATTATTTCACTCACCTCATACTTCATAATTCATAGCAGACCCAGGGTTTCTTCACATCATCTGTGACATTCACAATGTTGTGTCACGTTCACAACTGACATCCAACGGCCTTCTATCCTGCAGACTGACCTCCGCGCCATCTGATGGCCGACCGAAGAATTTCCAAATCAGTCCTCTCTTCTTATAACCGGGTATTTCAAAATTCATAGTTGTATTTTCATTCTTGCATATGTAAATTTTTATAGAATTTGGAATCTACAGAAAAGAAACTCACATCGACAATTATATAAAAGCTACTGGATTTAACCATTTTTCACACAAACAGGCAGTATTTAATAGTTTAACAAACAGACTTGTGAATGTCCCCATGAGCAAAGAAAATTACAATAAAGAGAAAGAACACATCATAAAAATTGCAAAGGATAATGGTTTTCAAGAGAAGATGATACACAAGAAAATAAATAAATTCAAAGAACGAAAAATCATTAATGAAAGTACTCTTCAGACAGATAAAAATATAGGCAAAAAATTCAAGAAGTTCACATACCATCCTTTAGTATTTGACAAGTTTCAAAAAATTTTCAACAAATTCAACATTAAATTAGCACCGAAAAATGATTACAGCTTAGGTAATTTAATAAAAACCAACAAAAATGAAAAGATTGAAGACTGCAAAAAATTGGGAATTTATCAAATTAATTGTAAAGATTGTGAAAAGATATACATAGGAAAAACAAAAAGGAATCTAAATACAAGATTAAAAGAATACCTCAGAAATGTTAAAAATGGAGAAACCGAAAAATCTGCAATAGCTGCACATGCCTGGTCAGAAAAACATAGAATAGAAACCAAAACAAAATTACTTAAACAATTGGAAAAACCGAAGGAACTCACAATTTGGGAAAAAATTTACATATGCAAGAATGAAAATACAACTATGAATTTAGAAATACCCGGTTATAAGGAGAGAGGACTGATTTGGAAATTCTTCAGTCGGCCACCAGATGGCGCGGAGGTCAGTCTGCAGGATAGAAGGCCGTTGGACGTCAGTTGTGAACGTGACACAGCATTGAGAATGTCACAAATGATGTGAAGAAACCCTGGGTCTGCTATGAATTATGAAGTATGAGGTGAGTGAAATAATAAAAAATAAACAATAAAAAATAATATAATTAAAATAACCTCAAAATATAACTTCCTTAAATTAAATATTACAACTATATGTATTAATATTTTATTTTAGGAAGTGATATTTTGAGGTTATTTTAATTAAATTATTTTTAGTCTATTCATCTTACCTCATCTGGGCAAGATGCTGATGATGATTATGATATAATCAAAATATGTTCAAGAACAAATGAAATTAAATTTAACAACTATATGTACTGGACTAACAAAAACTCAAATCCTATTCATCTTACCTCATCTGGGCAAGATGCTGATGATGATTATGATATAATCAAAATATGTTCAAGAACAAATGAAATTAAATTTAACAACTATATGTACTGGACTAACAAAAACTCAAATCTCTTTGAAAAAAAGGCCATCAATCTACCGAGCTTAGGAGTAAGGTGTAATCTGTCTTCCATAGGAATTATTTCACCATACTTGTATGAATGGACTGTCACAGGTGAAACGTACTGCAAATGTTGGAAACCATGATTCCATCTTTTAATGACCTCTTTGACAATGAAAATGATTTTACTTTCAACAAGGTGGGATTCCCAGTTCTCTTTTATGTCAAACTAAGGGAGTTTTTTTTATTACTCGTTCAATCAGAGCTAGATAAGATAAAGAGAAACTGTTATGGAGAGCTCTTGCCTCAATCTGCAGATTTAACCGTTCCAGACTTCTGCTTTTGATGAACAGTGAATGTCATATACACTGGAGGAACTGAGATTTGAGTTTGAACATGTTGGTTGGTTGGTTGGTATCTAATGTCGAGCACTTGATAATGAAATCATTCGCTCTCTTGCACTCCAATATTTAGCAGAAAGGCTGGTCTCTTCTACAAAAGCTGGACAACAGAGGAGATGGTTTCTTTCCATATCTTCATTTAAATTGCAAAAAGGGCATTTAGGTGAATCTGTTATGCCAAGTCTGTGTAGGTGTTTTTCAGGCAGTCATGTCCCGTTAGCAGTCTGAATGTTGCTACTGCAGATTTTCTTTGTAATGTAGTAATGTCATAAGCTTATAGAGTTTGAACATGTTACAATATTCCATTAGGAACAATCCATCAAGTATATCACTCTGTGTTATGTCATTGGTGGGATTGAAATGTGATGGAAGGAGAGTGGGTTTATGTAATACAGAACTGGAAAATTGTATTTTATGTCATCTTGTTGCTGAGAAATATTGTTCCAAAGAATGTATACTTAAAAATATTCAATATTCATTATATTACTCCATTCCATGTCATTGGTGGGATTGCACTTTGATAGAAAGAGGGAATTTGTAACATGTATGACTGAAGTAATACAAAACTGGAAAAACTGTATTTATGTCTCATATCATTGATGATAAATAGTATTTCAGAGAGTATATACATCAATTTGAGACACTGTATGTAAATACCTCATTAAATAATGAATTAGGTAAAGGTAACAGAAATGCATTTATACTTTATTACTTAAGTACTCTGTAATTATCTAATAATTGAATTTTAAAATTATTTTTGAATTTTGATAGTTCTGACAATCTCTTATTGAAAGGGAAAAAATTGTAATATTTAGGAACTGCAACTATTTTGATGTTATATTTTAAATTAACACTTTCCAGAATTGGATATAGTTTTATTTTAAAAAGAAAAGTTATATTTGAAGAGAAAAATATAATTTATCTTTCAGTGAGAAATGTTAAATCAATAATAAAAACATCAAGAAAAGTTATGTTTGAACTGAGAATCGAAACCTGGATCTCTGACTCTGTACATCAGTGCGATAACCAAACACCATTCGAACTTCTGATAGGAACGTCAAATTTCTTACCTCTTATACAGTTCTCTTTTCATCAGAAGGCTAATAGCCATCGCTATCAACAACACCATCTGATGACTTTTGTTGAAGTTTTTTTATTGAGAATTTGAACATTATTTTTAAGCGGTAATTTTGGCCTTCAGATGAAAGGAGAATTGTATAAGTGGAAAGGAATTTGACATTCTTATTGGAAGTTCAAGTGATGTTCAGTTATCACCCTGACGTACAGAATCAGAGATCCGGGGTTCAACTCCCGGTTCAAACATAATATAAAATAAAACTGAAACAATATCTAATTAACCCGTTGGGTGGGCGTTACGTGAATATCCGTCTCAAGAAAGCCTTAACTCGGTGGGAGTTACGGATATATCCAACGAGACATATATTATTTTTTTTATAAATTATTTGGCGATGCAGGAACACAAAATTTTGAAGATCTGTTCTGTATGGATATGACATCTAGTGTGATTTTTTTCAACCCCCTTTGACCGGTCTCTTAACAGTTTCTTATTACGAGAGTTAAAATCACATATCATGTATGCGCGCAAGAACGGACTAACATATATCGGTAACTGGCCAGCTATATAACATTCATGATAAAATATTATTCACTAGACGTGTTCAGAAAAAAAAAACAGACGTCATCTGTTTGCTCAACATAATATATCTTTCAACTCAGATTAGCCTTAAACCTTAATGCAAGAACGGTCTAAGTTAATGAAAAAATAATAACTCTGGTACAGTTTCTTGTAACTTCTCATTCACACGTTTAAATGAGAGGTCTGTCTTTTATCACATTAGAAAAATATTGCACAAACATTCAATTGGGGTTGCTAACTTTTACCCTCCATTCTCCAGTCTTGAAGTAACTAGTTCAAACGTCTTATTTCGCTCTAGTTTTTTTTTCACTTCATATTTTTTTAATAAGCTACTTACAATTTACTGAAAATATGAGTGTTTTCTAAAATGAAGTTATGTAGCATTCATAATACTAACAACAATAATAACCAGTGACTTCTCAACACACCAGTGTTCAATAACGCCACTGATAATATCTGATGACGTCAATAATCACTATTACTACAATAAAAACTACTAATTGTACGGATATATATTTTTACGGTATATTAAAGATCTAAAAATATAAAAAAATGCGATTATTTGTAATAACTCAAAACTGACGGTATTTAGTAACGCCACTGGTCATATGTGTCGTAAAATTGTAATATTTACACAGTGTTAAAAGAGATTGTATATTTACATTATAAACTTCGGAGTAAATTGCCAATATAAATTAATTAATTTATTTATACATATATCCTAAATGCTTAGTTTATATCGATGTAAGACTTGAAACAACGCCACTGATGACAGACACCATGTAAGGCCAGAGTTAACATTTATTGCATTTAAGAGATTTGCATACTTTTTATTATTCATTACATGTAATATAAATAATGTTTTCCAATAAAAAAAATCATCGGAGAACATATTGTTTAAATAACTCACCTCATAGGATTCATGCTTCCATGATATCGCGATTTCAAACATAATCATGTTCATCGTCAGCCATAACTCCGACTGTTGAAATTCTTCGGCCGTCAACTATTCTATTGTCGCCATCTTCAGTGCTGCTATCTATGGTTGAATTTATGAACTTCGAAATCAATGTAATTTCGTTAGGGATATCAAAATTCATTGATCTATTTTTGTTTTTCTGAATGTATATTTTTTCCCAAACTGTCAATTCCAAAGGTTTCTCTACTTGTTTTAAAAGTTTAGCTTCTCTTCCAATTTTATGATGTTCTAATAAACTATGTGCAGCAATTGCAGATTTTTCAATTTCACAATTTTTAATATTTCTGAAATGTTCTTTTGTCCGAATTTCCAAATTCCTTTTTGTTTTTCCTATATAAAATTCAAACACAATAAAAGACTTAATGAATATACTACTTTACAAAATTGCAAAGAAAAGAAAAAATACAAGAAAATTACTTACCATCCTGAAATGCATAGGAAATTTCAAAAAAATTTTGACAAATACAACATTTTTTTGGCACCAATAAATAAATTTAGTCTGGGTAATCTTCTAAGTACCAATAAAAAGTCAAAGTTCCAGACAGTAAGAAATCTGGAATTTATCAAATAAATTGTGAAGATTGCAATAAAGTTTTATATAGGAAAAACAAAAAGGAATTTGGAAATTCGGACAAAAGAACATTTCAGAAATATTAAAATTGTGAAATTGAAAAATCTGCAATTGCTGCACATAGTTTATTAGAACATCATAAATTGGAAGAGAAGCTAAACTTTTAAAACAAGTAGAGAAACCTTTGGAATTGACAGTTTGGGAAAAAATATACATTCAGAAAAACAAAAATAGATCAATGAATTTTGATATCCCTAACGAAATTACATTGATTTCGAAGTTCATAAATTCAACCATAGATAGCAGCACTGAAGATGGCGACAATAGAATAGTTGACGGCCGAAGAATTTCAACAGTCGGAGTTATGGCTGACGATGAACATGATTATGTTTGAAATCGCGATATCATGGAAGCATGAATCCTATGAGGTGAGTTATTTAAACAATATGTTCTCCGATGATTTTTAATGATTATACCTCATAATGTTTACTTCCCAACATTAATTAAATATAATGTTTTCCAAATTACTTTAAATTGAACACGAGAAGACACTTGTGCCGTTTTTGTACTAAAGTTGAAAAAAATAAAAATATGAAATTTCGATTAAAAAATATGACCATATGAAAGAGAATGGTTGTTTTGTATAATATTTGATGGATATGTTACAAATGTTTACTCCCTGAATTTTTATAATATTTTAAATTAAAGGAAGAAAAGGCTCCCCACAGAGCTGTAGAACCGCACTAGCTAGGTCCCCAGTTAAGGGGTTAATGCACCCAACTTTATTAAATAAAAATTGATAAAAATTATTTTACTTAAACAAATAATATCTCATAGTGTTAATTCATAAAAAGTTAATAAATAAAAATTATTATTTAATAAATTATAAATTATTGACATTTACAAAAAAATTAAATTAGATATATTACTTTTTTGTAAAAAAATGTATGGGAAGTGACATTGTGAGATTAATATCAATAGAATACAAAATACAAATATATATCAGAAATTTCACACATCACCTCCTCATATTCATTTTCTGTAGATTTGGTATATTCATTTTTTTTAAATTTTGTTGATTAATTAAGAATACTGTCCAAATTTATTTGTCTATGGTAGATATATAAAGTTGATAATTTTACAAATTAGGATGAACAGGGATCGTGGCATTGCTGGTCTGGTAGCAACAACAGGCAAGATGGTCAACATCAAAGATGCATACAAGGACCCTCGCTTCAATAAGGAAGTTGATTTAAAGACTGGATTTGTTACACGATCAATCTTATGTATGCCCATACTGGGCAAAAATGGAGTTCTAGGTTGGTTGTAATTTTACATTTGATGGACAGAACATATGGAAAAATTTACTTTTAGATATTGTGAAAAGACTGATGGGCTAGTGGTCAGCATTTCTGATTACAGTTTATGATCAATACTAGTAAAATTTATATCAAATTCCGTTGAGGTGAAGTCATATGATGAATGTTAAAAATTAAATTTTACCTGTTGGTAGGTGCCGTCGTCGTCAACTTTGTTAAAATATCGTATATAAAATTAACTGGAGCACTGGAAGATAACTTCTGTAAGCGCTCCAGTTAATTTTATATACAATATTTTAACAAAGTTGAGGACGACGGCACCTACCAACAGGTAAAATTTAATTTTTAACTTTCATCATACAGTTTATGAGGTCCAGGTTTGATTCCCGGTCAAACCAGGGGAATTTTTTCTTAAAGGGAATTATTCCTGTGATTGTCCATGGTCTGGAATTTAGGTTAAGTTTCTTACTTACTTATTCACTGGCAGTATCGAACCCGTAGATTCATGGCCGCACGGACATAAGCTCTCCATACATCCCTATCCTGAGATGTTTTCCAATCATTCCCTGTATAATCTATTTCCCTCAAATCATAGTTAATGTTATTCTCCCACCTCATTCTTGGTCTTCCTACTGGGCGTTTTCCCTCTGGTTTTCCTACAAGAAGCTTCCATGCACCTCTTTCATTCCCCATATGTACCACATGTCCTGCTCATCGCAGTCTATGAGACTTAACTGTTTTTATTATATCTGGCTTCCTATAAAGACCATGTAGTTCATTGTTATTTAGTCTTCTCCATTCACCTGTCTGTTTATCTCTCTTTGGTCCAAAAATTTTCCTAAGTACTTTATTCTCAAATACTTGTAATCTCCTTTCCTCCCTTAAAGTAAGAGTCCATGTTTCGCATCATCCATATAATATAACTGGTATAATTACAGTTTTATATATTTTCTGTTTAACGTTATTTTCTGTTTAACTTTAGAGTCAGAATTTCTTTGACAAGCTATCAAATTTTTCCACTAAATGTTTTGATATGCAGAATTGTATAGTGTATATTTGTTCCAATTCCACCTACTGCAATATTATGCTTCAGGTTCTACAGTAGGCAGATAGATGGAATTAATATTTGTTTTTAATATATTCTATTCTATAGTGTAGGGTAATTCTTTCACTGCAATCATTGCATTTCCATGTTATGCTTTGCAGCTTTACTAGGGAATTATAGGTGTGGTAGCTTCCTGTTGCTTTCCACACCAGTGAAATGATGAGGATGATAGTGATAATAATGATAATATTGTGTATAGAGGAGTGAAGGATGAGTGTATGTTTTAGATGTTTATATGTAGTGTGGAGTGTTGATGAGGGATGATGGTAAAGAGTAAAGAATGGTGAAATCTAGTGTCTGGCAATGGGATTGCCAGATTTAAGGTCCAATAGACAAATTGCTGTCAACAGTATCACATGCCTTCTTAACACGTACTACAGAGGGACTTGGAATTTAATACAGACATCTGGTCCACAAATGGCTATTAAAAATTGTACATCACTACCCGTCCTAAACCTGAGATTGAAAATTCTAAAATTAAAATTTCAAACCCTGCCAGTTAGTTGTGGGTCATATAATTTCTAATCCTAATAATAATAATTATTATAACAATTCTTTCTATCTTCGGGTTTTTACAGCCTGCCATCTTCCCGTGCCAAACCTCCAAAACCTATGATCTTGGGCATCTTCAATGCTTAGCCCTCTTGCTTGCATTACTATCTTCATGTTTTCCTTCCATGTTAACTTTGGTCTCCCTCTTTTCTTCTTTCTGGTCGGTTGCCATTGATGTAGTTGTTTCAGCCATCGGTCATCTTCCATTCTTAAAATATGTCCTAACCACTTTAATTCCTTCTCCTCAATTCTTTCAATTATGCTTTCTTCTGCTTCCATTATGTTTCTAATTTCCTTAATTGTGACATGTTCTAATTGTGACATGTTCTAATTTGACTTTCTGGCACTTCTGCGTAAATAATCCATTTCTAGAGCTATTAATCTATTCTTGTACTACTTACTGATTGTCCATACCTCACTTCCATACATTGCAACAGATTCCACCAATGTTTTACCAATATATTTTTTTGTGTCTTTCCAAATATGCTTATCCCACCATATGGAATTTATCAATGATATTATTTTGCTACTCAATTCAATTCTATGTTTTATATTCTCTTTGCCTATACCTTCAATGTTATCTATAATTATTCCCAAATATTTAGTTTGTTTCACTTGCTTTATTTGGATTCCTTCCTCCAATATTAAATTTTCTCTTTCATTGCTATTTATTGCCAGATATTCTGTTTTTGTAAATTGTGAGACCCCATGATTCATATGTGTCTTCAACCTTTTTATCAAGAATTCCATATCAAATTTGTCTTGCACTAAAACCAGTTGATCATCAGCAATTTGTAATGTCAGCAAAAATCCGTTGCCTATTGGGATACCCATACCTTTGCAGCTTTATTTCCATTTCATTAATATAAATTCTACATAAATATTAAATTAAATTGGTGATAGATTGCACCCTTGTTTCAATCCCTTTGTGGTTTTTATAGGATTAGATATTATATTTTAACATTAGCATGTCCCGCACCGTAGCTGAGCGGTTAAGGTAGGAAGCCTTGGTGCAGAGCTATGGGACTTGCGCTGGTTCGAGTCTCCATGGGGGAAGAAATTTTCTCATGGTATTTCGGCCAGTATGGGACCGGTGCCCACCCAGCATCGTGAGGCAATTGGGTAGCTACAATAAGTAGCGGCTCCAGGTTGAGGAACCAGCTATAACGGCTGGGGGACTCGACATGCTAACCACATGTCACCCCTACACTGGCTGTTGATCGTTTACCTCTGTGATTGACACATGTGGATGTGAAGGGCCAGCAGCCGGCTGGTAAAAGGGCAACCGCTGAAAAAGTGGAAAGACCCTCAATTGGAACATTAGCATTATTATAACAATAATAATGATGATGCTGGTAGTGATGATAATGATGATAAAGCTTTATTTATGCTGAAGAGATAAGGCCATGAGGCATCTCTTTCACTCAACCAATAACAATTAAAACACACAATGCATTCTGATATCTGTGTATAATTATATATTTACCAAAATTATGTTTAATGGATGGTGACAATAATAATAGTAATAGATAATTAGTTGAGATATACAATAATTTTAGAGGAAAAAGACCAATGCATAGGAAGAAAATATATCGTCGCTTAAGAAACAATACCGCATAACTGACACTTCTGGTGAAATTGACATTTTTATACTGTTAGCATCAGTGAAGTAGTACGCTCAGTTCAAACATAGATTAGGATAACATTTTGTACCATGACCTCGCTAAACTTATAGATCCAATGGTTTCAATCTATAGGTACTAAGGAGAAAAATAAACAGTTTTTTGTTTCTCGTGTAAAATTTGTATTTTGTTAGTTGCGCGGCATTGTTTCTTAAGCGACGATATATACAAAGTTGAATACAACAATAATTAAAATGGTATCACATGCCTTCTCAACTCTAAGCTAAGACTGTGATTATTAACATTATATAGAAAATTATTAATTTATCTTTTGAAGTCACTACTGTCTGGCAGATCCTAATTTCAAGAAAGAGGGAGTGAATTTCAAGATTGTGACAATGACACTGCGTTATACGTAGAATAAAGAGATGTTCTGTGCAGGGGATATTAAATGTTACTCCTGTGTAATATGGATTTGGATATAAATCAGATGTCTATTCATTCTGGCTGCACAAAATAATTTTTTATTTAGTCAGTATGATTTTGTGTTTTGTACATGTAGATTAATGAATTAATTGTATATTTACATTTTTTTGGAATAAGATGGTTGTATTAAATGATTTATGTTCACAGGAGTAGTTCAGCTTGTGAATAAACAGAATGCTCCTTGTTTTACAACAACAGATGAAAACATTTTTAAAACTTTTTCTGTGTATTGTTCTCTGGCACTTAATTTCTCTCAACTTCAAGATCAAATGAAGAAGATTGTAAGTTATCTGTGGAGTTATATACTATTAATACAAAAAGTAATAATCTCTCAATATATACATGTTTCATTGTAATCCACTGCACTTTTCATGCTTCAGGTTCCACACGATTTGGATAGATAGTGTTAATGTGGTCTGTTTTAATTTGTGCATCTTTTCAGCAGTTCATATTATATAGATCATGTGTATTTATTTTGGATAGAGAGAGAGTGTTGGTTGGTTGCTACCTAATGATAATGAAATCATTCGCTCTCTTGCACTCCAATATGCGGAAAGGCTAATGTTTTTAACAGAGAGGAGACCCTTTAATTCCTTCCATCGAAGGCTTAAAGGAACCGACCTGGACACTAACCTAGTGTCCAATCCCTCACCTTCTCGTGGTGCAGCTGTTAGTAATCATGCTTATGCATGATGAACGAAAGGGAAGGGCTACTCACCAACAAGCACTGGTCAGCTTGGTGAGTTTTTCTTTTTTGACCGAATTGGTATTACTTCTCCTCCCCATACCAATTCCCTCTTTCAACTTTTCTATCCAGTCTCCCTTGACTGACCTCTTGTTTCTTTCGACCCTGATGGTATTAGAGTACTCGAGGCCTAGGGGTTCATTTCTCCTTCCTTCCTATACCTACTTTCTCTCTATGGGTGACGTAACCACCACATGTGGTGCCTACTACTAAACGGTTACAACTAGTTTATTGTACTCCAATACAAACATGAAGCCTTAGAGAGAGAGTGTAAGATGAGTGCATGTTTGAGTGTTGGTATATAGTATGTTTGTTGTGTGAGGAATTTAAAAGTCCAAAATGATCACTAGGCCTAAGGTCCCCATCCAATAGATCAGTTACTCCCAGTAGCACTGCACCGTCTTCTCTTCATGTAAATAATTTCCCCAAAGGATACTCAAAATTGTCAGTATATAATTCTCTTTATAAGTAAGAAAACACATAGAACCTAACACTACTCCTAATTGGAACTTGTGGGACATACAAGTAAACATGCAGTTTATAGCCAGGCCCAAAAATATAGACTTAATTCATCTTGTAATCAAATGGTAAAGAGAAAAATTTATGCCTGAACCAGGAATCGAACCCCAAACCTCCAGCTTTCTGTGCTGATGCTCTTAACCATTGAGCTAATTCAGGCTTTCTTCCCATCCAAGCGTAAATCCTTCCTTCACCTTACTCTCTTGGTCCCACATTCAAATGCAATGAATCATCATTCACAAATACACAATGAATGGCTTCTACATTAAGAAGACATGAAGGGACTTCATATAGCTAAAGCATTATTTATTAAATTAATATTAAGAAGCTAAAGCTGTTACTATGATTGAAATAAGTATATTAAAGTACACAACTAAATTATTGTAATCAAATGGTAAAGAGAAAAATTTATGCCTGAACCGGGAATTGAACCCCAAACCTTCAGCTTTATGTGCTGATGCTATCAACCTGGTTGAGTGGTAGACAAGGCCTTAAGGCCTTAACTCTGCCAGGTAAAATAAAGCTATTATTATTATTAACCATTGAGCTAATTCAGGCTTCCTTTGATTCCTGGTTCAGGCATACATTTTTCTCTTTACCATTTGATTTCATAAATTTAGTTGTGTACTTTAATATACTTATTTCAATCATAGTAACAGCTTTAGCTTCTTAATATTAATTTAATTAATTAATCTTTCCTGAAATAGAACACCTCTAGTGTTTTATTATTCATAATAATTGCTGAAAGCTAAACATTTATGAATATCTGGATAATAATAATTCTTACGGTAAACATGAGAGGAAATGGAAACACTAATACTTTGCACTGAATTTAACTTAGGTTTAATCTACCAATTGAAAGGCATACAAGTTTAACTAAAAGAAATGTAATTGAAATAGTCATAAAGTTAAATCATTGCAATATCTAGCTGTTGCTTTTACATAATTGAACTTGAATATAAACATAATCAAATAAAGAAACATGAACAGTCGTAAACAAATTACTTAAACAAGAATATAATATTACTCATCCATACCAAGATATCCACACATTCCAAAACAAAAATATAGTTCTTCTTGCACAGCTATATTGAACAAAATTAATCTTGGGCAAGGGATCACTTCTCCGATCCCTTCCCATCCTCAGGGAACCAAAGTATAGGTTTGACTGTTAAAGCTACAAGGCTTCGAGTCATGGACATTAAGCATCGTGCATCATTTTAGCACACAATAACATAACAGGAAAGAGAGGATAAACAAGGAGAGGTAGGGCACAGATAATAAGAATGGCACAGAGTCTACTATAATAATGTCATTGTGGTCACAAATTACATCATCACAGTTCAGCACTCCATGTCTTCTCAACACACATATTGTGGAAAAGTTTGGAATTTAATCCAGGCTCTGATACATAATCCAGTGATTAAAAATTGTACCCCACCATCACTCAGTTAAACTCAATATTATTAATAAGAATTAAATGAATCGTGATTTCTTCTTACCTCATACTTCTATGTTTCTTTAAACACAGCACTGCAGTTTCGGCGACCCATTGTCACCATCGTCAGCTGTTTTCACAACTGTCAATTTTTTCTTTTGCCGGTAATTATCCAAACTGCCATCTGGTGTTCTTTTGAAGGAATTACTCTCCAAACTGCCATCTGGTGTTCTTTTGAATGAATCATTTTCTAAACTGCCATCTGTTGTATTTTTTAAGAACTTTGTAATCAAGCTTGGTTCGTCCAG
Organism: Diploptera punctata; assembly: GCA_030220185.1. Lineage (NCBI taxonomy): Eukaryota > Metazoa > Arthropoda > Insecta > Blattodea > Blaberidae > Diploptera > Diploptera punctata. The sequence goes on from JASPKZ010003852.1 coordinate 3,717,492, forward strand.
AATCTCGAAGTTCATGGTTCTAGTATGGTTTAGTATGCTATAAGCATAACATAGTTTATTAGAGCATCATAGGATTGAAAAAGAAGCAAAACTTTTGAAACATCTACCTAAACCTTTGGATTTAACAGTTTGGGAAAAAATATATATTAAAAAAAACTATACTAGAACCATGAACTTCAAGATTCCGGACGAACCGAGCTTGATTACAAAGTTCTTCAAAAATACAACAGATGGCAGTTTAGAAAATGATTCATTCAAAAGAACACCAGATGGCAGTTTGGAGAGTAATTCCTTCAAAAGAACACCAGATGGCAGTTTGGATAATTACCGGCAAAAGAAAAAATTGACAGTCATGAAAACAGCTGACGATGGTGACAATGGGTCGCCGATACTGCAGTACTGTGTTTAAAAAAACATAGAAGTATGAGGCAAGTAGAAATCATGATTCATTTAATTCTTATTAATTGAACCTCATAATGCTAAAATTTCCCAAATTTAATATATAAAATCAATATTATTATATCTTTATTCCTTTTAAAAAGCATCAATGAGACCACCTGACCTAATATTCCATCCAGCAGATGAATCAGAACTACATACACCGGTCAAGGCATATATTTTTCTCTTCAAATATAATTTTACTTTTTGCAGATGATCAATTGTTAATTGCACAAGATTATGAAGATTTAGAATATATGACTAGAAAATTAATAGAAGAATATGAAAAATGGGGATTAAATTTGAACATGAAAAAACAAAATATTTATCAATTGGTGAACCAGAACAAAATTTAATTTTGGAGACTGGAGAATCAATAAAATCTTGTAGTGAGATCACATATTTAGGAATTAAAATAAATAAAAAATGGGAGTTATGAAGAGGAAATAAGAAATAGAAATAATAAAGGAAAATTTGCAATTGCTTGCCTCAATGGAATATTGTGGGATAAAAATATAAGTAATGAAAATAAAATTAATATATATATCATACAATTGTTAAAAGCATCATTACTTATGGAGCAGAACTTTGGCCATTAACGACAAAAACAAATAAGTCCTTTTGGCAACGGAAATGGATTTTATACGAAGGGCCACAAGAATTTCAAGAAGAGAAAAAATTAGGAACTCAGTTATAAGTGAGAAAATGAAGATTGAAGACACTGTTTTAGATTATATTAAAACTCAGCAATTAAGATGGTACTGGCATGTCCAGCGAATGGAGGAGGATCGACTACCAAAATCTGTTTTGGAATGGAAACCTGAGGGAAGACGAAGCAGAGGAAGACCTAAAACCTCCTGGAGTCAGGGAATATATTTATATATGAAGGAGAAACATCTACAACCAGGAGATTGGATGGACCGACAAAACTGGCTATTAGGAATTGGATGATGTCAAAGACATTAATCAACCGATTATCTATCTATATAATTTGAACAATGTGCATTCTCAACACACATATTTTGGAAGGAATTCAAATTTAATTCAGGCATCTGGTACATAATATAAGCCCAGTGATTAAAAATTGTGCAGCACCATCTCTCATAGCTCTGAGATTGAAAATTTTGCAATTAAAATTTCCAACCTACTGGTATCATACCCAGGCCCGCTAATAAGAGATGGGCACACTACCATGAGCTAGTGCAGTGAACTCATTTCTCAATATAGAATTGATAAAGTGAGACGAATATCATAATTTTAACATGAGAAAATATTCTTAAGTACTTAAATCCAATAATTATTAGAATGATAATATGTAATTTTGCAGGCTATACGGAACGATATAAAGACAGAAATGTTGATGTATCATATGCACCCATGTACTCATGACTTGGAACATGTCATGGGGTCACCAGAATTAGCACAATTACCTGAAGGTTTTGAAACGTAAGTACAAACTTAAAAATAAATATTAAAAGTGTGTTGATTATGTCCCAAACATAAAAATATATCAGTTCTCTTTTTTCCCCCTTGTTAGTTGTTGCATTCTAGGAGAAGATGCAAATCTTAATTTTGGTGATCTGGGAAGGAAGCCAGGTAGCAATGTATTAATTTTGTTTCAAGCAGGCTTGGGCTTAGAGAGTAAAAGAATAATTGGAGTTGTTGCTCTGCTTATATTCTTCATAAACTATTGTCAACATGAATATGATCTCTTGTCATTTGCTATTAAAGCAGTAAGACCAAGACAAGCACTAGAATTTAGATTAGGAAAGAAAAGACCAAGAGGTTTGCCGAGATGTAGAACAAGTAAGAAGGATATCACAAAAAGAGGAATTGAATGAATGGAAGTGATAAAAGAGGAGACATGGAATGATTGAGATAGGTGGAAGCTTTTATCCAAAATGTTACCCCCGGAACAGGAATATAAGATGATCAAAGCAGTAGTAATGAAAATTATTTAAGAAAGAAAAATTAACACTCGAACCAGGACTTGAACTCTTCGAATTTTGAGCATTAATTTTTCTTTCTTAAATAAAATTCTATCCAGGATTGGGAAGTATTAATTCTTCTTCCTTCCAAATATTAGGCAAAGGCCTGTTACGATCCTATAGAAAATTTTCCCTCCAGCGTGGGAAGTGTTAATTTAAATAAAAACATTGAAAGAATGAAGATATTAAACTTTTTTTTTTCAACCTACACTGTTTGTACACAAGAACTTAAGGAGTTTTGTAATTTTTTTAGATACAGAGTATCAGTACTTGCTTAATTACTCTAAAAACTTGTTGGTTAATACTATACTCTGCTGTTAATAATAAAATTATACACTGCTTTAAAATTAAATTTCCTTTCACAAAACCGAGTTCTTCAGTGGGTCAAAACATTTTTTGAATCTGCATAACTGCACCAAATTATAAACTGTCTAAACTAATTGCCACAAAACTCAAAGCAGAAATTATGCTACAAAACAAATATACAATAAAAAAACTCATATGATCTAGCCGACCTAATAAAAATCTAAAAATCAACAAAAACACTAAATTAGCGTCATTCGACATAAAAAATCTATATACAAACATTCCAATCAATGAAACAATAGAACAGAAACTACAGGAAAAGAAGACAGACAGAAAGTACGCTGAAAAATTAAACTCATTAAAACAATTTTAAAACAGAACTATTTTAAATTCAACAATGAAACATGCACCCAAGACGACAGAATATCAATTGGCAGCCCAATATCAGGTATCATATCTGAAATATTTCTACAGCACCTAGCAGACAAAAAATTTGAAAAACTAAAAGAAAAATTCAAAATCCAACTATTGGTAAGATATGTCGATGACCTATTAATAATATATAAAAATGACATGCACAAAAAAAAAATTACAGATGAACTAAACAAAATGCACAACAAAATACAATTCACAAAAACCGAAAATGAGTACCTTTATGAGCCTAATAAACATAATGTTAAAGCTACCATTAAATAAAACGAACTACAAAAAAGAACTAAATTATATAAAATCCCTAGCAAAAAACAGTGGATACAAAGAAGAAATGATCAACAAGTTGGTCTGAAAACAAAAAAGAAGAAACAATTTAACAAATATAACAAAACTAGAAAAAGAATGTAATATAAATACAAATAAATGGACTACACTAACTCATACAGGAAATTAAATAACCATCATCATCATCCATGCAAGTTTTAGGCCGTGTGGCCTGTTACGGTCTCAAAGAGGAATTTTCCATCCAGCGCTTTTTTGGACATCCCAGCAATCTTTTGCCTTGGGGGTAGTAGCGAAGTATGGCTTTTGGAATTCTATGAGACGGCATTCATTGAAGATGGGCTTTCCAGTTGTTCTGGTAGTTTTGTATATGGTGTAGAATGGGTTCTACATCCAACTCTTCCATAATTTCCTCATTTCTTTTATGGTCCCACTTTGTGTAGCCTGCTGTTCGGCGCATAAATCGCATCTCATTTGCTGTTATTCGGCTTTCATCTCTTCTTCGTATTGTCCATGCTTCACTACCATATCTTAATACTGGTCTTGCGAGAACCTTATAAAGCCGTAATCTTGTGTTCTTCTATACTAAAGATGGATTCATTATACTGTTAATTATCCCCGTTATTTTTTGTAAAATTTGTGATTTTCTGTAAAATTTGTGATTTTCTTTCTTTGATATATCAGCTTCATCTTGAAATGTTAAATTATAACCCAAATAATTAAATTCATTTACTCGTTCTAAAATTTCATCATCCAAAACAATTTTTCTAAGTATAGGGTATTTCCCACAAAAGGCCATCACTTTAGTTTTCTTTGTATTGATTTCCATATTGTACCTTTTTGCAATTATATTAAAATTGTGTATAGAATACTGTAAATCTGTTTTTGTTGGAGCTATTAATACCAAATCATCTGCAAAAAGCAAAGAGTCTATTTTATGGTTTCTATTAATTTGGATAGAACCGTGTCTCATCTGTCGCCAATCTTGGAGTATTCTATCCATGTATATGATAAAGAGCAAGGGCGAGAGACCACATCCTTGTCTTACGCCCCTATTAATTTCGGTCCATTCTGTTTGTGTGTTATTGATTCGAACTGATATCAAATTTGTTTTATAGATATTGTATAAATTTAAAATATGCTGTTGTGGTAGATTGTTGTCAGCTAAAATTTCCAACAGTTTATTCCTATTGATTTTGTCGAAGGCTTTTTTGAAATCCACAAAAGCTAAATGTGTTTCTACATTGAACTCCCTGTGTTTTTCTATTAATAATTTCATGGAGAAATAACCATCACAGCAGGATCGACCTTTATGAAAGCCATTCTGTTCTTTGCTGAGGAGGCTGTTAAGATGTTTGTATAATTTGTTCTTAATTATATTGGGCAAAAAAAAAGATTACATTTGCTTTCAAGTCTCAAACCAAGCCTCGAATAAATGAAATAACCAAATTAGCTAATTCGATCAGGAAACAAGATAAAAACATTAAAATCGCCTTTAAAACTAATAACAAACTCAACATCATATCCAACAAAATAGAAGTAACAAATAAGTGCGAAAATAAAGTCTTTTATAAACTAAAGTGCAATAATTGTGACAAGTTCTACATAGGTAAAACAGCAAAAAATTTCAACACAAAATACTCTTAACATTTCAAAAATGTTACTAATAATGAAGAAAAATCAAGTTTTGCCAAACACATACTAGAAACAGTCATCAGTTTGACAAAATCAATAATACTATGTCAGTACTACACAGATAGTATAATAACAACAAGATTAGTATCCTTGAAGTCATAGAAATTCTAAAAGAAGCGAATAATACAGACCTACTCAATGAGATCACACCCGCAGACCTAAACCCGTTGTACAACTTATACAACAGCATCAGTGCCAATTAAAATGCAAAAGATGAAACATTGTTTTTGAAAGGCCTCGATATTGGAACTACTTGATGAAGTTTAATAATTTAGTTGAGGTGACTGATTATCAAGTACCAATTTTGTAATTAAGATATTTGGTGTATATACTCTTACCTCTTATGGTTGTTTTTGTTGAACGTATGTTTCAAGGCTTCTGAGCCCCGTTGTCAGTGATTACAGGTTGAGTTTTTCTCAAGTTGATTCTTGACTCCTCCTCCCTCTGTCTGTGGTCCAATGAACTTGCTAATGAGGTTCCTTTCTCCAGGAGTTCCAAATTCATAATTCTTTCCTTGTTCCTCTGTATGTAGATTTTTTCCCCATATGGTGAATTCATTTTTGTTTTCTGTTTCAGTAATTTTGTGTTTATGTCTAATTTTGTGTTTTTGTGACCAAACGTGAGCAGCCAAAGCAGATTTTTCTACTTCTGCTTTTTTTACATTTCTTATGTGTTCTTTAGTTCTAATGGTTACGAACACACAAGAAATGTAATGCATATAGCTATAATAGCTATGTGGAGTCCCTTCATGTCTTCTTAATATAGAAGCCATTCATTTTATATTTGTAAATTATGATTCATTGCATTGAATGTAGGACCAAGAGAGTAAAGTAAAGAAAGGATTTATACTTGGATGGGAAGAAAGTCTGGATTAGCTCAGTGGTCAGAGCATAAGCATTGAAAGCTGAAGGTTCGGGGTTTGATTCCCGGTTCAGGCAAAAATGTTTCTCTTTACCATTGATTACAATAATTTAGTTGTGTACATTAATTTACTTATTTCAATCATTGTAACGACTTTAGCTTCTTAATATTAATTTAATACATTCAAATTATGTTTATGTTGCAGTTTTTCATGGTATATATTTGGATTTGAAGACATTGCTCCACAACTGTGTCTCTACATGTTCCATAAACTTGCTAGTGATGCTTTCATCAACTTGAAGATCTCTGTTGAGTTTATCTTGACCATGAGAAAGTCTTATCGTTCCAATCCTTATCACAACTTTGAACATGCCTTCAATGTGTTGCACTGCATGTATAACATTCTTCTTAGGAACAGAGATATCTTCACTCCACTAGAAGTAAGTAATAGTTATTTGCAATATAAGTTCATAATAGTCCACCGCTGTGGTCTCGAGGTAGCATGCTGCCTTGTCACGCAGCGGGCCCGGGTTCGATCCCCGGTCAGGGCAGTTTTTCTGGGTGAGGTTTTTATCAGGATTTTTCCTCACCTGTAAGACAAATGTCAGGAAAACTTTAAGGCCCAAATGGTCCCCGAAATCATATGGCCATCATCCTTATCATTATCATCCTTACCATTATCATTATCATCATCATCATCCTTCACCGGTGTGGAAAGCAATGGGAAGCTACCACACCTACACAATTCCCTAGTAAAGCTGCAAGCATAGCATGAAAATGCTATGATTGCAGTGAAGGACCTACCTTCGGGCAGAATTACTATGGATGGATGGAAGTTCATAATGTATCATGTTACAATACAAGATGAGAAAACAATTATCAGCTCAGGCCTTCGGCTATTCAATTGAGTACTCACATGAAATTACAATATGTATATCATACAACATTTTATCTACTTTAATTAAAAAATATTTCATTCAAATTTAATATATTTTTAATGTAAAATTCTTTTCTGTATACATCACTTGTCTAGCTGACCGATTCATCTAAATACTGTAGTTGTGTATGGGAAACATTTGAACAATGAAATTATTTTAATAACTAATAAAAAATTAGTCGTATCTCATCTCATATTCCATGATCTTCAAGCACGGTACTGCAGTTTCAAAAGGGTACTCTCTCACCTCCAGCCAACTTTATGACTTGAATTTTGGTCTACACCTTCATCTTGAAAGATCTTATAGCTTTTAAAGTTGATGCATATCTGGTGATATTCTTTAATTTTGATGAACATCTTTTTATTTGAATTTATTACATAATTTATACTTAGAGTCTGATAGAATAACTGTTTGGAATTTATCTGTCGTACATAAAAATTGTTGAAGTGAGAAATATATAGTCATTATTTCTGAATCAGAATTTGTTATATGATATCCAACTGTATGATAGAATAAAAATAATGTACAAGTTATTTCTGTTCCTAAAGTGTTATTTTATCCATCAGTATATATATGTAGCCATTCTGCTAGTGATTACCTCTTATATACAGTTTCCAATGTGATACTAAAACTTATTTATTTGGATATTTCAAATTTTGTGACCAATTCTTCTAAATCTAATTGAATAGCAGTTGGTTGGTAGGTTAAAGAGTATATAACATTGATGATTTTGTATAGATTAACCCAAGATTATCTCTCATAGCCCAAATGAATACTCAGCTAAACCTGAATTTATTTTTATTGAATTATTTGCCTCATATTGTAAATGTCTTGTCTGTATAGTATACAAACCCCCAAAAACCAATAATTTGTGTGATATCGAAACTCCTTTACTAACATTATTGCCACATTATGAACACGTTGTTATGGGAGATTTTAATACAAATATGTTGACATAAACAAAAGACTCCGCAGAACTGGAGACAGTGTTCCAGTGTTGTAGTATAACTGTTTTACCCCTAAATCCAACTCACCATACTTCAACATCTAACACACTACTTGACTTAATTATAACTAACAACCCGGACAGGATCCTAAACCCGGCCAGTTACTGGTGCCAGATCTTCCTGCTCACGATGCAATTTATATTGCCTATACATTACAGACACCTAAATTGACACCAAAGACAATAAGATATAGAGATCTGAAACACATAGATGAGGAAGCACTACCTCAGGATGCCCTACAGGTAGACTGGAATCTCATTTGGGGCTTACAGTCTGTAGATGAAAAGGTGGAAATGTTTTAACAATAATATTTTGCAGTTATATGACCGACACATACCTCTCAAAACAAAGAGAGCTAGACAACCTTCTGCACCCTGGATGACATCTGAAATAAGAAACCTAATGATTGATAGAGACTTAGCCTACCGTACTTACTTATGCAACAAATGTGACCTTAATCTAAATGAATACAAATGACTAAGGAACAAAACCAATCAATAAGAAATGCTAAACTAAGACATACATATAGACTAATTGACCCCGGTATTACATCCTCAGAAATGTGGAAAAATCTGAAGACAATGGGCCTTGGGAAAGAATTACAACAGACAAATGACAGCAGGACTAGTGTCTCTATTGAACATCTGAACAAATATTTTACAAACATTAACGCAGGTAACACTATTACGATAGACTGCTAGACTAGTACAACTTAAAAAAAATAAGACCCCCAACTCAAACGAATAAAACCCTCTTAAATAAGGAAAAATAGACAATAGACCGATTGAACTTGCTCCCATATAAGATAAGTTTTTTTTTCTTACATAAATATTGATGACGTAAAGAAAGCATTGTGGGAAATTAAATCTAAAGCCATAGGTGAAGACCATATCAATATTATTCTTATTTAACAAAATCTTGGACATTATCTTACCAACTTTGACTCACATATTTGATGCTTCTATTATGACTGCAACATACCCTGACATATGGAAGAAAGCACATGTACGACCAAAGTAAACACGCCCTCTTCCCCTCAACATTATAGACCTATCAGCATCTTACTTGCCTTATCAAAAGCACTTGAACAGATTATAAATAAACAACTTACCAACTGACGATTTTATTATTAATTTAACACTTCTCACTGAAGGATAAATTTTTCTCTTCAAATATAACTTACCAACTATTTAAATGAACACGAACTTATTGATACTTACCAATCAGGATTTTGGGCTGGTTACAGCACGGCATCCACATTACTTAACATTAATGAGGAGGATAGTGAGGCAATGGATCAGAGTAAATTGACAATTCTAACTCTAATCGTCTTTTCCAGAGCTTTTGACATGGTTAATACAAACATTTTACTGTCAAAATTTAAGTTACTAAATTTTTCTCAAAATTCGATTCAGTGGTTCCACTCCTACCTTACTGGCCGCCAACAATGTGTTGTTGTAGGTGATCATTTTTCTTCATGGAGGTCAGTGGAGTGCGGAGTACCACAAGGATCAGTATTAGCTCCAATTTTATTTTCTATCTACATCAACGACATAAGTGACTGCATTAAACATTGCAAATATATCTATGCTGATGACTTACAACTTTATATACATACTAGACCTGAACTGATTAGTGACACAATTAAACAACATAATGAAGACCTTGACATCATAGCAATGTGGACAAAACAAACTGACCTTATTATAAATCTTGAGAAGTCATAAGCAATTGTCATCGGCTATCAAAGTCTATTAAACAAAATTGATTATTCGTTGATAATTTCTATAAATATAAATCAAACTGAAATTCCATTTAAACCGTATGTGAAAAATCTTGTTGTGCATTTTGACCAAAATCTTAGTTGGCAGGTTCATTTAAGAAAAACTTGCAAAAAAATATATTCAGTCTTCCATTCACTAAAACGTTTGAAAAATTTCCTTCCTTCTTCATTGAAAAAAAAAAATACTTGTCTCAACTTTGATTATGCCGTATTTCGATTATTGTGACTTACTCTTAACTGACATGAGTATCACATCCGGACAAAGACTGCGATGAGTTCATAATGCTTGTGCACATTATATATGCAACCTATGTAAATCTGACCACACATAACTCCGGTATTTGAAATGTTGTCTTGGCTCCGAATGGAAGACAGGCGAAAGATACATTGCCTCTGCTTCTTATACAACACTTTGTCCACCACATCACCCCTATATATTTCTACTCGCTTTCATTCACTATCCTCCCACCATAACTTGAACACACGATCGAGAGAAGATTTAACTCTAGCTGTTCCTCTACATCGAACATCTCACTATTCCTCATCCTTTCTTCTTTCTGCCTTCCGAATCTGGAATTCCCTCCCCTTGTATAACAAGGATTGCCTGACTCAAAAACAGTTTAAAAAGAAACTCACTTCATATTTCCTTAGACAATATAATATATAACTGTGTTTCATGTATACTTTTATTATTTCTTTATATTTTAAACTTTCTTTACTTACTTACTTATTCACTGGCACTATCGAACCCGTAGGTTCATGGCCACGTGAACATAAACTCTCCATACATCCCTATCCTGAGCTAATGCTTTCCAGTCATTCCCTGTATAATCTACTTCCCTCAAATCATAGTTAATGTTATTCTCCCACCTCATTCTTGGTATACCAACTGGGCGTTTACCCTCTGGCTTTCCTACAAGAAGCTTCCATGCAAGTCTTTCATTCCCCATATGTGCAACATGTCCTGCCCATCGCAGTCTACGAGACTTAACTGTTCTTATTATATCTGGCTTCCTATAAAGACCATGTAGTTCATTGTTATGAAGCCTTCTCCATTCACCTGTCTGTTCATCTCTCTTTTGGTCCAAAAATTTTCCTAAGTACTTTATTCTCAAATACTTGTAATCTCCTTTCCTCCCTTAAAGTAAGAGTACATGTTTCGCACCCATATAGTATAACTGGTAGAATAATAGTTTTATATATTTTCAGTTTAACGTTTTTTGAAAGGAGTTGGGACATCAAGAGTCTCTGCAATGCATAATAGCATGAATTTCCAGAATTGAGCCTATGTTTAATTTCTTTGTGCATCTCATTCTTATTTGTGATTATTGTTCCTAGGTATTTGAATTCAGCCACTTCCTCAAAATTTCCCTCATTTGTCATTATCTTTACCAAGCTAATTATTTAATCTAATTATAGGTTATTATTTTGTTATTATTTCTGTTGTTGTTATTATTATTATTATTATTATTATTATTATTAATTATTTTTCTTTCTTTCCCTTGTCAACTTTATATTGTGTATTTTATAATTATCTATTATTTATCATAATTCTTATTGTATGTATAATTTACCCTGGTGAAGTGAAAGAGAAGACCTTATGGTCTTAACTCCATCAGGTAAAATAAATAAAAAAATAAAATAAATATTCTTTATTATAACATTGTTTTATAGTTTCTAATATAATGGCTTAAATAAAATTGTTTCAGATCAGTGGTTATTTAACAAAAAAAAATTGGAGGCTCTTTATTTTAAAATGCTGTGTTTTTTTTTTAATTTCCTACATAATTTGTCATCATCATCATCCTGCCAGGTATTAGTCCTAGAAGAACTGAGAAAGCGGTTTTCGTGCCATCTTTTCATAGGTAGACCAAGTGACCGTTTCCCATTTGGACAGTAGTTCATTATTGCCTTGAGGATCCTGGATCTAACCATTCTTGAGACATGTTCCTTCCAGTTTAGCTGATATCTGGAGATGTAGTCCAGTATTGGTGACACATTAAGTTCTTGAAGGATTTCTACATTTTTCTTTCGATCCCATTTGGTGTAGCCAGCTGTTCGGCGCATAAATCTCATCTCACAAGCCGTTAGTCTGCTTTCATCTCTCGTCCTTATAGTCCACGCTTCACTCCTATAACATAGGACTGGTCGAGCCATTATTTGATAAATACAAGTACGAGTTGATTTTTGCACTAATGAAGGTTTTAAATATTTCAATTCCTTCTGGATTTTTTCGTGTTGAGACTTGAAAGTAGTTTTGAAGTTCCTTAGGACAGGTTACTGGCCCGACGCTAAGTAGTCCAGTGGTAGGGCTGCTACCTTTTAGTCTGTGGACAGACATTAGGATACCGCATTTACTCAGTATCTGATGGAACGGTTATACCGCCGTGACTCGGTCCTCAGAGCCTCGTTTGTGAAAACAGGTTGTACCACGAGAAGGTGAGGATGAGAATTGGGTAGGAGAGGTTATACACACGTCACTACCCCTTACAACTCTTTTGTATGGTAGTGAAGTATGGACGTTGAAACAGAAGGATATACAGAGACTTAGATCTGCTGAAATGAGATACCTTCGGAGGACTGCAGGATACACACTATTAGATCACAAAAAAAATGAAGACATCTTAGAAGAATTACACATGGAATCTTTAGAAAACAAAATTTCTGATTATAAGTCAAGATGGATGCTACATGTTCATCAAATGGAAGATCACAGAATACCCAAACAAATGTTAAGATATCAACCTGCAGGAAGAAGAAGACCAGGACATCCACTCAAAAGACTTCTGGATGGTGTTTCTCTTGAGGCCGAAACAGGTCAACAAATGGCCTAAATTCGTGAATGTACTATGATGATGATGAAGGTTTTAAATTTGTAATTGAAATATTCTATGAAAATATATAATAATGGATATCTAATATGCATAATTTCATTTTTTAGCAAATCGCTTTAATGGTTGGCTCCATTGGACATGATGTTGATCATCCAGGGGTGACTAACAATTTCCTGAGATTTGCAGATCACAGTATATCGAAACTGTATAATGATTCACCCCTGGAAAATCACCACTTTCAGGTCTCAATGTTTATCATTCATGTAAGTATTAACTTAAATATACTTCAATAATCTTTTTATTGTAAACATATAATATTCTTCAGAGATAATACTGTGATTAGAAGTTTCTAATCTAAATTTATATTCAGAACCTATAATTTAATATTCCCCACTCAGCTGACAAGGCAGCCAATTAGGGACTGGATTGCAATAATACAATTCCAGCGAGGAGAGGAGTTTTTTATTTATTTATATTAAAACTCATCCTGTAGTTCATTCAGCTTCTTGTAAAATGAATACCGAGATACCTGGGAATAAAGTTTGCTTGAGTATAGGGCTACCCACTACCTTTTTCTTATTCTGATAGCAAATAATTATAATTCTCTTGTGTTCATGCACGTATAGGCCTTCTTGATCTGGAGTTTCTTTATATTTAATATATTAATTCAGATAATGGTTGAATATACTTTTATTTCAGTCTACAAAACTTTTTGATCATTTTTCACCAGAAGTGTTCAGAGATCTAACTCAAGAAATTCATGATGCAATCTTAGCTACAGACCTGGCTCTATACTTCAGATGTAGAACTAGAATTCTAGGAATTCTCAGTGACAAGGAATTTGACTGGACTAGTGGAGCACACAGGTATGTTTGAAACAAAGTATGAAGGAGCATATATCTCTCTGGTGTTATATTTATGAATATGATTAACTCTATGAATTTATCCACACATAACATCAGCTTTTCCACATCATAGAAAGAACATATTATATTAGTTATGTATGAGGTGAGTGAAATAATAAAAAATAAACAACATATTATATTGTTAAATTAATATTGAGAAGCTAAAGCTATTACTATGATATAAATAAGTAAATTAATGAACACAATTAAATTATTGTAAATCAATGGTAAAGAGAAAAATGTTTGCCTGAACCGGGAATCGAACCCCGAACCTTTAGCTCTCCTTGTTAATGCTCTGTTCACTGAGCTAATTCAGGCTTCATTACCATCCAAGCAGAAATCCTTCCTTTACCAAGGATTCCCGGTTCAGGCAAAAATTTTTCTCTTTACATTGATTTACAATATTATATTGTGTTTACACAAGTATTTCATCAGGAACTGAGCACTGAATTCACAGCGTCAGAGGCCTTGGCTCATTCTGTGCTGTTAATTAGATCTCTATCGTTAGGTAATGTAGCTCACCAAAGTATAGTTCCTTATGCCCTACTTCAACGGATTTTCTCTCTTCATTCCACAATATAACTAATGTGTGTGTGCGTGCATGCATGTGCACACTCCATATGTCCGATATGGGTACTCCCTAGAGGGTGTTTCTTAACCAAAGTAATTTAGTTATGCTTATTTACTTACAGATGTCAAAAAGTGACATGTGGTTAGCACATCACCTCAATGAGACATCTCGTAGGCAACTAAAGTATTACTTGGATGGATGAATGCACCGAGTGGTTAAGGCAAGAGGCTTTGGCGCAGAGCTATGGGACTTGAGCTGATTCAAGTCTCCATGGGGGAAGAAATTTTCTCATGAGATTTCAGCCAGAATGGGATGAGTGCCCACCCAGTATTGTGAGGCATTTGTGTAGCTACAATAAGTAGTGGCTCCAGGTTGAGAACACTAGCTATAATGGCTGGGGGACCCGACATGCTGACCACATGTAACCCCTATACTGGCAGGATGATTATCTACCTATGTGATTAACACATGTAGATGTGAGGCCAGCGGCCGGCTGGTAGGCCAAGGCCTTCTAGGCCTGTTGTGCCACGGAGAGTGGATGGATGAAGGTCAGTTAAATTTTGCACAGAGGCCTTTATTATTCTGGCTTGCAGTTCTTTTATGAGCCTGAAAATATTCAGACTCAGGACCCATGGCTTAAAGACCCTCCCAGAGAACATGTCCCTTGGATTTATCCATCCTAAAAATCCATCGGGAGTACATCGTGGCGTAGTGGTTAAGGCACTGAGCTACAAGCCGGAGGGTCGAGGGTTCAAGTCCCGTTGGGGTCAGGATTTTTAAACTGGCCCAAACCCTCTGGCGGCACAATGGCCCTGGGGTCGACTCAGCCTCTAACGGAAATGAGTACCAGACGCTTGTTCTGGGGGTAAAGGCAGCCGTCACGCAGGGCTGACATAAAGTGCCAATTGTCTAAAAGTGGGAGCCTTAACCTCCCACTACCCCAAGGGCCTCCTGAGGCCTGTTGTGGGATCACTTAAAAAAAAATCCATCGATCCCAGTCAGGTTTGAACCTGCAACCCTCAGGACTAGAAACGTGGAACATAACCACTAAATCACCACCGCCGACAATATACTGTTAACAAAATCACCACACTGCCTTAGATGCAAGGGCTAGTTGACTGAACCACTTAATGATATCACCATAGAATTAGCTGTCAGGAAAGTATATTCAATTTCAGTATGCGGCATACTGGGAGGAAATAATTGTTGCTGACACTTTTTTAATGAAACTGCAGATTTACTTGCTAAGAAGGGAGTGATACTTAACCCTACCTCAACTTCACCAAACACAAAGACATTAAGAAGATTTATAATGAATCAAACCTAAAACTTATTTTATATACTCCTAGAAGCATCAAAGTTATCAAACAATACAATTTGAAAAAAATATCAGCCACACATGGTAGGTGAATAAAACCAAACCTAGATAAGAAGTGACACCAATCTTCCGACTAAATTCTGGACAGTTTTGTCCAGCATGTCATCTATATCACATCAAACACCTCTAAACACTGCACATCTAAGAACCATTCATTCATTTTGAGAATTTTCCTCATCATTGAGGGTTTTCTCCAACCAATCTTAATAATTAACATGTGTTTTAAAAATACATAGATGACTATGGACTTAGAGACTATCAGTTTATAATACACAATCACAAATTTCCTTTAACTCATCAGTGTGGGAGGAGCTGCAGGAGGATTCCTTGGAATGGCATTTAAATTTGTAAGTTAGAAAACAAAATTACACAATTTTAAAATGAGTTACATTATTAATAAAAGGGTAATCTTTCCTCTACAAAATTATATTATTTAATCATTTATTTAGTGAACCTTTTCCGAAAAATAAGAACTAGTTCCAGTAAAGAAATCATGCGGGTAGTGCACGTCACTCCTCACTGATGGGTTAATTAAAATCTAAGAACCAGAGCTTCAAAATGAGTAGAGAACATCTACTCCATTAAATTTCAGTTGTTTTTTGACTCGCCTCATATTTCTTGATTTTTATGCAAACTCGAGTTTCGTCACTGAATTTGTGACATTATCGATGCATCACAACTGCCGTCTTGCGGTTGTTCCTCTTGTAAAATGATTTTTGCGTTCTCTGTTGGCTGACTGATGAACTTCCAAATCAATCCCCTCTCATTTTCACCGGATATTTCAAAATTCATAGTTTCCTTTTTTATACTTGCATATGTAAATTTTCTCCCAAATTGTGAGTTCCTTTGATTTTTCTAACTGTTTAAGTAATTTTGCCTTGGTTTCAATTCTGTGTTTTTCTGACTAAGCATGTGCGGCTATTGCAGATTTTTCTATTTCTCCATTTTTAACATTTCTAAGGTGTTCTTTCAATCTTGTTAAAAATGGAGAAATAGAAAAATCTGCAATAGTCGCACATGCTTGGTCAGAAAAACACAGAATTGAAACCAAGGCAAAATTACTTAAACAGTTAGAAAAATCAAAAGAACTCACAATTTGGGAAAAAATTTACATATGCAAGAATAAAAAGAAAACTATGAATTTTGAAATATCCGGTGAAAATGAGAGGGAATTGATTTGGAAGTTCATCGGTCAGCCAATAGAGAGTGCAAAAATCATTTTACAAGAGAGATATTTTACATTCTGAAATTTGAAATTTTTAACCAAATTTGTGAATCTCTCTGTATTTAAGAGGTTTTAAAAAGAAGATTACTATGGAATGTTTTGCATATGCTTCATTTTATTATTTTTTTTATTTTACTTATTTCAGAATTTTGTTGAAGAGTATAATGATGACAACTTGTGATTTGTCAGGACAATGCAAACCATTTAATGTTACCATAAGAATTACACAAAATGTCTATACAGAATTCTACCAACAGGTAAGTTAGAATACTTTTATTATGATGATTCATTGCAATTGAATGTGGGGCCAGTAGAATAAAGGTAAAGGAAGGATTCTTGCTTGGATGGGAATGAAGCCTGGATTAGCTCAGTTGTCTGAGCATTAGCACGGAAAGCTAAAGGTTCGGGGTTCGATTCCCAGTTCAGGCAAAAAATTTTCTCTTTACCATTGATTTACAATAATTGAATTGTGTTTATTAATTTACTTATTTCTATCATAGTAATAGCTTTAGCTTCCCAATATTAATTTAATAAATAATGCTATAGCTGTGTGGAGTCCCTTCATGTCTTCTTCAAGTAGAAGCCATTCATTGTGTATTTGTGAATGATGATTCATTGCAATTGAATGTGGGGTCAGTAGAGTAAAGGTAAAGGAAGGATTCTTGCTTGGATGGAAATGAAGCCTGGATTAGCTCAGTGGTCTGAGCATTAGCACAGAAAGCTAAAGGTTCGGGGTTCAATTCCTGGTTCAGGCAAAAATTTTTCTCTTTACCATTGATTTATCATTTGATATGTTCACCAATCTATGTGTTAGACTACATCCTTTATTATATCCTGTATAATGTATCTCCCTCAAATCATGGTTAAAGTTATTCTCTCACCTCTATCTTGGCCTAACCTACTGAATGCTTTCCCCCTGGTTTTCCTACAAGAGTTTCCATGTCCCTTTTTCATTCCCATTTATGCCACATGTCCTGCCCTCACAGTCTATGAGACTTAACTATTCTTATTCCATCTGGTTTCCATAAAGATCATGTAGCTCACTGTTATGTAGTTTTCACCATTTGCATGTCTGTCTCTCTTTGGTCCAAAAATTTTCCAAGAAGTAGATTAGGTAGAGTTGAGGAAGACGGTAGTATACAAGGTACAAAAAAATGTATAATTTAACATTGTTATAACCTCAACAGTGTAAAAAACAATTATGAATTTAAAAGGTAGAGAATGTAATTCATTAATGGTAATTAGTGCAAACAAATTTTGTAGCATTTATTTTTTAAGCATAGATTGAAAATGCTTGTGAAGATCTTTATATGTTAATAAAACTTTTCTTGCTGCCGGTAAGGCTTTTTTTTAGCCATTTAATATTGACTTCTGAGAATAAATTTGTGATAGGATGGTATAGTGGGCTCCATAACAGAGTATGTTAAAGAGACCAGTGAATATTTACATATGACTTAAATATTTTACTGTATAGTGGAATTAACAGATCTTTGGACATCTGACAATTACAACTACAAAGTTGCCGCACAGATAGTCACACAGTGATTGGCTGTGTTAAGGTTGACTACATTCCTATAACACAGACCCACAATTCTCAAATACTGAACTGTTAAAAGTGCAAAGATATGTTAATTTAAATGTAGTTAAGTTAATTTCAGTAAATTTACTATTAAAATTTAATTTTTATAGGAATTAATCACTATGAGGTTTAATTTATGGTGAAATTAAATGTTTCTTACCTCTCCTCATATAAATTTTCTAAGTAGATCGCGATTTCGAGACCACAAAGGTCTCATCTTCAGCACTTTCTTGGCGACTGATGTTATGTCGATAGGAAGAAACTCTTCTTCTTCCCTCTGTTGGGTGGACCGATGAACCTCTGGATCAGGTCAAAATTTGCGGGAATTTCGAAGTTCATAAGTTTTCCTTTGTTTTTCTGAATGTGGATCTTTTCCCAAACCGTGAGTTCCTTTTGTTTGTCTATTTGTTTAATTAGACTGGCTTTTGATTCAATTAAATGTTTTTTTGTGGTCTTGAAATCGCGATCTACTTAGAAAATTTATATGAGGAAAGGTAAGAAACATTTAATTTCACCATACATTTACTATTAAAATGTTTGCTCAAAAATATTAGTAAGAAAGTTATTTTTGTTAGTTACAATCTCTTCTGCCAACTCTTCAGCTATTCTTATTCCAATGGTTTTCTGGACTCATGGTCATGATCTAGTTATCGACATGTCATCTACTGATGCAGCGGGCATCTTCAGGAGACTATACATAGCTTATATGAACGCTTCATCTGACAGCTGCAGACAGGTTGGGTGCTGGAAATTATTCCTCTCTTTATAGGTACTGTAGTTTACCAGCCAAGTTGTTTTCTAGGTGATACAGTATGCATAAGTTATTTTCTAATTGACTAGTGGTACATGTAATTATTTTGGTCTATGTTTTATGTAAAGATGTCTAATGCAACAGTTGATGAAATATGACTAAACTATGACCAACAAACCCAGAATACCACCGGAATAAAAATCAAGACACTGATCATGAAAATCTACAAACTTATATGTCTTCAGCTATTCTCCTTGTGTGAAATTAGGGTGATGTAGAAAAATCTATGGGGCAGACTCCACTATCTATGATGGACAGAGCAAAGCAGTATTTAATTCCAGAAGATCAAGTGAAGTTTGTTTCAATGGTATGTCTACCATGTGTGGAACTTCTCATCACTCTGTTGCCAAACTGTGAAGCTCTTAGTCGTCAATGCAGGTAATAAGAAAGTTAGGTTTAAAAACTAATCCATGAAAAGGTGTCACAGTATTGAAGTGATGAAGTAAAACAACACTAATGAATTGTTGTAATTGAATCTATTAGAGATCTATTTTCAGTTAATAATTATTGAAAATGAGATGTATCTCACCTCATACTTAGGGCTGCATGCAAATACATTAGTCTCTACTCAAATTACTTCCAATCACTGGTGAGCTGACTCACCTTGAGCAAGTGCAAAGATCGAATTAGCTACCCACTAACTAGTTATGCATGAAAGTCATCATTCTCGTAATATTGGCAAGAAATTACCCAGAATTCTCAGCGATAAAACCACTTCCATTATTTTCGTCTGCTAGAGGAACGCATTTATGCTTGCGTCCCACAAATAATACCGTATACGACGATGTCTGCATCGTGCAATATTACGCCAATTCTCCTGTTCTTCCAGTTGAATTCTTTGGTAGACTCTATCACATTCCCTCTGCATATACTGAAAACATGATCGAAATCTTCAAGGTCCCAACATCTTGGATAAAGCAACAAGGTACGCGGCAAGGTTTCAAACTACATCGGTTCCCTTCGGGATTCACATGATTTGTTTCTCTCTTAAGTCACCTCGTCAGGTAGCTTACGAATTTCAACAATTATTATCGCATGAACATTAATGATCGTGAAATGAACGCAATAAATAGGAACATTAGAGAATTATATCAGGGAATTTGTATAGAGAAGAAAGGGTTTCAGGCTAGAACAAACATAATTCGGAATGAAAATGGGGATATGATTGCAGATTCTAGGAGTATATTAAATAGATGGAAAAGTTACTTTAATCAGCTATTAAATGTACATACAGAACAGGACATTGAGGAGGATAAGTTACAGACAGCAGAAATGCTAGTCGCAGAGCCAAGTGCATTAGAGGTTGAAATGTCAATTGAAAAATTGAAGATGTATAAAGCATCAGGTTCAGATGAGATCCCAGCAGAACTGATAAAATCAGGGGGAGAAAAATTGATGGACAAGATACACTGATTGCTTAGTATGATTTGGGAAAAAGAAGCTCTTCCAGATGAATGGAAGGAATCAATTATCGTACCAATTTATAAGAAAGGAGATAAAACTGATTGCAACAACTACAGGGGCATCTCATTACTTTCAACTTCGTACAAAATTCTGACAAATATATTAGTAAGCAGACTTACTCCCTATATTGATGACATTCTAGGAGATCATCAATGTGCATTTAGAAGAAACAGGTCTACAACAGATCAGATTTTTAGTATAAGACAGATTTTAGAAAAGAAATGGGAATATAATGGTAATGTACATCAACTATATGTAGTCTTCAAAAAAGCATATGATTCAATTAAGAGGGAGAAGTTATATAGTATCCTGCTGGAGTTCGGAATTCCTAAAAAGTTAGACTTATACGAATGTGTCTAAATGGCTCAAAGAGTAGGGTGCGTGTAGGCAAACAGTTTTCAGACACTTTTGAAATCCAGAATGGGTTGAAGCAAGGAGATGCACTATCTCCTCTACTATTTAATTTTGTACTAGAGCATGCCATTAAATCTTTAGAGAATGAGGAAGGCTTACAACTCAATGGTATTAATAAGCTGTTAGTTTATGCTGATGATGTAGTACTACTGGCCGATAGCGAGGATATACTAAAGGCCAACACGCACACTCTATTGAGTAACACCACTAAGAAATTAGGACTGGAAGTAAATATCAGTAAAACTAAATATATGGTCACACGTAGAAATTCATTATATAATGGAAATGGACAGCTAATGGCAAATGACGGAAATTTTGAGGAAGTGGCTGAATTAAAATACCTAGGAACAATAATCACAAATAGGAATGAGATGCACAAAGAAATTAAACATAGGCTCAATTCTGCAAATGCGTGTTATTATGCATTGCAGAGACTCTTGATGTCCCAACTCCTTTCAAAAAACGTTAAACTGAAAATATATAAAACTATTATTCTACCAGTTATATTATATGGGTGCGAAACATGGACTCTTACTTTAAGGGAGGAAAGGAGATTAAAAGTATTTGAGAATAAAGTACTTAGGAAAATTTTTGGACCAAAGAGAGATGAAGAGACAGGTGAATGGAGAAGACTTCATAACAATGAACTACATGGTCTTTATAGGAAGCCAGATATAATAAGAACAGTTAAGTCTCGTAGACTGCGATGGGCAGGACATGTTGCGTGTATGGGGAATGAAAGACGTGTATGGAAATTTCTTGTAGGAAAGCCAGAAGGAAAACGCCCAGTTGGTAGACTAAGAATGAGGTGGGAGAACAACATTAACTATGATTTGAGGGAAGTAGATTATACAGGGAATGATTGGAAAACATTAGCTCAGGATAGTGATGTATGGAGAGCTTATGTCTGCGCGGCCATGAACCTACGGGTTCGATAATGCCAGTGAGTAAGTAAGTAAGTAAGTATTATCGCATGAACAGATTTCTGAGTAAGCAAAATCGTATTAGGATACAACTTTCTCAGCAGAGAATGCCTTTTACGGTCTAATGCATTCATAGATTCGAGCCTTAATGTTCTTCAAGCATGGAGACTGCAGTTTTGCAGTTTTCAAGAGGAATCTATGTAATGATGGTTGAAGATAGGAGGGATTCCTCTTGAAAACTGCAATTTCTGTGCTTGAAGAACATGAAGTATGAGGTGAAATATACTCTTTTTATTCCTTATTAATTGAAAATCTCTTAATGGTTATTTCCCATAATCAATTTATGAACCATTTCAGTTTTACTTGTTAATGATGTTTCCACCATCGTCAAAGCACGAACCACAGTAAAGAATTAGATTATCTGCTCGTCCCGTGTGTACGAAGTACAGTCCACAGTGCTTACATTGGGTAATATATCTCCATCTTATTCTGCTTGTCACATGACAGGGGAACTCAATGCTCATCATGCTCATTGGATTTGACTGGCATCATCCAAACTATCGCTTACACCGCACTCCTGCACTGCCTAATAAATTAGTTTACATGCACTGCCTAATCCACTAACTTAAAATATTCTTTCAATTTAAAATAAATTTACATTAATCTGAGCTACAGTAGATTAATTAAAAATCATTTTAATGTGGTGGTATTTATCTGAAAGCAATGCTGACGTGAATGCCATGCCCCTGTCATATAGTATGATTTAATTTAATCTAGACTTAAGCTAGATTAAATATTGTGCATTCTAGACCAGAAGTATTCCAAGGTTACATTATCTATTCCAGCATTACAATATGGTGTAAAACTCTACTGTATATTATTGATTTGTTGTCATTTATTTAAGTTATCCAGTTTTTTTGACAACATGGGAATAAAAATAGATGAAAAATAAAAGAGAGCAAGGTGTATGTATGTTTACATGTTGTGTAGATCATAGTATTCTGTGTTAGGTTAAGTATAGATATAGATTATAGCAATCTATCCTAACTTAATAGCATGGTATCAGTTAGAACAAAACTGATGTAAGTACTTGAATATAACTTATAGCAAATTAAGAGTTATTTATAAAATTATATTGAAAAGCAGATCAATCTTCAAAATTAATTACAATATTATATTATGAAAATACAATAGGAAGTTCTATTTAATAAATAAGTTGAGTCTTTTTTCATCTTACCTCATATTGGTAGTTTCTTGTAGGACATGTTTCAGAGTAACTTTGCTCTATCGTCAGCTTGTACAGACTGATCTTTAAGTTGTCGACCCTGCCCCCTCTTTTTTGTGGTCCAAAAAACTTTTATATTTATGAAAATCAATAAAACTTTGATAGTGTTATTTAATAAATAAACAATATGGATTTTCATCAAGTAAACACTAAATCAATTGATTACTTGCATATTAAATCTCTCTCCCCGGGAATTTCAAAATTCATGATTCTCTCCTTGTTCTTGTATTTTGAAATTCCTGCGGAGAGAGATTTAATATGCAAGTTCTTTGGATCACAAAAAGAAGGAACAGGAGTCGACATTCAGGGCCAACAACTTAAAGATCATCAATCAGTACAAGGTGACGATAGAGCAAAGATGTTCTGAAATATGTACTACAAGAAACAACCAATATGAGTTAAGGTGAAAAAAGACTCAACTTATTTATTACAGTATTATATATTTGGTAAAGGCAATGCGCTGCAAGCCATATGGTTGTGGATTCGAGTCTCAATTGAGTTAGGATTTTTAAATTAGCCTAAACCTTCTGGCGACTTTATGCCTCTGGAATTGACTTAACATCTAATGAATTGAGTACTAGTTGTATGTTCTGGATAAAAGTTGCCATCAGGGCTGACCTCTCATGCCGAATATCTAGAAAAGTGGGAGACTTAGGGTCGTATGCAAATACATTACTCTCTACTCAAATTACTTCCAATCACTGGTGAGCTGAGATTGAATTAACGGCCGCCTTAACCGGTCATGCATGAATGTTGACGTTTTCGTAATATTGGCAACGAATTACCCAGAATTCTCAGCGATAAAACCACTTCCGTTATTTTCGTCTGCTATTGAGGAACGCATTTATGCTTGCATCCCGCAAATAATACCGTATACAAACACGTCTGCAACGCACAATATTACACCGATTCTCCTGTTCTTCCAGTTGAATTCTTTTGTAGACTCTATCAAATTCCTCTTCTCCGCGTATACCGAAAACATGATCGAAGTCTTCAAGGTCCGACATCTTGGATAAGTTTCAAACTACATCGGTTCCCTTCGGGATTTTCACATAAGTTTATATCTTGAGCTACGATCTTAAGGTACCTTGTCAGGTAGCTTTACAATTATTACCGCGTGAATAGATTTTTGAGTAAGAAAAATGTGTTTGAATAAAACTTTATCAGCAGAGAACGCCTTTTACTGTCTAATGCGTTCAAACATTCGACCCTTAATCTCCTATTGTCCCAAAGGCCTTTACTGGAATCTCTTTATGTTTACTTCTACCATATGTTTGATAAAACATTTCAGAGAATTGAGAGATAAATGGAAGGAAATTGTTGAGAAAAAAGATTGGAAAACAGATGAATCTTTCAATTGAAGAACATTGAAAGGAGTCTCAAGATCAAAATCTATAGTTCATATATTAAAAATTCCAGGTAATCATATTTTTTTTCTGTCTGACAATTCAATATCTAGTTTGAGTCATATTAAGTTTAATTCCTGCAACTTGGCTACCACATTAAATGCATTTTTTACTGAATATTGTAAAAAGACAAATATTTACAAAAATAAAATTTAAAATAAAATTCTTTACACCTTACCTCATATTCTGTCTAATATTTAGACCGGTTTCATATCTTAGTGGTTACGTTTTCAGTAGTTACACAACCAATGTTTTGTCGTCTAAGAACACTGCTTCTAACTCCATCTATTGATGGACCGATGAACCTCCCAGTCAAATCAACTTCCCTGGGAATTTCAAAATTCATTAATTTTTCTTTCTTAGTTTTTTGAATGTGGATTTTTCCCAAACAGTGAGCTCCTTAGGTTTTTTTATTTGTTTTATTAAACCAGTCTTTCTTTCAGTTTGATGTATTTCTGACTATGCATGAGCAGCTATTGATTTTTACAATTCCCCATTTACAAAAAATAAATATATTTCTTGATACAGAATAAGATCTACCACTACAGTATGATTAAAGCTTGAGTTACTGTTATTTTTTTCAGAATGATACTTTCATATTTCATGAGTTATTATTTTATTCACAGATCTATTCAACCAAATTTGTGTACATTTTCTGAAGAAATAAAAATTGCTAATTGTTACTCAACTGTTATGTTCTATGAACTATTATAAAATATTATAAAAATGTATGAAATTCAAAACAACTTGGTAGCAGAATGCATAACTGCAATAATTTCAGTTTAATTTCACTTATGTATACATTGTTAATATTCTGATATGGAAAATTAAATTTTAATTTTTCAATATTTTGATATTTGTAGAGTCAATCTACAAGTAATGTTTTGATCAACACTTTTAAAATTCAGATTCAACATATTTGAACTATTTAATGATTTAGTTGAGGACGACTGAGTTACCGGGTACAAATTTTATATTTAACATCTTAATGTTTTGATGTTAAATTTAGTTTAATATATTCCAGACCTGAACTGATTTATTTTTTGAAAAGAAAAATTAATGCTTAAACCGGGAATAGAACCCTGGACCTCTGTCCCTGTACATCAGCATGCAATCCATTACACTATTCAAGACCCAATAGAACCACTAAATTTTCTTTCCACTTATACAATTCTCTTATGTCCGAAGGCAGATTGCTCTCGCTATTAACAATGCCATCAGTCAACTTCTATTCAAAGTATTTTTAACAAGAATTTTACATTTACTTTTTAGCGGTAAAGCTTAACATTTTGATGTTATATTTAGTTTAATATATTCCAGTCCTGGACCGATTCATTTTTTGAAAAAAAAAATTAATGCTTGAACCAGGAATCGAACCCTGGACCTCTGACTCTGTACATCAGTGTGCAATCCATTACACTTCTCAAGACCCGATACAACCGCTATATTTTCTTTCCACTTATACAATTCTCTTATGTCAGAAGACAGATAGCTCTAGCTATTAACAATGCCATTAATTTTTCTTTTCAAAAAATAAATTGGTCCAGGACTATAATATGTTAAACTAAACATAACATAAAAATATTAAGATGTACCGCTTAAAAACAAATGCAAAATTCTCATTAAAAATACTTTGAATAGAAGTCATCTGATGGCATTGTTAATAGTGAGAGCTATCTGCTTTTGGATGTAAGAGAATTGTATATGTGGAACAAAAATTTAGCGGCTGTATTGTGTCTTGAATGGTGTAATGGATTGCACTCTGATGTTCAGAGACAGAGGTCCAGGGTTCGATTCCCAATTCAAGCGTTAATTTTTCTTTTCAAAAACCTAAAGCTAATGCCTTGTGGTTTCTCAGTTTTGATGTTAAAGTTCCACATTTCTATTGGCAATCTGCTTTTAAAAATTATCACTTTTTTCCAAGACTTGCCAGAGTTCAATGATTTATTTCAAAGTTCCATGATTTTTTAAATCATGATACGAGATTCTTTATGATGCTATTATGCAGGTTTTATTAATTCCTATCCAGATAATCTGTCTTGTTTGATCTGCACTAAACAATAATAACCATGTATTGACTTAGGCTTTCACGGCCGGAGTTAGTATTATGATCTTGAAGAAGATTTCTGGGCTGTTGGCCGTGGTCTTGAGGATCCCCGACATTTCACCAGAGATTGCATCCAGCATCTTCAAGGGTCAAGACAACCCTTGAGGATTCCAGATGCAGTCTCTGGCGAAACGTCGGGGATCTTCAAGCCTCAAGACCATGGCCAACAGCCCGGAAACCTTCTTCAAGATCATAATAATAATAATAACCATTATTGAAAATAATAATTCTGCCCATCTCTAATTTCTCCAGAATCCCATTTTTACTTCCAAGAAATTTATTGCTGATTTTTTTTCAATTTTATACATTAGAGACTTAT
Organism: Diploptera punctata; assembly: GCA_030220185.1. Classification (NCBI taxonomy): domain Eukaryota; kingdom Metazoa; phylum Arthropoda; class Insecta; order Blattodea; family Blaberidae; genus Diploptera; species Diploptera punctata. Next base: position 3,744,443 of record JASPKZ010003852.1, read on the forward strand.
CGAGTGGATTGTATAACTGAAGTCTAAACTATGCCCCCAGTTTTCCAATTTTTTATTTTTTCCATAACAACTGTAAAAAAAACTGAAAATTCACAGAAATTGTTATGAAACCATGGTCATGATTCAGATATTTGTTTTTGGAATTAACAGCCATAGATTTTCAGTTTTTATGATTGTTATGAAAACAATAAAAAACTGGAAAACCAGGGTCGTGGTTTAGACTACCCATCATGTCTCAGTTTTTATTCATATATAATTCCAGTCTATGTCAAAATTAATATCTGATATAATAAACACTGGGACTATGGATTATTACAAATAGTTTGTCTTCTTCTTCGTCACGGTTTAGGCTTATTTACTAGCCTTGTAAAAATATATATTAAAATAATGATTATAATTTGCAGTTTTTATTCATAGTTATTGCATTGCAAATAATGTATTTTCTAATCTCTAAACTTTGTGTGTCTAATATACAAGGCAGCTGTAAATGTGTTGCTAGATTTTCTTTCCTGGAATGGAAATACTGAAGCTGAGAACCTAAATCATTTTGTATTGAAAATAAGTGGAAATTTACAAACACCTAGTACTGCACTTATCCAACTGTTTGAATTACTTATTATGGTTAGAAACTGCATTTTCACAGCTTCATCAACATTAAATTGAAATGGTGAAATTAAATGTTTCTTACCTCTCCTCATATAAATCTTCTAAGTAGATCGTGATTTCGAGACCATAACAGTCTCATCTTCAGTACAATCTTGACGACTGATGTTATGTCAATCGAAAGAAACTCTTCTTCTTCCCTCTGTTGGTGGACCGATGAACCTCTGGATCAGGTCAAAATTTGCAGGAATTTCGAAGTTCATAAGTTTTCCTTTGTTTTTCTGAATGTGGATCTTTTCCCAAACCGTGTCTATTTGTTTAATTAGACTGGCTTTTGATTCAATTAAATGTTTTTCGAACCAAAAAACATTTGCTTTTGATTCAATCAAATGTTTTTTGGTCCGAAAAACATTTAATTGAATCAAAAGCCAGTCTAATTAAACAAATAGACAAACAAAAGGAACTCACGGTTTGGGAAAAGATCCACATTCAGAAAAACAAAGGAAAACTTATGAACTTCGAAATTCCCACAAATTTTGACCTGATCCAGAGGTTCATCGGTCCACCAACAGAGGGAAGAAGAAGAGTTTCTTCCAATCGACATAACATCAGTCGCCAAGATTGTACTGAAGATGAGACCGTTATGGTCTCGAAATCGCAATCTACTTAGAAGATTTATATGAGGAGAGGTAAGAAACATTTAATTTCACCATAAATTAAACCTCATAGTGATTAATTCCTATAAAATTTAATTAAATTGAAAACCAATATAAGTGCAGTACTAGATAACATATAGTGAAATTAATAGATATTTGGACTTTTGATAATTCAGTAATTGAGAATTGTGGATCTTTATTGTCATAATAACATATTCAACCTTAATTAACTATTAATGAGTTGGTTATTTTGATTCACCTCATATTTCTTGATTTTTATGCGGAACAGGTTTCGTCGCTTTTGCGCGACATTGTCAATACATTCCAACTACTACCTGTTCTGCATAAAAATCAAGAAATTTGTGTTGAGTCAAAATAACCAACCCATCAATAATTAAAAGAAACCTCGTAGTGTTATTTCCTACATATATTAAACATTTAACCTTGACAATAGCTATATAGCCAATCACTGTGTGATCACCCCTAACCCACCTGCACATAAACTCAAATGCTCCCACAGTTTTATTTTAAATGTTCCAAAGTTCTCCAAAATAAAAATACATGGTTTTAGTTCATATTTTGTTCTCCTTTTTTTTTTTTACTATATTATTAGTATTCATTTAATTAGTGAATGTTTCCATTATAATAGTTTTTTTTAATAGGAGGGATATCCCCCTAAATTCATTCACCTAAGAAGAAATAATATTAAAAATGGACCAGAGAATTGCAATTTGTGTCCAGGCCTGTGAAATAGGAGAATTTTGAATGAGACAGATTATGTGTATTTTTACTATTCATGGTGAGATCTTACCGGATCTACATTACACATTTTGATGCTTGTGTTGCATCCACCATAACACTCGCTCCAAATTTGAATGGCAGCATTATACCCCTCCTCTAGACTTCAATTCTTGCTGTCATAAGTCCAGATATCCATTAATTCTATTTTAAAACTATGTACCAAAAGTGTTACTGGTATATTACATTATAAATGTCTGCCGTGCTGGCTCAGTGGTAGTATGTCTGCTTCCTGACAAGCAGGCTCATGTTCAATATCCAGCACAGTTGAAAATTTTAATTGTAAAACATTAAATTGCAAATCTTTCCACAGTACATATGTTGAAGTGGCATGTGGTACTGTTGATAGCAGTTCGTCCATGGGATGGGATATTAAGCCTGGGGGTCCCCTTGGTGATTTTTGACCATAGTAGGCTATGTGTTTTCATCAAGTTTCACTTTCTCCATTCTCTTCATCATCATCCCTCATACAACACTCATTGCACACATAAACATACTAAAACTAAACTCCATGGCCCAACAGGCCTAGAAGGCCCTTGGCCCTCCAGCCGGCTGCTGACCTCACATCTGCATGTGTTAATAACAGAGGTAGACAATCATCCTGCCAGTATTTAATAACAGAGGTAGACAATCATCCTGCCAGTATAGGGGTGACATATGGTGAGCATATCGTCAGGTCCTCCAGCCATTATAGCTGGTGTTCTCAACCTCAAGCCACTACTTATTGTATCTATCCAAATTCCCCATGATGCTGGATGGGACCGGTGCCCATACTGGCTGAAATTCCATGAGAAAATTTCTTCTCCCATGGAGACTCGAACCAGCACAAGTTCCATAGCTCTGCACCAAGGCCTTTTGCTTTAACCACTCGACTACAGCATGAGACACATAAACATACACTCATCCTTTATTCCTCTCTGTACACAATACAAGAATACATTATCTACATAAATTGATCTGCCGAAGTGGAGCATAAATTTAAAATAGTTCATATTAATGCCATCTACCCTGAAGTACGAAATGTGCAGTGGGTGGCATTAGAACATACAAACACAAACATATTACCTTGTAAATCTTCTTATATATAAAAATTAATGTTTGTTTGTTTGTTCGTACTTTATGCGCAGCCATACCGTTGATCCGATTGTGATGGGTTTTTTGCAAAATGTTCAGGAGATTCCCGGGATGAACATAGGCTGTAAGAGTGTTGTGATACTCAACTCCTACACCCTTAAAAATCGCCCTTTGTAGTGGAAAACGAGAAAAAAATTAGCTCTTTGGACGCTTAAATGGCTTACACTGCCTAAACCACAAGAAATACACAAAATTAATGTACACAGAATTGAATATCTCAAAAAGGTCTACAAATAGTCCGGGACAGCATATGTTTATCTCTTACGGATAACTCACAACCATTTTTGTCTTTCATTGATACCAAGAGTCCCGTGCCGTAGCCGAGTGGTTAAGTCAAGAAGTCTTGGCGCAGAACTACGGGACTTACGCTAGTATATAATAAATATGTTAATTTTTTAAAATAAACATTTTTACGTACATTGACCACTATGCTATCTGGGAGTCACACTTTAGACGGAAATTTTTCTTATAGTAGTGTTCAATCCTATTAAAATCAACTTGAATAAGAAATAGTCAGATAGCATTGTGGACGAGAGTTCACTGCTGTGTGCATACAGGATTGTATAAAAAAGAGAAAATTTTCCATCTAAAGTGTGATGCCCAGATAACATAGTGGTCAATGAACTATTGTGTAGAACTAGAAATCTTGAGTTCAAATCCCAGTTTGGGCAAAATTCTTTTCTCTTTAAAACTTAATTTATTGTTCAATGTGAGTGTATAAATTTATATAAAAACATTGTAATAAATATGTCCTTGCAAATCTTTCCACAGTGCATATGTTAAAGTGGCATGTGATAGCAATTCGCCCATCGGAGGGGATGTTAAGCCTGGTGGTCCTCTTGGTGATTTTTGACAGGAGTAGGCTATGTGTTTTCATCGAGTTTCACTTTCTCCCTTCTGTTCATCATCATCCCTCATACTAGACTCGCTACACACATAAACATACTAAAACTAAACTCCATGGCCCGACAGGCATGGTGCCATCTATCTAACAGTTCATGTTCAGTATACTAATCAGTTAGGTACATCAACACAAACACTTTATGGGAAGACACATATCTTAATATATAAAAATTTTGTGTCACATTTCCATGGCCCGACAGGCATGGTGCCATCTATCTAACAGTTCATGTTCAGTATACTAATCAGTTAGGTACATCAACACAACAAACACTTTATGGGAAGACACATATCTTAATATATAAAAATTTTGTGTCACATTTCCATGGCCCGACAGGCCATCTATCTAACAGTTCATGTTCAGTATACTAATCAGTTAGGTACATCAACACAAACACTTTATGGGAAGACACATATCTTAATATATAAAAATTTTGTGTCACATTTCCATGGCCCGACAGGCATGGTGCCATCTATCTAACAGTTCATGTTCAGTATACTAATCAGTTAGGTACATCAACACAACAAACACTTTATGGGAAGACACATATCTTAATATATAAAAATTTTGTGTCACATTTCCATGGCCCGACAGGCATGGTGCCATCTATCTAACAGTTCATGTTCAGTATACTAATCAGTTAGGTACATCAACACAAACACTTTATGGGAAGACACATATCTTAATATATAAAAATTTTGTGTCACATTGTTTGTCCACGATGGAATTCTAAACTACTGAACCGATTTTAATAAAATTTTGCACACTGTGTGCAGTTTGATCCAACTTTAGACTTAGGCTAGTTTATAACTAAATTTATAGTCGCATTATTTTTTTATTGCAAATTATTTGTTTATTATTTAACAAAGAGTTATAATTATCTGTGAGTTCCATATGATCCTAACAGATGGCGGTATAAGGTAATTGGTTTATTATTTAACAAAGAGAGATCCAGATGGCTGTGTTTTTTGTTGCAACCGTGAATTTGAATTGAATTACAAATATTAATTATTTCATAATTTAAGTGTTCCGTGTTTATTTTATTTTCAATATTATTAATTTCATGTGTAAGTATTAGTTTTAAGTAATCTGGCTGAAAGACAGCAACTTAATTTAAATGTTTAACGTATACCTTAGCCACAGCAACGCGTGACCGGGACTTCTAGTTTTATTATAGAACAAGATAATGCTGCAAAGTGTTTAATTGAATTGGTGAGATGCAAAAGAAAAATATTCCACTTTTTGGTCATTTCAAACTGAGATAGCCATTTTATACCTTAACATAATCTACATCATCATCATAGTACATTCACGAATTTAGGCCATTTGTTGACCTGTTTCAGCCTCAAGAGAAACACCATCCAAAAGTCTTTTGAGTGGATGTCCTGGTCTTCTTCTTCCTGCAGGTTGATATCTTAACATTTGTTTGGGTATTCTGTGATCTTCCATTCGGTGAACATGTTGTATCCATTTTGACTTATAATCAGAAATTTTGTTTTCTAAAGGTTCCATGTGAAATTCTTCTAAGATGTCTTCATTTTTTTTTGTGATCTAGTAGTGTGTATCCTGCAGTCCTCCGAAGGTATCTCATTTCAGCAGATCTAAGTCTCTGTATATCCTTCTGTTTCAATCTCCATACTTCGCTACCATACAAAAGAGTTGGAAGAGCCAGTGTTTTATACACTTTAAATCTTGAATGCTTTTGGACTAACTGTGGCTTGAAGATAGAATTTATTACCCCTAAAATTCTTAAAAATTTAGATATTTTTGTATTTACATCCTTTTCTTCTTCATATGAGATATTGCTCTTTGCTGTGGGTCGTCATATTTCAATTCCTTGTGGATTTTTTCATGTTGAGACTTGAAAGTAGTTTTGAAGTTCCTTAGGACGGGTTACTGGCCCGACGCTAAGTAGTCCAGTGGTAGGGCTGCTACCTTTTAGTCTGTGGACAGACATTAGGATACCGCATTTACTCAGTACCCGATGGAACAGTTATACCGCCATGACTCGGTCCTCAGAGCCTCATTTGTGAAAACTGGTTGTACCACGAGAAGGTGAGGATGAGAATTGGGTAGGAGAGGTTATACACACATCACTACCCCTTACAACTCTAATCTACATCCAATGATTAAAAAGAAAGAAAACATTCCTTCATTTTTAACTCTGTTAACATGTAAATTTTTCATTGACATACAAAAGGAAAATATTATTTTTGTTTGAATTTAAATCAAGATAATACAATATATTCCAAAGGAACACAAGGAATTCTACAACAATATATTGCTTTGGTCACTGATACAACTCCTGAAGAACTGACTGAACATGTGAGTGATCAGAAAGAAAAATGGACGATTTTATTCAGAGCTATATTAATACTAAATCCATCCTTTCAAGTAAACTGATGTTCAAAATATTACATTGACACTTTTTTTAATTATTTGATTGTAGTTAATACATTTTTTTTTAATATGTCATATATTATCCTGGTGAGATACAAAAGGAAAACATTTCACGAACTTTGGACAATTATTATGAAATAATAATAAATATTATGTTATTGGGAACAAGTGGAAGATATTATTACCCTCAACTAATTCTACAAGTCGCCTATAGTAACTTTTTCTCTAAAGTGTACAAATTTTTCTACTGAATTATTTTTCTTTTTCTCAAAACAATGTTGTATGGAATATTTCCTTTTGCATCTCACCAATTCAATTTGCAATAACATACTTTTAAATGTATTTCTGTAATTAAAGAGAAATCTTTATATTTTGTTTTTTGTGTTTCTATTATAAAAATATCAGGTCCAAAATATGAAATAATTTAAAATATATAATTTTATTTCAACTATTTGTAGACTTCAAAAAAGCTTACAGTTCAATTAAGAAGGAGAAGTAATAGAATATCATGCTGGAATTTGGCATTCATAAAAGGCTAGACTTATTCGAATGTTATATTTAAATTAATATTGGGAAGTAAACATTATGAGGTTATATCATTAATAGTGACTCATCTCATATAAAAATATGTTTTCCACTCACTATTATTCGAATGTGTCTAAATGGCACAAAGAGTAGGGTGCGGGTAGGCAAACAGTTTTCAGATACTCTAGAAATTCACAATAGATTAAAGCAAGTGCACTATCACCTTTATGATTCAATTTTGTACTAGAGCATGCCATCAGATCTTTAGAGGATAAAGAAGCCCTACAACTCAATAGTATTAATAAGCTGTTAGTTTATAATTATGATGTAGTATTATTAGGCGATAGTGAGGAGATACTATGGGCCAACACACACACTGTTGGTTAACACTAAGAAACTGGGACTGGAAGTAAATATCAATAAAACAAATATATGTTCACACATAGAAATGCATTATATAATGGAAATGGACCATTAATGACAACAAGGGAAATTTTGAAGAAGTGTCTAAATTCAAATACCTAGGAACAATAATTACAAATAGGAATGAGATGCAGAAAGAAATTAAACATAGGGCCAATTCTGGAAATGGATGCTATTATGCATTACAGAGACTCTTTGTTGTCCCAACTTCTCTCAAGAAATGTTAAACCGAGGACATCCTTCCATAGTAATTCTGCTTGAGGGCAGGTCTTTCACTGCAATCATAGCATTTTCATGCTGTGCTTTGCAGCTTTTCTCGGGAATTATAGGTGTGGTAGCTTCCTGTTGCTTTCCACACCAGTGAAAGATGATGATGATGATGGCCAGATGATTTTCGGGGACCGTTGGGCCCTAAGCTTCCTGACATTTGTCTTACAGGTGAGGAAAAACCCCGAAAAAAACATCACCCAGGAGCCTGTCCCGATCGGGAATTGAACCTGGGCCCATTGCGTGACAAGGCAGCACGCTACCTCGAGACCACAGCGGTGGACACTGAGGACATATAAAATTGTAATTATCTCATTTATATTATATGGACTCGTTATTTTAAGGGAGGAGTAAAGATTATGAGTATTGGAAAATAAAGTTCTCATCCCCAGTGCTTTCATGATGGTTGTGAAAGTACTGATGATGAAACCTAATTAGGTCCCGAAACTGGTTTAATAAGAAGGATATGAGGTGAGGTGATACAATTTTTCATAAATAAAGGGGTTTTATATTTAAATTAATATTGGGAAGTAAACATTATGAGGTTATATCATTAATAGTGAGTGGAGAACATATTTTTATCGACTCACCTCATACATTTTCAAATTTCTTTGATACTGACGGTTTCAGGCAATATCATGGAAGCCTTGATTGAAGAGGGACATGATATTGTCTGAAACCGTCGGTATCAAAGAAATTTGAAAATGTATGAGGTGATTCGATAAAAATATGTTCTCCACTCACTATTAAAGGGCTTTTACTTCATTTATTTTTACATATATGTAATATCTTCTTTGCATTATATTATTTTTGGTCTGGACATCTTACCTCAATATTAATGTTGATTTGTTCTTGAACATGTTTCAAAACAATTCTGTTTTATCTTCAGCTTTCCCAGACTGGTTTTTATTTATGTTGCATTATGTTGCACCACCTGGATGTCGATGTCAGCTCCATCCTGTGGTTGGCCAAAGAACCTCCAAACAAGGTCACCCTCCATCGGAATATCAAAATTCATAACTCTGTTTCTGTTCTTCTGAATATAAATTTTTTCCCAAATAGTCAGCTCTTTTGTATTTTCTAACTGTTTTAATAATTTAGTGTCTGAATTTATATTATGTTTTTCAGACCAAACATGAGCAGCAACTGCAGATTTTTCAATTTCTCCATTTTTAATATTTCTTATGTGTTCTTTGGTTCTAATTTTTAGGTTTCTTTTTGTTTTCCCTATATATATCTTTTCACAACCCATGCATTCAATTTGATATATTCCTGACTTTTTATTTTTATCAGTTTTTTCATTTTTGTTGGTTTTTATTAGTTTATTTAAACTGTAGTTATTTTTTGGTGCTAATTTAATATTAAACTTCTCAAATATATTTTGAAATTTATTATGTACCCAGGGGTGATATGTGAATTTCCTATATTTTTTCATAGGTGGTTCTTCTTTTTCAAGATTACTTCTGTTTATCATTTTTTGTTTTTTATACTTTTCTATCCTTTTATGTACCATTTTTTCATCAAACCCATGAAAAAATGGTACATAAAAGGATAGAAAAGTATAAAAAACAAAAAATGATAAACAGAAGTAATCTTGAAAAAGAAGAACCACCTATGAAAAAATATAGGAAATTCACATATCACCCCTGGGTACATAATAAATTTCAAAATATATTTGAGAAGTTTAATATTAAATTAGCACCAAAAAATAACTACAGTTTAAATAAACTAATAAAACCAACAAAAATGAAAAAACTGATAAAAATAAAAAGTCAGGAATATATCAAATTGAATGCATGGGTTGTGAAAAGATATATATAGGGAAAACAAAAAGAAACCTAAAAATTAGAACCAAAGAACACATAAGAAATATTAAAAATGGAGAAATTGAAAAATCTGCAGTTGCTGCTCATGTTTGGTCTGAAAAACATAATATAAATTCAGACACTAAATTATTAAAACAGTTAGAAAATACAAAAGAGCTGACTATTTGGGAAAAAATTTATATTCAGAAGAACAGAAACAGAGTTATGAATTTTGATATTCCGATGGAGGGTGACCTTGTTTGGAGGTTCTTTGGCCAACCACAGGATGGAGCTGACATCGACATCCAGGTGGTGCAACATAATGCAACATAAATAAAACCAGTCTGGGAAAGCTGAAGATAAAACAGAATTGTTTTGAAACATGTTCAAGAACAAATCAACATTAATATTGAGGTAAGATGTCCAGACCAAAAATAATATAATTAAAATAACCTCAAAATATAACTTCCTAAAATTAAATATCTTCTTTGCATATTTTCCAATTTTTTTGTCATCTTTATAAAATTCAATTTTACTGTTTTCTGGATAATATTTTCCTATTTTGGTCTGTTGACCTTTTCTGTGCTTGTTGTCAGGATCATCAGGCTTAAAACTCCCCAATGTTTCACTACAGACTTCTTTTTGTACAATCCCAATTTACTTTTTTGAAATTACAATAATTTCTTGTGCATCTCTCTTTATTGAGCTTAGAGCTAATTTCAATCAGAGTAGGGTCAGAGTGGTCGCTACCTATATTTTCATGTACTTCCTATTTACAGTTTTGGTAAATATTAGAATTAGCAATTGCTAGATCAATTTTTATGTGTTATAGCTGTAAGAGTGATGTGTTGGTATGTCATTGTTTATAATTAGAAAGTCAATGCTACCAGCCAGGACTACTACAAGATCTATTCCTCTCTGGTTATTTGATTTACAATGTCAATAACTGTGTTTTGCATTTAAGTCTCCTAATAATGTTGTATTGGGTTCAAGTATAGAGCTTAATAATCCATCCATCCGTAGTAATTCTGCCCGAGGGCAGGTCTTTCACTGCAATCATAGCATTTTCATGCTATGCTTTGCAGCTTTACTAGGGAATTGTAGGTGTGATAGCTTCCCGTTGCTTTCCACACCAGTGAAGGATGATAATGATGATGGCCATATGATTTCGGGGACCATTTGGGCCTTAAAGTTTTCCTGAGATTTGTCTTACAGGTGAGGAAAAACCCCAATAAAAACCTCACCCAGAAAAACTGTCCCGACCAGGGATAGAACCCGGGCCTGCTGTGTAACAAGGCAGCATGCTACCTCAAGACCACAGCAGTGGACGAGCTTAATAATAAAACCTGTTATTATAATTAAAGCTCCAATGGCCCCTGTTAAGGGTCATGGTCTTTTGTCAACTAGATGGAATGGATTTCTATGTCTTCTCATTAATTTACTTCACTAGAATATTACCTGGGAGGTGATTGTTGTTTGGTAGGTGATTTGTATTATATATGTTAACAGTTTAACATCCAATTCCTTGTATTTCTAAATCTGTTGGTGATAAGATGATCTTGTACTATTTCCATTGCTTGGTATTTTACATCTCTTATTAGGAATGCTAATCCTCCTCCCTCTTTTCCTAATCTATCCTGTCTGTACATATTGTGCCCTTTTGGTTTGATTTGATGTTTTGCATTTAACTTTTTTCTTGTATTGGAATCATTTGCACTTTATTTTTTTCAACAATTTTAAGTATTTGGTCTAATTTTACATTGGAGGCTGGTGTGCAGATTCCATTAATGTTACACTGAAGTATTTTAACCCATTTGCCTCAAAAGACGAGGTGGACTCACCGGCAGTTAAATGACCTTCAACTCAGAAGACGAGGTACACTCACTGAACTATTATATATTTCGTAATATTTTGTACATCCCTTGCTAGGGTAATCTTTTGTTAACATTTATGAACAGTAGAGGAATGTGTTTTTGGCCTTCACCCTTATGATTTCAAGTACTGTTATCTTTTGTTTATTTTGAATGTCTGAAAATAGACAATAAAATTTACGGTAACTTAAATCCGGTTTCTGGGGAAATGCATTGAGCATTTAAACCTGAAGCAAATGGGTTAAGTGTGGTCAAGTTATTTGGAGACAGTAACATACTTTTTGAACTACATCCTCTACATAAATATACATCATGGTCCATTTGTACCTGCACGACGACCAAGACAGTATGATTACTTTTATTTGGATAGCTCTTGGCTGAGTTTGTGTGCATCTGCCATTGATCATCCAATATGTAGCCCATTACTATAGCAAATTGTCTTTGCCAAAGGTAGATGGCCGCCCCAACTAGGAGTACCGTACAGTCTCCAATTGTTGTCATCCTTCAATAGAAACAGCCACTACATTTATCCCAGAGGTGATTCATGAAACGAGTAATGAGTGGGTCACAGTTATTGAAGTCAAAGATTCAAATAATCAAAACAAACAACCAAATATATATATATATACACACACACACATATACTTAATTATAATAGACATACCTCTTAAATTAATGTTTATAACTTATATCAGATATATTCTTTGTCATTTCATTGTCTAGATGATTTTTAGAAAATAATAATAATGATTTATTTAAACTGGCAGAATTAAGGCCATAAGGCCTTCTCTTTCACTCAACCAGCAAATAATAAAGTCATATAAAAATTACATACATATGACAATTTTAAAATATAGTCTAAACAAAAGACAATGTGGATGTGGTCTAATAATAGCTAACACTAATAAAACATGGAATAAAATAAAGTAAGTAAAGCTTCCTAGATGAATATTTATAGGTATATACAAAATGTTGAATATAGTTGTTATGCAGTTAATATTATCATTGTATGGAACTTAAGATATCAGTTAATTTGGGTTTAAATAATGATGGTGATTAACAGACCATAACATGACTGGGAAGTGAGTTCCATGTTCTAGTCATAGATATTGTGTAAGATTCAGAATACAGACATATTCAATGCTGTGGTATAGACAGTAAAGAAGTATTGTTTATTTTTTATTTCACTCACCTCATACTTCATAACTCCTAGCATACCCAGGGTTTCATCACATCCTTTGTGACATTTAAAAAATAAACAATATTAAAAAACCTCATAGTGTTATTTCCTATCTACATAACTTAGTAAAGAAGTATCTTGTGATCTTGTTCCTAAATAGTGATGAGCCGATTAATTTTGAAAATGCATTGATAAATAACTTGGTAAATATGTGGCAGAATTTAGAATAGCAGAACATGCGAATGTAGAGTTCTTCTGTTATTTAGACATAGTCATGATAATGCTTGAAATGAAGGAGACACATGGTCATAACGACAGAGATTGAATACAAATTAAATGCATGCATTATATGCACACTGTGGTATGTTAGATAGATCAGTTGTCAGAGTAATCAGTAAAATGTTGCAGTAATCGAAGTATGGCATTACAAGAGTTTGTACAAGTATTTGTTTTAGTTTCATGGGAAGGAAGCTTCTAAATCTATTTAAGGAGTGAAGAATTAAGAATTCTTTCTTGCAGGTATTATTTCTATCTATCTTCGGGTTTTTATAGCTGCTGCCGTTTTCCCATGCCAAACCTTCAAAGCCTTTTTATTATTCATTTCATACATCTCAGTGATGGATAAATCATATTTGAAGAGAAAAATTATATGCTCAGATTCGGACTCGAACCCAGGACCTTTGGCTTTCTAGACCAATGCTCTATCGACTGAGCTATCTGGGCGAGTTCCAATTAAAATGCAAAATTTTTCTCTTATATACGTTGTCAATTCCAATACACCAAATGCTATGAAACCTTTGCTTCTATCTTTGAAAATGGCGGCATCTTTATTAAGAAGACATCTGTGTTTCTTAATTTTTGAGGATAGATATTTTAAATATGTCACACCAGTCTTTGTCCACAATGAATTGTCATCCCCAAGTGGAACACAAAGAAAGCAAAATAATGAATTATTTTAACAATTACCACAAACCCTCTCACATTTTCCTATAGCGACCTGTTGAAGTGTTGTGTACAAGATCTATTTTTATCATCAGTCGGTTGTTTTATGCATATCAGGTCTGATACATATCTGATACTTATCAGCTTAGTGCTAATTCTGTCTTCATAACATAATGGTTTTCTTTGTAATTATTTTATTTAAATCATCATGAACATTTTCACACTGACAGAACTTTCAATAAGAAGTTACTGGTGAAGCAATTGGTTTTAGGAACAGACATTGGTAAGTTCTTTCTTATTAGCATACTGTGCCAGGAAAGTGCATGCCCATTGATGAGTATCACTGTACAGACCCTCAGTACACCCTTGAAGCCTGAAGGAGTGAATGAGGTGAGTAAATTCATGCATTTTTTTCTGCCTGCATTGCTTATATCACCAAAGTCACTTATGGATGTGCCTGAAAACTACCTACAGTTGAAATGTTCCATCTCGTGAACTCTGCCAACGGCAAATACTCCACAAGAACATTGTCCTTATATGAGAGATTGTGTGTCCAAGGTAACGAGATTCATATTTCTCTTTGTTCTGTATAAAAATAAATTACCTTTATCCAAAGTGATAAATATGGATTATATACACTAGATAACTTCAAGAGCATTTTAAAAAATACCAGTAAATAAATTGTAAGAGGGGCATGTGCACTTAACTACTAGCTGCCCCTGATTTATCCATTACACTGGGTATGGGATCCTTGTTAGGTATGGACAGCCGGAACAGCTGAGCCCGAGATTTTTTATGAGGTATTCTCCTCCCCTCTTCCTTTTCCAAATGGGCTTGGGAGCATCTTTGGCGGAATTTTAATTTCATTGTTATTTTACACTAAGTATATTTGGTTCTCATTTAAAATGTTAAATTTCAAATCAAAATTTAAAATGCCAGAATTTTGTTTTTTATATTGTTTCAAATAGACTCAATAAAAAATTCAACGACTTTTCAGAATCGGAAATTCTTTACTAGAATTATAAAATATTGGCACCTCATTCTCTTTGATTAACAGAGAGTACATTCTCTTCATCCATGTCATTAGTTATCGCAGTGGTTATATCTCTTGCCTCTGGTCTCAACAGTCATCGGATCAAAACCAGCCAGGGTCAATGGATTTTTAGGATTGAAAAATTCAATGGATAAGTCTTCCGGGAGGGACTTCAAGACATGGGTTCCAAGTCTGAAGATTCAGGCTCATAAAAGAATCGCAAGCCTGAATAAAAATATCTCTGCAAATTTAACACCTTTATTCCTCCAAGTAATATCTTGGATGTCTCGTTGAGGTGATGTGCTAACCACATGTCACTCATTGAGATATGTTGGTAAATAAGCGTAACTAAATTAGATTTGTTAATGAACTCCCGCTAGGGAGCAACCATATCTCCACGCAGGACGTTTGGTGAATACACAATATATTAGTTATAGAACACCCTACTGAGGAGGTACTTTTTAAAACCCCGCTAATTATCGTTTAACAATTCTGGTAATTATAGCGCTTAATTGTGTTTGTTTCATATAGAATACTTTTATTTTCCCTTATTTATTGTTTATCAATTTAAAATTAATCACGAAAACAATTCAATTAGCTGAACAAAGATAAATTGACCTATTAATGTTGGCAACCTTGATAACATTTTAGCGTACTACTCATTCGTAATGAATCGTAATCCTCTATGTTCATATAATGTTGGCAAGGATCTTGCTCTATGATGTTAGAGAACCCTGAGAGAACCGAGGTCATTGGTTTATAACAAATCCGATAGATAGATATCGCTGTACGTAAAGTCAGATCGAGAAATCGTTACGAGTGTTCGTAATATATGCAAGATATATGTTTTAGTTACAAATAATTATGCATTTTTGTGAAAATAAAAATGTTTTAATCTTATTATGTACCCTATGTGAAATCCTAAACAAATTCTATTACTATCGCATTTTGTAAACTACCAGAATTTGGACCGTCGGTATTGTCACATAACAATGACTCATAACAAATAAATTACGTAGATTTGCGGGTGTATAATATTATTTCTATATTTATTTTATTTGCATGGAACTAATTATACAAAAAAAAAATGCGTATTCATTATTTGCTGATATAACCACTTTCAGAAACATTTATTGTAAATAATTAGACATAAAGGTCAAGACCAGTAACCAAATTGGTAACTATATACATCAATAAGTATACATAACTCATTTTTAATATACGTATCTTTGCACAAATTATTTAATAGAAACCCCATACTGTAGCAGAAATTGGAACAACTCTGGTGTGAAAGGGGGGGGGGTGATAATATATGTAACTTTTCCTCTTAACACTAGTCAAAGATATAATTAAATTTACACACAAAATTAATAGGAAGTCACACAGGTATTTTATCATATTAGCTCTCTTGTCCAGACCAGTTTTTAAGATATATCTAAACATAAACTGTCCTGTTTATTGGACTTACTGACATCACATGTCAATGAACTGTATTATGAATAGGAAGCCCAAACTGGCACTTGAATGAATCACATTTTGATATATCTCTAATGTTCATAGAAGAAAAAATGCAAAATTATATTGATAGTGTATGTGCTATTATTTCTAAAGTTTGTAGGCTTTGAAAGGATGAAAAAATTAACTGTGTAATCATGGTTACTTATGATCAAAAAACCATATAGGCCAATCCAACATTGGCCTCCTATTCTAGAGATTAGTGGTTGGTTATTTTAATTTTGATAATATCACTGTGTCCTTATCCTCATCATTATCATTAGAACCATCATGACCCTAATCACTCCTCTTAAAGTTTTTCTTTAGATATAGAACCATCAAGCCTCAAAATGGTTCATGTGGTGACAGGCAGAGTTTGAACTTGGAAAGACTTAATCAGCAGTATCAATTAATACACGTCAACATTTAATTTGTCCTGGTGGACTCTTCTCTGGTTCTGAGGTTTGCAGACTCAAACCTGTTAAGGATTGACTTTTAAGGAATTAACACCATGAAGTATTATTCATTTTAGTAAAATTTCATCACCTCTTATTCTTCTTCTTCTTTATACACCGGCTTTGGGACCTTCTTGTTCGGTTTCATCCTCAATATTTTCATAATCATTATGTCGTCCTTAAGAGCTGCCTTCTACTCCCTCTGTTGGTACACTGAAGAACCTTGAAATCAAATCATTTTCCCCAGGAATTTTGAAATTAATTTCTCCTTTTCATTTTTTGAATGTATATGTTTTTCAAAATCATGAGCTCTATGGGTTTTTCTATTTGTTTAATTAATCTGGTCTTTTGGTTTGATGGCATGGTCAGGAAAACATCAAATAAAAAAAAGGCTAAATTAATTAAACAAATAGAAAAACCCAAAGAGCTCACAGTTTGGGAAAAATCTACATTTAAAAAATGGAAAGGAGAAATTAATGAATTTCGAAAAATTCCCAGGCAAAATTATTACATTTTGAGGTTCTTCAGTCTACCAACAGAGGGAGCAGAAGGTGGCTCTTCAAGACGACTTAACAATGGTTGTGAAATATTAAGGATGGAACCGAAGAAGAAGGTCCTGAAACCAGTCTAAGAAGAAGAAGAATATGAGGTGAGGTGATAAAATTTTACTTAACTGACAAGAATTGTTTGATTTTAAGGGTATAAAATCTTGAGTATACCCTCAAAAGAAGGAAGTAAAACCATGAATTTTGCATCATGGATTTAAGGCACATAAAGTAAGCCAACCCTGATATAAGAGGTCTTTGAGGAAAATATGTTTGCTCTTGATTTGAATTGCAAAGCTAATGTCTACAGTTAATAAAAAGAGCATCGTTAAAAATCCAGAATGCTTCATGACAATTCATTTGTATTAACCAAGGAAGATTCATAAATCTGATGCATTTGAGAATTTGAGCATTACTGCATTCTGGTATTAATAGTGATTTAAATACAATATTATCAAATATAGGACAATATAATGGTTCTATATAATGAAAATAGTGAAATTTTATGTTATTGACAAATAAAAGTAATAAAAAGGGATTTGTTTTGTTCAAGGTGGATGACATCTCAGGACCTTTTCTAAAAACTACCCCTGCCCATCAAATACTGGTACCCCATAAAATTTACAAATCAATTCATAAGCCACAAGTAATGGTATTTATTTATGTAGTCTGGGCTGATACCACCATCTTTATCACCACATAATCATCAGTATTATCAATAAGTACCAGGTGTACCATCAAAAATAACATTTCTATCCAATAATTGATTTGCTAGAAACTTTACTTCACTCACTACTGCTATTTCTGAGATTGAAAATGTTTATAATATGTAACTATATATTTTCATAATAGACAGACATGCTTCTTACTAGGATATGTAATTTGAAAACCATAACGGTATAAGTGACACTTTTGCAAAAATTGAGTTACCGGTAAGTGTTATTGCATGTTATTGGATCCTACTTTTGAATGGCAGAGAGATACAAATGTATGCTGTCAACTACTGCTATCTGGGAATGGATGATAAAACTGTTTTCATTGGTTTGAAACCTACAGCAAATGTTTAAATTCATTTTTTTCTGAATGATCTAAATGTAACCTGTACCATGATTGTTTTCACCCATTCTTTTATGAGCTATTTCTTTTATGTTTGCTATGCTAGTTCAGATAGTAGCATGCCTCCTTATTGACTAGCAAGTCTGGGTTCAATTTCCAGCAGAGTTGGAAACTTTAATTGTAAAATTTTAATCACTAGATTGTGCACCAGATGCTTGGATTAAATTCTAAACCCCTCCACATTATATGTTGAGAAGGTATGTGGTATTGTTGAAGGGAGGAGGTGAAACCTAGTGCCAGCACATAGCCTACTCCTGCCAGGCTTAATATCTCCATCCGATAGATGAATAGAGTTCATCTATTGAATGGGATAATAACCCTGGCAGCAGTAATAGACTATGTGCTGGCATATTTCATCTTCTCTCTCCTATTCGTAATCATCGTTCTTACAATACACATTACACACAAACACTTAAACATATTTTTTAATTTATAAATGAGTTGGAGAAAATGTTTTGGAGTTTGACTGAAGATGAAGGTGAAATGACCTTTGAAACTGGATATCATGAAAACATGCAACTTTATGAGGTGAGATATAGAATAATTTTCTCCAACTTATTTATAAATTTAAAATACCTCATATTGTTACTTCCCATTTTAATTTTGATTAAACTTAAACATATAATCATCCTACATCCCTCCTTGTACACAATACAAATGCATATTATCTATATAAAGTGATCTGCTAAAATGGTGTAAATTGGAAATAGACCATATTAACACCATAAATCTGGTTAGTATGGAACTCGAAGAACCAAAAATTGCAGTGGTGGTATTGGAATACAAACACATTTTTTGAAAAAAATATAATAAGGTGTTACTTTTTGAGCAGACTTCATATTTTAATAATTTCAAATAATCTATTATAATTAAGGTTATGGATAAAAACTTTTATCTTTTTTTTTTCAGTGTTTAATAAATTAAATTTAAATAAATTAAAAATGTCGCAGAAAGAACTGAATATACCATCCAGATATCCCCAAATGGGCAAGGCTAAGATAGGGGAGTCTTATGACCTGCAATCATTGGCAATGGATAAAGCAACAAAAAGAGTTCTTGCACCTTATTTGCGAACAATTAAACGAAAAGAAGTTAAAAAACCTAAAGAGAAAGAGGAATTCAGTTATTATTTACAAAAGAAACCCATCACAGTTCTTCAAGCTTTGGCAGAATTTCTCTCTGATAGCATCGATTTGCCTTCTTTATTACATGAAACAGCAGATATACTCAAATCTGTCACCAACTCTACAGGTATAACTCAATTGATACATTTTTATTATACAGTTTTATATAATTTATAGTGTGTATAATTGGTCAAAGCATTCTGTGCCATAGCCGAGAGTTATTTAAAAATCTTGACCGAGGGTTAAGGCAGTGCTATGGGACTCCATGGGGAAGACATTTTCTCATGGAAAATTAGCCAGTATGGTGCCCACCCAGCAAATGAGGGATTTGGGTACCTACAATAAGTAGCGGCTCCAGGTTGAGAAAACCAGCTATAATTGGTCAAAAGGTAACTAGCATACAACTCAATTGAGGGTTGATTTTAAGAGAAGGCCTTGTAAATTTACTGATACTATGGGCAAGATTTTTGTATATTAATTATTCGTGCAGTGGTCAAATCTCATATGAACAACTTTTTACAAAACTTTGTCAACAACCATTCATTGTCATCCATCCTCATAGGCTAGTAGTCAGTGTTTATGACTACAGTTCATGAGGTCTCTGATTCGATAGGAATTTTTCCTTAGAGGGAATTATTCCTGTGTTTGCTCATGGTCTAGAATTTAGGTTAAAGACTCTCCTGGCATTTTGTTATCATTTATCACCAATCATATCATCGGGATAATGTAATTCTATCTTCCAGGTGTCCCAACCTAAGAAATGGATTACAATTCCATCAGTGCCAGAGGAGAAAGCCAGAAATGTCATTAAAGACAACCTCATGGCATTGGGTAAAAAAAAATGGTAGGAGGTGATGAGATGGCTAGTGTCATCAGGGTGAGGGGGAATTAATTTTTCTAGGAATTCTGATATCAACATGTGTATCACTCATGCTGAATGAATTTACTTATTAATTGTGAAATGTTAAAGTTATAGATATCAATTTCCTAGTTCATCTGGACCAAGTTGAGGGATCCTGTCATGATAATGTGTATTAAATAATTTTATTATTGTATAACATTAACCCGTCAGCGTGGAGCGACGTGACGTGTATGCAAGTTGAATTCTTCACCCAATGCGGAACGACGTGACATGTACGCTAGTTACACGCACTGCTTTAAACTGTAATTATGACCTTTGTGTTTACATTAACTATTTACCGTGTATACAAATTTTATGTAGAGACTTCAAAGTTTCTATTAGTGCATATATTAACTGATTACGGCCCTGAGTAACAATTTAAAATAATTTTATATTTGCATTTATTCTTGCGGCCCCTGACATTTTTCTTAAATTTATAACTTGATAAAGGATTTCTTATAAAACTAAATTCGCCTTTTTTTGTAGATTAGCTTGTCTATCAAATTGAATCTATTTTCAAATCTCTTCATTTTTAATAATAATGTCGCAAAATTCAGTATAAATAAAGGCCCAACAAAGTTATTTCCGATTTACGCTACAGTACAGGACCACAACAGTAAATTTCAGATATATATATACATATATATATATTTCAAATGACGATATCCTTACATTATGGAAAGGTAGTTAGTCTACAATTCAGTCAGTATCTAAAAGGAAAGTGGTCCACTACAGACCTTAGAAGGTTCTTGGGATATTAGGAGGTTAAGGCTCCCACTTTTCTAAAGTATCGGTACTTGATGTAAGCCGAGTACTTATTTCTGTCTGACGGCCCATAACAAGCATCTGGTACTCATTTCAGTTAGAGGCTGAGTCAACCCGGGTTCACAGTGCCGCCTGAAGGTTTGATTCAGTTTAAAAATCCTGATCCACCGGGACTCAAACCCTCGATCTTCCGGCTTGTAGCATGTTAATCTTTTAAGTCCACACCTCCGGTGAAACTATTATAGTCATATTTCATCAACTGGTTTCAGTTTGGAAACCAGAAGAAAGGCATTGAAATTTAGGGTTGATGAAGGTCTTTTAGTACAACAGGTCTGATGTGTAGAAATACCATTTTTTGAAGGTACACGACCTAAAATAATGTTTCAAAAGTGTTAGAAAGATACATTTGGAGAAGGCTGCCCCCCCCCCCCTACAAGAAAGAAGGTCAGCGCATAGAAGCAATGTGTTTGTAATAAACATGAACAAAGTAAACACAAGGGGAAAAAATACACTTATTGTTGCCCGAGTGTCAAACAGCTGGTTTACATTTTGAAGATTTATCACACCAATTTTTGAAGTTCATTTTTTTTTAAGACCCTTCTCTTTGTGTAAATATTTCGTTTTGTTGTTAGGTAAAGCCGGTTCTCTGAATTCTTCAAAGAATCCCTAGTGCAATACACTGTGTCACTTATGTGAGAAATTTACAAAAAGGACCTATTTCAACTGTGGCACAACAACCATAAATAAGTCTGCAAAAAATGCAGAGATGTTATGTGAGAACCGTAACAAATTTAATTAATTAAATATTATATTAAGGGTTCACCATAAAGGAATTGCAAAAACATTTAAATTACTGAAGATATATCAATTTAAATGCGTTATTGGAATACTGGCACTGAACGGCTGAGTTTAAATACCGGTGAACTTCCTCCCACATCAGAGTATTCCCGGCCATTTAAATCCATCCGCTCTGAAGGGTTAATATGTGAAAAAAATGTAAAAAGTAGAACAGCAGCAAAAAAAAAAGGGTAGAACTATTCATAATGAAGAGAGGTAAATTGTAAAAAAAATTAAAATGTATGATAAGCAAATTTGTGCTTTATATTCTGCATTAGACATATAGAAGGTCTATTGTAAATTTACACACCGCTTTGGCCAACCACTTTACTTAGGTAATGTGTATTTGTATTGTCTTATATAGAGGAATGCAGAATAAGGGTCGCATGTAAATATATTAGTCTCTGGTGAGCTGAGTTTTCCGTGAGAACGTGCAAAGTTCGAATAAGTGAGTCACTGACTGGTCATGCGTGAAAGTAGTTTTTTTCATAATATTGGCAAGAAATTACCCAGAATTCTCAGCGATAAAACCACTTCCATTATTTTTGTCTGCTAGAGGAATGCATTTACACTTGCGTCCCATAAATAATACCGTATATGACGACATCTGCATCGTGCGATATTACGCCGATTCTCCTGTTCCAATTGAATTCTTTGGTAGACTCTATCAAATTCCTCTTCTCCTTGTATACCAAAAACATGATCAAAGTCTTCAAGGTCCGACATCTTGGATAAAGCAGCAAGGTACGCAGCAAGGTTTCAAAGTACATCGGTTCCCATTGGGTTGCTCACGATTCGTTCTCTGCAAAGTCACCTCGCCAGGTAGCTTAGGAATTTCGACAATTATTATCGCATGAACAGATTTTTGAGTATGCAAAAATGTCTTTGGATGCAACTTTCTCAGCAGATAACGACTTTTACGGTCTAATGCGTTCATAGATACGACCCTAAGTGTATGTTTTTACATACTTAAAGATTGTAAATACATATATTAAAAAAAAGTTTGTAATTTATTATATAACTTCATGATATTACACATAAAAGTAAGCCTAGTGTAGTTTGGAAATTATGTAAATTTTGCTTAAAAGAGATTAGACAGTTTCTAATTTAGGCTTGCAATGAATTCCAATGATAGCAAGTGAGAAAGTGAATGAAGGATAGGTATATGTTGCATGATGTGATTTAATCAATTCTAAATTAAAATCCCCTATCATATTATTTATTTATAAACAGGTTTACAATGTAATAAAATATCTTCCTGTGACCAAAGCTTTTTTAAATTTTAATCTTCTTTCTCTATTCTTCCCTATCTTCCTATTCCAATTCTTCCAGACCTAGCTCTATTTTATAATACTTATGACATTTGCAGGTGTTACACTTTATATGGTTGACAGTGCACAAGGAGAGCTTTGTCAGCATCCTAGAAACATACTTAGTAATCGTCACAGAGTTACTTCAAAAATTGGTAAGAAATTACAGACCCAAATAAAACTGTTTTAAAGAAGAATAATTTGATACTTATTTTTTAATTTAATTCCTTTAACATGTAAGGCCATTTGCATCTAAGACCTTGAAGTTATCTATGAGGCTGTATATTTTTGTTGTTGTATTTGTTAAGTGTTTTTTTTTCTGATAATAATTTTAATGATACTATTAAATGGTGATTATGAAGAAGCAGGTCCATGTAATGAAATTATTACAACTCAACATTTGTCTTGATTAAACAAAACAAGAAGAAATCTTCAATCGTGATATTTGATAACAAGATCTGAACTTAAGATCTCCCAAATATTCATATTGCGTAGCCAACTTACTCTATAACACTTATATTAGTTTCAAATGCTATTCCCTTTCCAACTTGCTTGATTACACTAATTATTAATTATCTAAATGTGTTCACTATTAATTTTCAGGTACTGGTACAACAGTGACAAGTTACGTCGCCTGTCGTAAAGAATTTGTTATTGTGGATGATATTCTGGGAGATGAGAGATTTCCATTGGGAATTGGTTGGGATGGTAAGATACATTTTTGGAATCCAGTCAAATCAATAAGAATTGAGCATCACGTTTTATTTTATATAAACATTTCCTTTAAAATGTACTTTAGTGGAACCTTTTACACTTGAGCTAGGTTTTAAAGCAAAGGTCTCAAGCTTCACATGCTGGCACTCCAACATTGATATAGTGAAAAATACATTTCATTGTTTATCTCAATATAAGAAAATGAAAGAAATGTAAAAAACAGTGAACAAAGAGCTCACAAGAAAATTTTTAAAATGTACTTTAATGGAACCTTTTACACTTGAGCTAGGTTTTAAAGCAAAGCTTCACATGCTGGCACTCCAACATTGATATAGTGAAAAATACATTTCATTGTTTATCTCAATATAAGAAAATGAAAGAAATGTAAAAAACAGTGAACAAAGAGCTCACAAGAAAATTTTTAAAATGTACTTTAATGGAACCTTTTACACTTGAGCTAGGTTTTAAAGCAAAGCTTCACATGCTGGCACTCCAACATTGATATAGTGAAAAATACATTTCATTGTTTATCTCAATATAAGAAAATGAAAGAAATGTAAAAAACAGTGAACAAAGAGCACACAAGAAAATTTTTAAAAGAATTAAAACAGATAAAGTGGTTTAAACCTGATCCCAAAGGTCCTGACCCATTATTGTATGTCCTCCAGTATAAGGACATATGTAGAAGCTACACATCATTCTTACATATGCATGAAATACATTTTATGAAAATAGAAGAAAAATCAATAGGCATGAGAAGGATTTTTTTGCTTCAGATAAATTTTTTTCTTCACACATAGCAAATTTTTCAAGGGAATTATTATTTAATAGTATATTACAATGCAAGGTTGGGAAGTGGATTTTACAGAATTGAGAAAAAATGTTCAAAAACCGAACGATAGCAAGGTTTTTGATTTTCGAGATTCTGTAAAACACTTCACAAACGTGCATTGTACATTATTTTTCGAGCAATGGTGTTATCAAAATGATAAATAATAGTAAAATAATAACATATTTTTTGGAAATATTTGCATTCAACAATTGACTAACATTAACAGTGTAGACAATGTTTATTAGTTGAAAGTACAGGAGGCCATGAGACCAATTATTGATAAAATGGCCACAAGTACGTATTTATTGTTTTATATTGTTTCAAATAAAGTTCAGTTCGTTTAAAATGCAGTGATTTGTTTTGTATAATGTATATTAACACTACCTTTTGGATATTTTTTGTATATACATTGTACGTAGTATACATAGAAGGCAGTGGTTTTACTTCCTGCACGTGGATAATGTAATATTACAGTATAGTTGGCAATCCCGAAATGTAGGAAGTTAAACTTTCAATCATGGTTGCCATTGCTGTAAGTACAACAAAACACACTATCGTGCAAAAAATTATTTTTAGAATTTTTTTATGATGACCTGTTTCAGGAGAATTAGTGAAGGCAGTGCTATGTGTCCCTGTGGTGACTCCAGATGATGACTGCATTGCTGTGATTGAACTCTACAGGGAAGTCAATGAAGATGTGTACACTAAGGTAAGTTATATATTACTGCACATTTATGAAAACATTATACCATCTCAATAAATCATCACTGAAACTACAGCAATATGATTTTGTAATGCAAAGTATTCTACAACTTAGAGCATATTAATTCTGGTGACTTAGGAGTATGCATCTGTCCTGTAACTAAGGTCAGCAAATTCAATTGTCAAATTCACTTAATTTTTTGATGAGAAAAACTTGAGGATGCAGCTTCCTTCACAGGGGAAATTAAAAGCAATTGATTCCTTAACTTTCTAGGCTTTCATTGCAGTGTCTTGAGTCTTTAATTATCTTCTAGGCTGAATGGCCATGGCCCAGAGTTGTTATGATTTGATCATTCATCTACTGCTGTGATAGATATCCTCAGGATATACTTGCCCTCTGTGAACTCCTCAGCCAACGGCTACAGACTTGTGGGATACTGGAACTGTTCCCAATATTTTCAGGTGGTAGCTTACTGACATCATACTCTGTGCAGTCTATAATGAAAGAACTGTTTTTGATTGGCTCCTAATGGAAGTAGGTGGAGTCTGTCATCGGGTTTGTTCTCTTTTTTATGTAGAACTAGATGAGTTTTTGCCAGAAATTCTCTTCAAATTTTATCAAATACTCTACTTTTTTATTTATTTTTTAAATTGTGTACAAAAATAGCATGTCATAAAATTTGAAGAAACCGATATTCTGGGAAAAATACATTATTACCACACAAGATTATACAGAAAATCCTTTAATAAAAAGAAGACTCAGAAAAGTTCAACAAAATTTGGATTCTGCCTCTATACAAAACAAGAATCAAGCCAATGACAGACTCCACTATTTCCATTGGCAGCCAATCAAAAAACAGTTCTCTCATCTTGGACCATGTCGAGAATAATGTCACTAGCTACCACCTATAAATAGTAGGAAGGTTTCCAGTGTCCAACCAGTTTATAGCATTCAGCTGAGGAATTCATAGAAGGCAAGCTCAGTCTTTTGAGGATATGCACTGCAGCAATTTAGATGAAATGTTGAGTTTGTATCAGCCCTGGGCCATGGCCACTCACAGCCCGAAAATTATTACAAGAATCAATTGATTCCATGTCATAAATATATGTGGGTTCAATCCAATTGGACATAAATTAGCAGCATTTAATAGTTTAACTCATAGATTGGTAAACTTACCCTTAAACGAAGAAGATTTCAAACATGAGAAAAAACACATAATCAAAGTAGCAAGAGAAAATGGGTTTGATGAAAAAATGGTACATAAAAGGATAGAAAAGTATAAAAAACAAAAAATGATAAACAGAAGTAATCTTGAAAAAGAAGAACCACCTATGAAAAAATATAGGAAATTCACATATCACCCCTGGGTACATAATAAATTTCAAAATATATTTGAGAAGTTTAATATTAAATTAGCACCAAAAAATAACTACAGTTTAAATAAACTAATAAAAACCAACAAAAATGAAAAAACTGATAAAAATAAAAAGTCAGGAATATATCAAATTGAATGCATGGGTTGTGAAAAGATATATATAGGGAAAACAAAAAGAAACCTAAAAATTAGAACCAAAGAACACATAAGAAATATTAAAAATGGAGAAATTGAAAAATCTGCAGTTGCTGCTCATGTTTGGTCTGAAAAACATAATATAAATTCAGACACTAAATTATTAAAACAGTTAGAAAATACAAACGAGCTGACTATTTGGGAAAAAATTTATATTCAGAAGAACAGAAACAGAGTTATGAATTTTGATATTCCGATGGAGGGTGACCTTGTTTGGAGGTTCTTTGGCCAACCACAGGATGGAGCTGACATCGACATCCAGGTGGTGCAACATAATGCAACATAAATAAAACCAGTCTGGGAAAGCTGAAGATAAAACAGAGAATTGTTTTGAAACATGTCCAAGAACAAATCAACATTAATATTGAGGTAAGATGTCCAGACCAAAAATAATATAATTAAAATAACCTCAAAATATAACTTCCTAAAATTAAATATTATATGTGGCATGTTAAAAAACCTTTGGATATGAAAAATATTGGTAGGGAGGAAATCATTTTGAGTTCTAGCTCATTCCAATGTGTCACAGTTAGCCTTTATCAAAAGTAAGAAGGATCACAAAGGGGGTCTTTTTTTTTTTTAATTAGTATATTTCAACATTTTCTATACAATTGCCAGATAAGAGTTGTGCTTCTATGTGTTTTAATGGTCCCTAATTTGGAAAATGAGTAACCTAGTTGATTCATGATTGGGTAATATTTCATTAACATTTACAACTGAAAGACGAATATGATTCACCTTTTAACTTCTGTTCTATATTAATTTGTGAAGAAAAATTAACTCCTGAACATCTAGCTTTGTACACCAGCATTCTAACCATTACACCATTACACTGACCCAGGCTTCGGTGCAAGCATCAATTTTCATTTCCTCATATACAATTCTCTACATCTGAGGCAGCTAACCATAACTCGCAATGCAATCAGACAGCTTCTAATTCAAAAAGACGCAATGAGAATTTTTACATAACTATTATAGCCAGTAAAGCTTCATATTTTAATGTTATAATTAAATTTTAACATTTACAATTACGTAAAAATTATTAAAATTTGTAAAGAAAAATCTATGCCTGAACCAGGATATGAACTCGAACCTATATCTTGTGTTATTATCCCTTGTTTATTTTGAATGATTAAAAATAGAGGAGGTTTTTATTTCATAATGTTCTTAATAGCTAATATCATTAGCATCGTAATTCAAGGTTGGACATAAAAGATCAGACAATTTTTGCTCAAAAGACCTATAATTTTATCTCCTGGTTTTAACAAATTCCAAAGGAATGACTCTATTGAGTTTGTTCTCATGAAAAGATTTTTGAAAAATTTTTTACATATCTTCACCAATCCTATCTAGTAAACACCGAATATGAGCATGACCAATATGTTAATGTTCTAGCAGCTGCAATTTTTGTTTTATTGAAACCAATTTTGCATATAGTAATCATTTAAAAAAAGTAAGATTGAGTATGTTATCTAGGAAAATTGGACCATTAGTAGGAGTTCACCTGAATAAAAAATTTAAACATTGTTCTAGCAGTCGCAGTTTTTTATTTTTCTTAATGAAACTCAGTATATGCCATTGAATTAAAATGAGGAAAGTATTTTAAAAAGTCAACAAAATCTGACCATATGGGGGTTTACCTGAAATTCAAAATTTAAAAAATTGCTCTAGCAGCTTCCATGTTTACTTTATCACAAACGACATACAATACTAACAAAAGGAAGATGTATTCTGTAAATCAGCAAAATTGGACCATAACTTCCAACTTGCTGAGTTCCTGCATGAAAACTCTTTTATGTCCTATAAATCTATACCATGGAATCTACCCCTTTACTTCCCTTTCAAAAGAAACCATACCTATAGGGCTAATTTTTTACACCCTGAAAAGATCCATCAACCCCAATCTTGAAACCAGAGGTGTGTATGGTAACCACTAGTAAAGCTGTCATAACAATTAAAAATAGAGAATAACTTTGAATAATTTGTTCTTAAGTTTCTAGGCCCAATATGCTAGTTAGGATGATAACTTATCTGTCCCCTTATTAGAAACTCAGAAACTCCAGGTTCATTACATGGCAAGGTTGCAAATTTTAATTATAATAGTCTCTTTAAGTATAAATTTAATCAGTAGCTACAAAATGAAATTGTATGAAATAACAAGTACCAGGAATCAATGGTAAAGAGAAAAATTGTATGCCTGAACTGGGAATCAAACCCCAAACCTTCAGCTTTCCATGCTGACCCTTTGATCACTGAGATCATTCAGGCTACATTCTCATCCAAACATAAATCCTTCCTTTACCTTACTCTCTTGGTCCCACATTCAGTGCAATGAATCCTCAGTCACAAATACACAATGAATGGCTTCTACATTAAGAAGTCATGAAGGAACTCCACACAGCTGTAGCATTATTTATTAAATTAATATTCTTCTTGTATTTTGTAAGCCCATGTTTCCATTAATAGAAGGCGCTCTCCCCCTACAGGGAAGAATTTGAACCATACTAATTCAGTTACACTTGTTTTCGTATAGATATCATCTGAGTGGTCCGTGTCAGCATTCTGCCTCATACTGACATCTAGAAAACCAAGGTAGTACTAGGATGGGAAAATTCGGTAAATTTTGCTTAGAGGCCTTTTCATTCAGGCTTAAGGATCTTTTACGAGCCTGAAAATCTTCAGACTTGGGACCCATGGCTTAAAGTCCCTCCCGGAGGACTTGCTCTTTGGAATTTCCGTCCTAAAAAATCCATTGACCTCGGCTGGGTTTGAACCTGCGACCCTCGGGACCAGAGGCAAGGAGCATAACCACTAGTCCACCACGGCCAATTAAATTAATATTAAGAAGCTAAAGCTATATTACCAATAAAGTAAGGTAAAGGGAGGATTTATGCTTGAATGGGAATGTAGCCTGAATTAACTCAGTGGCCAGAGCGTCAGCACGGAAAGCTGAAGATTCAGGATTCAATTCCTAGTTTAGGCAAATTTTTTTCTCTTCACCATTGATTACAGTTTAGTTGTGTACATTAATTTACATATTCCAATCATAGTAACAGCTTTAGCTTCTTAATATTAATTTTAAAAAGTACCAGGAAACTAAGTAACTCACTGATGTGTTGACTTACGCTTTCACGGCCAGAGTTGCTATGAAGATCTTGAAGAAGATTTCTGGCCGTTGGCCATGGTATCAAGGCTTAAAGTTCCTCGATGTTTCACCAGAGACTGCGTCCGGCATCCTCAAGGGTTGTCTTGAGACATGTATTTGTAGATTTCCTCCCTGTAGAGGTGACTAATATATTGACTTAGGCTTTCATAGCCGGAGTTACTATGAAGATCTTGAAGAAGATTTCCAGGCTGTTGGCAGTGGTCTTGAGGCTTGAAGTTGTGAGTGGAGTTGGCTTGAATGCACTGACATCACATGTAGTCAAATCATGATAAACCTTGCCACAATCTCAAGTCTTCCTGCTCCCTAAGCCTAATCATTAGATTGTGCACCAGATGCCTGGATTAAATTCTAAACCCCCTGAAGTTGGCCTACATGTGTTGAGAAGGCATGTGAGAGTGTTTGCAGTGATTAATTTGATAGATGGGAATATTAAGTCTGGCAGGTCCCTAGGTGCTCTTTACAGGTGTAGACTAAGTGCTACCATAGGGTTAATGACTATACTACACAATATAGGATGCTCTTAAAAATTGTTATTTTTAGAAAGTAATACTGTGACCCAGTTTAATCAACCTTAATTAAAATTTAACTGCTTATTAAAACAAGATAAACTTAACATAATTTAGCATTTAATAAACACTGGATAATACCAACAACCTGTTAAAACTCTTGGTTACCTTAACTGCCATCTTCCAAGCAGTTAAAACCTTTATCTATTTATTAGCTAAAATTTAATATGACTGGTGCATTAGATGAAGAACTTCTACATCTGAGTATTTGGAACATAATAGGCTTTTTCATAAAATAGAAACAGAAGAGATGATTTCAGTGATCTGACAGAACAACAATTTGTCAGGCTATCAAAAATACACAATTAATATGCTACTTTATAATCTCACAAAATACATTTTCAATGACCAATGTAAATAATAATTGCTTTAGATAAGTTAAAATTACAAATTATTAAACACCAGAACAATGGAAACAATTGAGAATCAAATCATGAAACTCTTCATAGACTTAGATCGAAGCGTTACTGGGTACAGATGTGATCAAAATTCTAGCATATTTGGTTTACCATTCAGTTGTGCCTGTTGAAATGTGAAATAAAAATTTGACTAAACACAATATTTTTAACTACCTGTTACTTAACTAATTAGTTAAGTAATTTTTGGTTAAGCATATATTAACAGAGGTTGTAAGATCTGGGCCTGTGAGATTTTGTTTAACAATCACTAAATTAATCAGATTTTACTCATAATTATGAGATGAAGTGTAAAATCTGATTTATGGAATGATTGTTATGTGATGTTCTGTTTGATTGCAGACAGATCTACAAATTGTTATTGCAGTAACAGGATGGATGGGTGCTGCTATTCATCAGAATCAACAGAGATTGGCGCTCCAGAAACAACAAGAACTCAATGAATACCTGCTTCAAACAACTAAAGAATACTTTTCAGATATAGTTCTGATGGACAAAATTATGTCTGAAATTGTGGTAAGAATATTTTATATATTAAAATTAATTGACATGTCAGATTTAATACTATAATATCAAGGAAAATCTCAGATGCAACTTTTAGATTTTTACAAGTTATAATCATCTCTACAAACATCTGTATAGAACTGGTACAGCTGAATCTCCTACCTTGTCATTTCTGTAATCTTAATGGTAATGTACTTCAAGATTATTTTCTTCTCTGTCCATCCTTCTCAATTTTCTTTCTAAATATTGAAGGACAAAAAGGAATTGCATCATCACCATCTGCGTAACATTATAAACCATCAATCAATCATACTTATAAATTTTCTTCTTATAAAAAAATACAACATTACATATTGTATATGTCTATTTATTTAACTGTGTTTCTGTGTTATCAATATTATATATATATATATATATATATATATATATATAATGGGTGATCAGTTTCCTCTGCCACCAAATCTTTGAAAAGTGTGGGGTCAGCATGAAGGGAGTGCCTGGCAGCCAGCTCGCCTAGACAAAAGATGGCAAAGCATATGGTGCTTACATAAAGCTTTACAACTTCAGTCCAGACTCTAGGATCCTCTATGTTGTGCAGACATGAGATACACTGTGGAACGTGTTTTCGTCGTTGAAATATTTGTAAAGAGATCTACGTGGCAAAGGTGTCAACAGAAATTCTGTAGACATAATCCAAAATCTCTGGCTCCTGTTAAAACAACAGTTTACAGATTAGTGGCAAAATTTCATGCTACAGGTTCAATCCTTGACAAGAAACTGAGAAAAGTATGCCATGTTCTAACAGAACAAAAAAATTAGATGAAATCGGTGGTAGACTAGAAGCTAATTTTAGCATATCACTTCTTCAGTTAGCACGACAAGCACTTGTAAGCTACTGTTTGGCACATAAGACCACAAAGCTTTTAAATTGAAACTATATATATAACTCATGTAAATGTCAGATATGTTTTCCTTTTCTAACTGTAGAGTAACATTTACTGGTTGGCTAAATGACTGTAGAATAGGCATACAATTTTGTAGGTGCAGATGTTTCTCTGTCCCACACAAGTGCCATGCTATGGTCAGTAGACTAGTGGCATACCCAACTGATCACACTGTGTATCTGTATAACACCTACAGTAATGAGATACAAAGTGGTGGGACATGAGAATAAGAGAAGTGTCCAAAATATTTTACATTATTTTAAAGACAATCTCATAAATGGTAAATAAGTGCAAATTGTTATTATTATTATTATTATTATTATTATTATTGTTGTTATCATTGTTGTCATTGTTATTGTCATCGTTATTATCATCATCATTATCATCGTTATCGTCATCGTCATTATCATTATTATTATTATTATTATTATTATTATTATTATTATTATTATTATTATTATTTAATAGAACATTGAATAATAAAGCCCATAAACAAACAAAATTAAAATTTTATAAAACAATGGCTGTCCCTGTCCTTTTGTATGGGAGTGAATCTTGGATTACCACTACCAAACAAGAAAGTAAAATCCAAGCAGCCGAGATGAAATTTTTAAGAAGAGTAAAAGGCTGTACTAGAATGGACCAGATAAGAAACGAGGATATCCGTGAAGAACTGCAGAGCTACTCCATAAAAGAAACGATATTTAACAACAAGATACAGTGGAAAGAACATGTAGAAAGAATGGAAGAAAGTAGATTACCAAATAAAATCTTCCATTATTTTCCAAGAGGAAGAAGAGATGTCGGACGTCCTCGGAAGAGATGGTCTTAGATCTATTAGTGAAGACGGAACAGGCAACTCTTGCCTAAACCAGGAAGTGAAGAAGAAGAAGAAGATTATTATTATTAGTATTATAATGTCCACTGCTGTGGTCTCAAGGTAGCATGCTACCTTGTCACGCAGCAGGCCTGGATTCGATCCCCGGTCGGGGCAGTTTTTCTGAGTGAGGTTTTTATCGGAGTTTTTACTGACCTGTAAGACAAAGGTCAGGAAAACTTTAAGGCCCAAACAATCTCCGAAATCATATGGCCATCATCATAATCACCACCATCGCTGCTGCTGCTGCCACCACAACCACCATCACCACTGCCACCACCACCACAGTCTAGATTTAGGTTCAGTTCAGGTTTAAGGACTCTCCTGAAACTTCATTATCACTCATCATCTACCATATCATTGCGGTAACATAACTCTGCCTCGCAGGTGCCCCAACTTCAGAAGTGGGTTACAATTCCGCCAATGCCAGGAGAGAATACCAGAAATGTCATAAAGACAACTTAGGCTTGATAAAAAAAATGTCATATGAGGCATGCTGTAACATAGTTGGTTAAGGCAATACGCTACAAGCTGAAGGTCGAGGGTTTTGAGTCCTAGTGGTGTCAGGATTTTTAAACTGATCCAAACCTTCCGGTAGCACTCTCTAATGGAACTGAATACTAAGCACTTGTTCTGGGGGTAAAGACAGCCATCATGCAGGGCTGACATCAAGTGATAATTTTCTAGAAGAGTGGAAGCCTTAACCTCCTACTACCCCAAGGGCCTCCTATGGCCTGTAGTAAGATCACTTTATCTTTTAACATTGTCAGGGTTATGTAGACTAGGAATTGGCTGGTTATATAGCTTGAATAGAAGACACTACAAATGCTTTTAAATTTTTATTGGGAAACCCTTGGAGAATAGTCCATTAGAAAGACCTATAGACAGGTGTATGTGTGCATGTGTGTGTGAAAATCTATACCCATACATCACCACTTGGGGCAAGGGTGTTCCCTTATGGGTGTTACTTAACCAAGCATAATTTAGTTATGCTTATTTATCTATAGATGACAGTAATATAGGCATAGATGGGAGGATAATATTCAGATGGATCTTTGGGAATAGCATAACTGAGATATGAACTGATTTTGGTTGATTAAGAAAAGGGATCAATGGAAACTTTTGGTGAATCCAATATTGCATCTGTGGTTTCCATGAACCTTGGAATTATTTACATTATCCTCTGGTACACAATAAAATTATATTAGCAGCTAATATTTTACTGTAAAGTATTCTTATGGATGAAGCTCTCATAGTGTAAATTTAAAAATGTAAAATTGTTAGTAAAATCAACATTGGAATGTTTTATTATATTGATTTTAAGGTGTTTGCAAAAGCTACACTAGGTGCCGAGCGTGGCTCCTTCTTTATAATTGATCCAGAATGTAATGATGAGCTGATGGCCGATTTGTTTGATGAACGAGTGGGTGATGATGGCCGCTTTTATAAAAAGAAAATAAAAATCAGGTTAGTTTTATTTTTAAAATCAATTCATTATGTTAAATTTCTAACAACTTATGGAAATAACAATAGACAGATGGTCCGTAGAGAAAATAGTTATTATATAATA
This sequence comes from Diploptera punctata, assembly GCA_030220185.1. Lineage (NCBI taxonomy): Eukaryota > Metazoa > Arthropoda > Insecta > Blattodea > Blaberidae > Diploptera > Diploptera punctata. The sequence goes on from JASPKZ010003852.1 coordinate 3,779,390, forward strand.
AATTAATGAGTCATTTTAACATCTTACCTCATATTTCATGTTTTATCAAACACGGTAACTATAGTTTTCAAATGATCTTGTCATTCATTTTCAACCGCCATTATGACTACTGGATATTCGTTGGAATCTCCCTCTCTAGAGGGATTCCAACGAATATCCGGTAGTCATAATAGCGGTTGAAAATGAATGACAAGATCATTTGAAAACTATAGTTACCGTGTTTGATAAAACATGAAATATGAGGTAAGATGTTAAAATGACTCATTAATTTATTAATTAAGAACCTCATAATGTGTTTCCCAATTTTAACTTTGAGTTATTATATAGCATAATATTTTTTTAAATTTTTATATATCACATATTCATATTAATTTATTTTTGTTAGTATTTTTTTACAATGCTCTTTTACAGCTCTGTCATTAGGATTGCAATTGAAATCTGGGCATAAAAGGGTTAACAAGTATTGTACAGAGGTATTTTTTTCAGGCTAGAGGTTCTTTTATGTCCACTAAATGTACAATATGTTTTTAGTTCCCTTCCAGAATAACCCATACTCATGATTTTTATTTCCTGTAAAATTCATCAACCTCAGCTGGGTTAAATCCTAGGAAACCTTTGAAAAGAAGCAAGCCTAGTAACTTGTCTATCAGGACAATTTAGAGAGAGTTTATATTTTTATACAAAAAAAGTGAAGTTTTATTTTGTGATAATTCTTGCAAAATCTATTATGTGCAATTTTTATCAGAAATTAATCTTTATGCTACTGGATTCAGAATTTTATGACACATCTACTGTTATTACTAATAATGATAAGACTGGCTATAGGGACTTACCATAAGTAATGTCACGAGTGATTTCCAATTTATCTAGAGGATTTTGAAATCCATAAAAATAATCTGTTTACTAAAAATCATTATTTAAATATAGTTGATTTAAAATATTTATATATTTAATGTAAATGGCGATGATTGAAAATAAATCAGAAATGTATAGTTATGTTTCATTTGTTTATCCATTGCAACTTCTTCTTCTTCCTTCCAAGTATTAAGCCAAGGCCTGTTACGATCCTATAGAAAATTTTCCCTCCAGCGTACCTCGGGAAAACTCTCGTATAAGACTTGAAAGCATAATAATAGTCCCTTCGATTGGTTGCTGGCCAAAGGAAGGTAAGACCAGTGATGGGGCTACCATCTTATAGCCTCTGGTCAGGCTTTTCTAGAGAAGAAAGGAAAGTAAAGGAAAGAAGAAATGGAAGAAAGGAAAGACTCCCTAGCCCTCGGATGCATTAATAGCGTCAGGGTAAAAAAACAAGAGTTAACCAAGAGAGGTTTAGATAGTAAAGTTAAAAGAGTGCAAAACACAAGTAAGTGGAAGAAATGTTTTGCACAGCTTGGGCACCTTGTGGTCGCCATCCACATATCCTCTAGATGAGGACCTTGATACTATTATTTATTGTCAAATAGGATCGCAGTATTGCAAGAATGCACCCTCATGGAGAAAAAATGAAACACATCAAATTGTTTATTATAACCAACATTATAGGTTATTAATTTATTTTTTAGTAAACTACTCTGTAAAATCATTAAAACACAATTATTGAACACACTATTATCAAATATGTAATTCAAAGGAATCTGTTCATTATGTTGCTATATTCAATGTCAGAGTCAGTCACTGCAAAATAATGCTCTAACCTATTCAGAATATTAAAAGAGGAGGCTTTTCTTTATCACAAAAGCAGGAGGTGGTAAAGAAAATTTGATAAAGAATAAGTGAAACGTGACTGTCATTGGTTGTAAAACAAAATTCATTGAAACGTGACTGGTCATTAACTCCCATTTGGAGCATGAGTTAAATAGTCATTCTAAACAACTATTCTATTAAAATATAATCAGGTATGAAAAATTTAATTAAAAAATATTACTACAAGATTTAAATTAAAATTCTTTATACCTAACCTCATATTCAGTCTTCTAATTATGCTGGTTTCAAAACTTGATGGTTTCATCTTCAATATCTCGATCAATGTTATGTTGTTCAGGAGAACTGCTTCTTACTCCCTCTTAAATTAAACCTCATGGTTTGTTATAAAAGTTTATTTATTACTACAAATTAATTTTATGAATGAACATTTATTGGAAATGTATTATCAAAATTCCTCTGTATTTGAGAAATAAAATTATCTTTCTGCGTTGTTTCAAAAGTGTTGGTGATGATTATATGATATTATTTGTGGATGGCCCCACATGAAAACATAATTTTTAAAACCCATTTCAATGGTGGAGGACTACAATATTATCAACATAGAAGTTGGATTTTGGAGACCACATGCATTGTGGGAGCTAGCAGGCCTAACTATTATAGTAATGGATAACTTGTTAGGGTGATTTACAGTGGGCATTTTGTTTGTCCATGACTGCTACGATAATTCAGAAGACCTGGTGAAAATGAAATCCTGGTCTTACAAGTTGCTGGTAAACCACTGCAGGGCTAATTACTCACATGGTGAATTAAAATTAATTCAGAAAAACACAAAAGTATGTTGACAGATGGATTATAAAATGTCAATTGCACAAGGAAAGATATATTCTAATAGAACTGGAACTAGAAAGGAAAAAGTAATTCGAGAGATAATAAAATTGGCTCTAGATTGAAGCAGTTAAAAAATTGAGAGATGACCATTTGTGCAAAGCAGAAAGGAATAATGAACATATTGCATGTGATTTAAATGCAACATGAAAGTTAGAAACCAAACCTATTTTGTTGATAAGTGGAAGAGGAGAAGATGAGAATAGTATTATTGTGGAAGAAGCAGAAGGAGAAATAAGAATGTAACAATTGAATATGAAAAGATTATGACATTAAATGGAAAATAGATGATCATGAAGATAGAAATGAAAAACATTAAAAACTTAAGAATGAAAGCTATTATGCTAAACTGCAATTTTATGGAAGGAAATATTTTTGATTTAGATATTATGGCCCCAGCTACATTGATGCTCAATGTCCAGCAGAACAAATGGTTCCATAAAAGTACTCCTATATACTGAAATCAGCTACAGTTTCATAATGAAATTTCCAAACACTGCAAGAAAACAAACATTTGGCGACCGCTGAAAATTCAATACCTGGGAAGAGAAGAAATCTTTAATTTAACTTTTATAGGAATTAATCACTATGAGGTTTAATTTATGGTGAAATTAAATGTTTCATACCTCTCCTCATATAAATTTTCTAAGTTGATCGCGATTTCGAGACTATAACTGTCTCATCCTCAGAACTTTGTTGGCGACTGGTGTTATGTCGATCAGAAGAAACTCTTCTTCTTCCCTCTGTTGGTGGACCGATGAACCTCTGGATCAGGTCAAAATTTGCGGGAATTTCGAAGTTCATAAGTTTTCCTTTGTTTTTCACGGTTTGGGAAAAGATCCACATTCAGAAAAACAAAGGAAAACTTATGAACTTCGAAATTCCCGCAAATTTTGACCTGATCCAGAGGTTCATCGGTCCACCATCAGAGGGAAGAAGAAGAGTTTCTTCCGATTGACATAACACCAGTCGCCAACAAAGTTCTGAGGATGAGACAGTTATAGTCTCAAAATCGCGATCAACTTAGAAAATTTATATGAGGAGAGGTAAGAAACATTTAATTTCACCATAGAAGAAATCTTATTTAAAAGAATGTGTGAATTTATTTGTATAATTATAATTATTATTATTATCTATTTCAAGTTCATATATATTATTAATATTTATATATGCCAAATAAATTTTAATAGATCTTATGTATTAATAAATACTGCTCTTTTTTAGATTAATAAGATGTTATGCTGCTTAAAGAGGACTTGAAATGAAGTATTAGTTTCTCCAAAAAAAAAGGATTAATTTACTTTATCAAACAGTGAATGGCATCAAGATTATATTGTGCAGAGATTTATCTCTATCAATATTCGGAATCAATTAAAATGCTTTTAATTCCTGTGTGATGGAAATATACCATGATGTCCAAAAAAAAGAATGAAATGTAAACAAGTAAACAAAGAGGACGCAAGACAAAATGTTAAGATAAATAAAACAGGAAACATTACATAATAGTTAAATCTGATCCTTAAAGCCTTGAGCCATTATTACAGGTCCACCAGTATAAGGACACTTGTTGATAAAAGTTTCAGATCACTCTCATATATGCATGAAATATGTTTAGTTGTTTTTGCAGGAGTAAAAGACAATAAAATTACCTACCATAAACTAAGATGACTTTAACCAACAAAGGTGACACTTAATACCATGTGTAAAAAAAGAGTTTACTGTATTTTTTTTTTTTTTAGTTTTATAGTGGATGAAGAAACTGTTCCTCATACTGCACAGCAAAAATGAAGTTCCTTCATCTATTATCAACCATAAAAAAAGAAGAATTAAACTCTATGTATACATGATATTAAGTCATCTCAATGTGTTAAAGCTGCATCATTTTATGGTATTTAATATATTATTTTTCAATCCATATTTTGAATTCTTGATAGCACCTGATATTTTCTGATTAATGGAATTAGGGAGGAGAGTGATTCCCTAGAATTAGAAGGTGAAATTATATTTAATTAATATTCTTAAATGTTAACTATTCATTCAAAATTTTTCAAAATACAAATATGAGGTGGGACAATAAAGTACTGTAGTGAGACAGGTTTAAAAAACATTTTTACTCACATTTTTAATTATCAACAACATGGTTCCCTTCAAAGTAGTTCCCTTGAGTCTGCACACACTTCAATTTAATTTATATTGACGATTTTATTATTAATTTAACACTTCTCAGTGAAGGATAAATTATATTTGAAGAGAAAAATTTTTGCCTAGACCGAGACTCGAACCCGGAAAGCCAAGGGTCCCGGTCCCGGGTCTCGAGTATCGGTTTCGGTCTCGGCGACAAAAAATTTCTCCTTCAAATTAATCTTTATATTGCTAATAGCAGTTTTTGGAACTCATCTTTTGAGAAAACGTTTGGATTCTTGCCCTCTAGAGATATTCTGTTTATTTGAAAAAGGATCATATTAGAACATCCAATTCTCACCACCGGGTAATAAAACTGACTTAATAAATGTGGTTGCAATTCTACAGAAGCACAATTTCTTCACTCATCTGTCTTGTTGGCTCCAGTGAGATTTCTGTGGAACCATTTGTGCATACATTTTTCTCATGACCAGGGTCATAAGGAGATAGAATGAGGAAAACACGTTTCATGATTTCATGGTCAATTCATTGTGATTGTTGTGATTGCATTCATAGCACAAGTTCACAGACATGTTATCATCTGTATATGCTGTTGTTGGTTATTCAGGTCTGGTTTGTTTGGTATTCAATGTTGTTTTCTGCAAAAAAGCAAACATTTTATCCAATTGGAAAGCTTGTTTGCTCTTTTCTATCACCCTCTGTTCCCACAAAACATGGTCAAAACTTTTCCATACAACTACCAATGGTCAAGGCGATATTATGTTAGATTCCATTCTATGATGATGAGGAGCGCTAATATTATTATTTCACTCATGAAGAACCCTCTAAACACTGATATGAGTTGGAGGGTTCTGTTGAAGTGAAGGGGACCAAAGCCGAACCTATCTGTTGGTGAGTGAGAGGGTTGCCCAAAAGTGCAAAATCGAAAGGGGAAAACACCACGTGCTACAAATCTTGTAATGTTGATTATTAATTTTGAATGAAATAAATATTATTTAGAAGGTTAATTAGATACCTTTAATTCCATGGCCCAGAACAGGCCCAGAAGGCCCTTGACCTACCAGCTGACTGCTTGCCTCACATCCACAAGTGTTAATCACAGATGTAGATGATCATTCAGCCAGTTTAGGGGTGATATGTGGTCAGCATATTGGGTCCTCAGCCATTATAGCTGGTTTTCTCAACCTGAAGCTGCTACTTCTTGTAGCTACCCAAATTCCTCATAATGCTGGGTGGGCACCAGTCCCATACTGGCCGAAATTCCATGAGAAAATTTCCTTCTCACATGGAGACTCAAACTAGCACAAGTCCCAAAGATCTGCACCAAGGCATCTTGCCTTAACCACTCGGCTATGACATGGGACATTAGATACATTTACGTTTCTATTAATTTTGTTAATTCATTAAGCAAACTATCCAAATTGCTTTCCATGTAAATATGTAAAGTTGATAATTGTTAAAAATTAGGATGAACAAGGATCGTGGCATTGCTGGCCTGGTAGCAAGAACAGGCAAGATGGTCAACATCAAAGATGCATATAAGGATCCTCGCTTCAATAAGGAAGTGGATTTGCAAACTGGTTTCATTACACGATCTATCTTGTGTATGCCAATAATGGGAAGAAATGGAGTTCTAGGTATTAATTTTAATTTATATTAATAACAAAATCTGGGTTTAAGCTAATAATTTTATTCTTCATAATAAAAATCGGGGGCACGCCGTAGCATAGTGGTTAAGGCACTGAGCTACAAGCTGGAGAGTCGAGGGTTCAAGTCCCGTTGGGGTCAGGATTTTTAAACTGACCCAAACCCTCTGGCGGCACTATGGCCCTGGGGTCGACTCAGCCTCTAACGGAAATGAGTACCAGATGCTTGTTCTGGGGGTAAAGGCGGCCGTCACGCAGGGCTGACAACCCGGCTGACATAAAGTGCCGATTGTCTAGAAAAAGTGGGAGCCTTAACCTCCTACTACCCCAAGGACCTCCTGAGGCCTGTTGTGGGATCACTTTACTTTATAATAAAAATCATTGAAAATTCTTAATATAAAGTCAGTGTAATTATTTATACTAGTGTATAAATGTAATATGTATTTCTGATATTTCCTATAATAGTTCAATATGTATTTCTGTTAATAAAAAAGTAAAGTCTGCCATGATCTTACCTCATATTTCATTGTTTCTCGTTAGACATATTTCAAAGCATCTCTGCTCCATCATCTGTTCGTATATACTGATGATCTTTAAGTTACTGGCACTGGGAGCAAGAGTTGACATCCAGTGCTGATAACTTAAAGATAATCAATCTGTACCGACTGATGATGGAGCAGAGATGCTTTGAAACATGTCTTACAAGAAACAACAAAATATGAGGTAAGATGACGGTAGACTCAAATTATTTATTAAGTAGAACCTCATAATGTTCCTTCCTATTGTACTTTCATAATGTATTTCTGTGTTTTAGAATGTTATATTATATGAATCATTTTGACAGGTGTGGTTCAGCTTGTAAATAAACAGAATGCTCCTTGTTTCACAACAACGGATGAAGTCCTTTTTAAAACTTTTTCTATGTATTGTGCTCTAGCACTTCATTTTTCTGAACTACAAGAACAGATGAAAAAGTTTGTAAGTACACAATGCATTTATTTTAAAATACAATTGTATAGCACTAATATAAATATTGATTATTTCTTTATATAGAATCATTGGTAAAAGTGAGGCAGATGAACACCTGCTGATACTCTACAGGATATGTAAATGTGCTTATGTATGGCATAATGTCAATCAAAGGATGAGATAAGATAAAGCTCCTATATTGAAGTCTGTGATATAAGGGATGCAGCTGACGAGGCCTGTCACACCATCAAAGGCCAAATGAAATGAAATGGATGACATGAGTACAGAGAATTGGTGGAATGAAGTGTTTGGTAGGGGAAAACAGGAGAAACACCGAGAAAACCTGCTCTAACTCCAGTTTGTCCACCACACACTCCACATGGAGTAACAAGACATGAACTGGGATACAGAGGTGGAGGGCAAGTGTCTAATCACTTTGCCATGGAGCCGCCTTCGGCAAGATATGTTTTTTATAAATAATATTATGGTACAGAGTTAGTTTGTTAATGCCTTAGAGAATGAAACCTACTAAACTAACTAAAGTTTCCAATTTTCTTATTTATTCATTTTGGAATCCTTGGAAATTTTGTTATTAAAGAATAATATTTTTTTATTCAACTTATGATTATATTTAATATTTTATAAAGTTTATAAATTACCTATATTTGGTGGTGTCATAGTACATATTTTTAATTCTCAATAGTTTTATTATTGTGTAAGGTCGTATTCCTGTTTGAAAGTAATTATTTTCTTAGTTCTAAGGTTAGGTTGAGGGGTCTTCAAATTAATCTAACCTAAATTAAAGTTACTAATTGTCAATTCAAAGAATAGCTGAATGAAATATGTAATTTTGCAGGACTCACGGAATGCCATAAAGACAGAAATGCTGACGTTTCATATGCACCCATGTGCTCATGACATGGAGTATGTCATGAAGTCACCAGATATAGAAGAGTTACCTGAAGGATTTGAAACGTATGTATCAACATAAAAAAATATTGAAAATGTGTTAATTATGTCCCTAATATAAAAATGAAGTAAATCCTGTTTACCCTTGGAATGGCTTGTTAACCTTTAAACTAAGACTTTTTCTTTTTTATATAGGGTAGGGTGGTCTACAGTGAGACAATTTTTTTTTTAATGCCTTAATTTCTTTTCTTTCATACTTACAGTGCCAATTTTTTGCAAGAAGTCGCATGTCTTTCTTTACTACACCCACACATATTAATATTTTATGTAGATTCAAATGAGAAATAAAAAACACAAGTTTATAAACAACTGAATTATGTCTCAGTGTGGCCCATAGTGGTTCACAGTGAGACACATGGTGGTTCACAGTGAGACAAAACTATTTTACATTTAAATTACCAAATTTAACTTCAAAATTCAAAAAGTTATTCTGTCTTTTTGTAGAACCAAAGTGTTTTGGCTTTGGTAAAATCATTTTTACATCTTTTACATTGACAGATGCCATGTCTGGAATATCAGGAAAAGCAAATTTGTTGGAATTCTTCACACACCCTCATAAAGGAAACTTCCACATCACCAAAATGATTTCTCTTCTTACTGACTGCAGCTACATAATAAATTGGTTTTGTTTTTCCTTCAAATTCAATTAAAATGAAATCGCCAACTGATGGTTGCCTTGGAAAAGCTGCAGATCTGATGAAATTGTCTTCATCATCCGAAGATGAGGAAATACAGGACCAGTCATTTTCTTCTGCCTTGTTGGCTGGATGAGATGCATTACCGTCAAATAGTTTTCTTCTGCTCTGTTTACCCTGGGCTGAAGACTTTATTTTTCTCTTCAGAGCTAATTCTGCGAGTTGTTCTTTCTCCAGTGTATCGATAGCAACCATTCTTCTGCCTTTTGTTCTCCTAGCCCTATTTGATATCCGAGGTTGTGCTTTAGGCAATCCGTGAAATTCATAAGGACTCACAACTTTTTGCTGAACTGTCAGAATGCTACTAGTAGATGCTATGTTAGGATCATTTGTATGAGGCACAACTTCTGGAGTACCGGTAGCTCTGTCATTACCATGATCCTGTGGTTCAGAATTACAGTCATTTTTTTTCAGATTCCAAGAGTTACCCATTGGGTCTATCTGTGACACAACATGGCAGGTAGTCATCTTCTGTGAACACGCCCCTGTCATATGGGAAAATTCCAGTTTTCCTGTACCTAGCTAATGTCTGGAATGAAAGATTCTTGTCAAGAGCAGCCTGGCGGATACTATAGCCATCCTTTGCTACAAGCTGAACTGCTTCTTTCATTGTTTCATGATCAAAATAGCCCATGTTTGCCTTCCTCTTACGATTTCTACCCATCTGAAGAAGAGGCGATATACTTAAAATATAATTTAATAGGCCTAATGAATGTAATAAAGCTAATCAATTTAAAAATATTATAAGAGCATGTGTCTCACAGTGGCCCACCTATTACCGTCTCACTGTGACCCATGCATACTAAAATCTGAAAAACATGTTTTTATATACATAAATAACAACATATTAAAGAATCAAGTATCACAGTTTTAGATCCATTAAATGTATTTTATTATAGAATAAAATTTATTTTCTCTATGAAATTAACTGTAATAGGAATACAATAAGAATAAGAAGTAAAAAAATTACTTTACTTAACTCAAAATATAAAACATCCACCAAAGCTGAAATACAAAGAGCAAGCCATCTGCAAACAAGATAGCTAACATCGCATTGGTATTTAATTTCCCAACATATTACTAGAAATGGCAGGGAATTCAAAATGTAGTAATAGGCTTTGTCTCACTGTGGACCATGTCTCAGTGTGGACCACCATACCCTACTTTAACATCTTACAAGTTGAAAGATAATCTAGGATCACTGAAGTCAGGCTCCAAAATATGTACAAAAATTTATAATCCCTTCACAAGGTATTCTTGTATTGACATTTATAACTTATAAAGGGAACATAGATTATCTCTCTCTCTCTTTGTTGTGTCCTTTACCAATTCCTCATCTTATATTTCCGTAGAGAAAATGTCAATATTATTGTGCTTGAAATGTTATAGGAATAAATCACTATGAAGTTTAATTTAAGATTAAATTAAAATGTTTCATACCTCTCCTCATATCCAGTCTTCTAAGTGAAGATAAGAGGAGAGGTATGAAATATTTTAATTTAATCTATTATTATGCTTTTTCATGTTTTTTGAAAAGAGCAAAGGACATTTAAATCTGAGGTGAATTAATGCAGGTAATTTAGACTTTGTTGGCCACAGTGGTCTATTGGTTATGTTCTTTGCCTGTAGTTCCAATGGCACAGATTCAAATCCAGCTGGGGTCGATACATTTTTTAGGATAGGAAAATCCAAGAAACTAGTCCTCTGGGAGGGACTTTAAGCCGTGGATCCTTGAGTCTGAAGATTTTCAGCTCATAAAAGTGTCATCTATCCTGGAAGCTGTGAACTTCATTTCTACTATTATTAATATAAAGCCTGAAAAAGAGGCCTCTAACCAAAATTTACCAATCTTCATCATCCAAGTAATATTTTAGTTTTAAAATACAATAGGAAGTAATTAAATGTGAAATTAAATGTTTCTTACTTCTCCTCATATAAATCTTCTAAGTTGATCGCGGTTTCAAGATTATAATTGTCTCATCCTCAGAACTTCCTTGGCCAAAGTCCTGAGGATAAGACAGTTATAGTCTCGAAATCACGATCAACTTAGAAGATTTATATGAGGAGAAGTAAGAAACATTTAATTTCACCATAATATTAAGAGGTTTGTTTAATAATTAAAACATTTGGTCTGTTCATTCTTAGAATAATTAAAACATTTGGTCTGTTCATTCTTACCTCTTAGAGTAAGAGGTAAGAATGAACAGACCAAATGTTTTAATTTTATTAATATTTTAGTTGCCTACTTGATGTCTCTTTAGTTCCTTATGTAATAGCTTTAGTTCCTATTTCCCCCCCCCAAATGCCCCTGGTTGTCATTTCAACATTTCTGGTGTTCTCTCCTGTCACGGCGTACTTGTAACCCACTTCTGAGGCCTGGAAAGCAGGATTACGCTGCCCCAATGATATGAGTATTGATGATGGTAATGATGCATCAGGAGAGGCCTTAAACTAAACTTAAGCTAATTAGGCAAGTATGATATTGATGATAATGATGGCCAGATGGTGTTCAGGAAACATTTGGGCCCAAAAATTTTCCTGACATTTATCTTACAGGTGAGGAAAAACCCTGAAAAACTTCACCCAGGAAACTTGTCCCAACCGGGTATCGACAAGGCTATGTGACAAGGCAGCACACTACCTCGAAACCACAATGTTGGACAGGTTCTTAATATTAATTTAATATTTTAAATGCATTATACAATTTTTTTTTTATGTTGCAGTTTCTCATGGTATATATTTGGGTCTGAATCTGTTGCTCCACAACTGTGTCTTTATATGTTCCGAAAACTTGCTGGTGATGCTTTCATCAATTTCAAGACTTCTATTGAGTTTATCCTAACCATAAGAAAAGCATATCATCCCAATCCTTATCACAACTTTGAACATGCTTTTAATGTATTACATTGCATGTATAATATTCTGCTTAGGAACAGAGGTACTTTCACTCTAATTGAAGTAAGTAAATTTCAAATACAAACACTCTCAACCATATTATTATCAATATCATTTGCTACATTAACTTCTTCCATCCATTGTCAATAATTGTTCTTATTTCCAAATTTATTTCCCTTTCCTCCTTACCATATCAGTAATATATTGTTTCCACTCCATGGACAAACATCAACTGTTTGTAAAAATTGTCTGATCCAATACTACTTATCAGTTCCAGTGATTACCATGATTGTTTCTAATTCAGAGGTTTGAGGGTTCAAACTTTGCTGGGTTAATGGATTTTTAGGGCATAAATATCCTAAGTATAGCTTCCTTTGTAAGGGAAGTAAAGCAGTCAGTCTTCTCATAGATATATGGAATTAAAAGAAACTCAAGCCTAAAATGAAAATACCTATGAGCAAATTCTGTCCTGCATTGTAGCCAAGCAGTTTAAAACACCATGCCTTGATGTAGAGCTATGGGACTTGCACTAGTTCAAGTCCCCATGAGGGAAGAAATTTTCTCATAGAATTTCAATCACTATGGAACTGGTGCCCACCAAGCCTTATGAGGAATTTGGATAGGTACAATAAGTAGTAACTCCAGGGAGACTCGATATACTGACCACATGCCATCCCTAATACTGCCTGGATGATTGTTTACCTTTGTAAATGATAGATGTGAGACCAGCAACCATGTGGTAGGTCAAGGGTTTTCGGGGCCTGATGCGCCATAGAGTTTAGTTTAGTTTTTTATTAACAACATCTGATGGCTTATAATGCTAATGCAATGAGCAGTTAAACAGCATTGTTTTAATAATAATGTAGGAAATTTTACTGATAGTATCATCATCATCATGAACAAATTCGTTTTAGGCCATGTGGCCTGTACGGTAAACCTAGTGAAGATGGTCTTGATCTTTCCACCGATGTTTTACTGATAGTAATACCTTATATTTATCATTCACTGCACATTTTAAGTTTTGGGTAAAAATCAGTAGTTAGAAATAAAAAAGATAAATGTGTGCAATGTCAACTTGAAACATTTCTGGTCGATTCACCGACCCCCCATTTTACCCCTAATCATATAACACCTGCCACATTTTCCCTACTCCAACAAATTGATTCCCTGGTAATTTATATAATTTTATTTTCACCTTCCTTAATATGGCTAGGCAAAAACTAACAGTATGCTGCTTGCCTGACATGAAAACAGAAAAATGTCAGCAAAATTCATACCAAGGCAATGTGGTTGACAAAAACTTGCATATGAAGGGTACCTATACCACAAACAAAAGACAATTGAAGATAGAACATATTGAATATGCATACTTGATCAGACATGCAGCGGCCGAGTAACAACTTTAGGAAATTTTACAACTATATTGTCAAGCACTGAACACTCTTATGTGCCAAACTGTGAAGTTTTCTCGAAAGGTTTAGAGTAATTCTAGATAATAAAGACTTCTGACTGTTTGATAATTTGAACATGGAGGATGGAGATAACAAGTTCATTGTTTTTGCGACAGAAAATTCTCACAAACTTGCAGTGGCTATGGATGGCACATTTAAGGTGAGCCAATCTCTTTATGCAAGGTTCATCACATACATTATTTACTCAGATAATTCCTTACCTATGGTTTATGCCTTTCTTACAAATAAGACAACACAGAGCTACACAGCTGTTTTAGAAGAAATAATGAGGAAGTGTCGCCAAGAGTGAATTATTCAAACAGCATGCAAACTACTATTATATCAGACATTGAATTGTCTTTTATTAATACATATCAAACGCTCTTCCTAAATGCAACAACAAGATTGCTTTTATCACTTCAGGCAGACAGTATATTGCAAAGTTCAAGAAATGGGCCTGCAGGTATGGTACAATGATGAAAATGATAATAGTTTATGAGCCTTGCATTTGTTCCTCCAACAGATGTAGAAATTTTATTTAATACTTGTAAACCAACCCTACCACAAAGCCTCAGAGAAATCTTAAAATGTTTTGACTGGATATATGTATAAGGAACAGCTGCAAGAGGAAGGCAGCGAGCAATGTATCCATGATATATTGTGGAATCAGTATGAGGCAGCAAGAACCAATGAGCTGTGCAAGAATAACCTAATATAAGGTTGGCACAACTGCTTCAGGTGGATCATTGTGGAAAAAAATCATGTATCAATGTACCTTTTCCTGACAGAGATTCAAAAGGAGCAAAAAATCTCTGATATTATGATTTTTTATTATGACTTAATATCAGACAGCTATGGCGACGTAGGTACCTACAATTGAATTCGCGATTACAATGACTTACAGGAAATTAACCTTGAATTCGCGATTACAATGACTTACAGGAAATTAACCAGAGTATTTACAACAAGGACATTTAGTGGAATATCTTTGGACCTGAGGTTACAACTTAAACAATTTGTAACAAATTGTTACAAGGACTATTTAACTCATGCCCCAAATAACTTATCTTTCTCTTTTTCATCAAATTTAAAGGAAGTGACACTATGAGGTTTATTAATTACCTTTCTCTCTTCTTTAATGTGGATTATATGCTCAACCAAATTTCATCTCAACTGGATATGAAGTGAGGTATAAAGAATTTTAATTTGAATAAATTTTAATCTTCTAATTCAAACTAATGATTACCATAGAAAAAGTGTAGCTCTAACTTTTGACTATGTTTTTCTGATCTGGAGTTATTTATTTTAATGTAGTATATTTTGTTAATTTCTATCATAACTAGTCATAGAAACAATCAGTTTAAATAAGTAATTGTAAATAATTTCATTTTTAGGAAACTGCTCTATTGATTGCCTCACTTGCACATTGTGCAGATCACCCAGGGCTGACCAACTCTTTTTTGAAATTTATAGATCATAGTATAACAAAACTGTATAATGATTCACCCATGGTACATCACAGCTTCCAACTCACAATGTTTATCATTAATGTAAGTATAAAAATAAAAATAATCAATTGAGTTGGTGTTTGCTTGATGAAAATCCATATCTATTAATTAAATACAAATAAAACTTAGTTTTATTTGATTTTCATATTTATTAAGATTTAAGGCAGTTTAAGGAATTAAAGTGGAATTAAAGTGGTTAGGACATGTCTTAAGAATGGAAGATGAGCAATGGCCGAAGCAACTATATGAATGGCATCCGAACAGAAAGAAGAAAAGAGGGAGACCAAGGTTAACATGAAAGGAAAACATGAAGACAGTAATGCAAGCTAGAGGGCTAAGCATCGAAGATGCCCAAGACCGTAGGCTTTGGAGGTTTGGCACGGGAAGACGGCAGCAGCTGTAAAAACCTGAAGATAGATAGATAGATTAACATTTAATTCAGTGACAGCTGTTTCGGTACACTGTACCTTCTTCAGACATGTTAAAAAATTGTGAATTGTGTTATTATAGTACATATCAACTGATCTAAGCAACAATACAACAATAATTTATTTATTAATTAAATAAAAATAAAATGTAGTTTTATTTGATTTTCATATTTATTATATAATTCAGTGACAGCTGTTTCGGTACACTGTACCTTCTTCAAACATGTTAACAAATTATGAATTAACATGTACCGAAACAGCTGTCACTGAATTATATAATAAATATGAAAATCAAATAAAACTATGTTTTATTTTTATTTAATTAATAAATATGGATTTTCATCAAGTAAACACCAACTCAATTGATTAATAATTTATTTAAATTCTCAACTTGATTTGAATGAATCGTCTTTGTTAAATTAAAAAATTTAAATAAATGATTGTTGCTTAAATCAGTTGATATGTACTATAATAACACAATTCATAATTTAACATGTCTGAAGAAGGTATAGTGTACCGAAACAGCTGTCACTGAATTATATCTTAATAAATATGAAAATCAAATAAAACTAAGTTTTATTTTTATTTAATTAATAAAAATAAAAATACTGCAGTAACTTTACCACAATAAATAAGCTTACACAATACATAGTTAAATATGGGAAATAACATTATGAGGTTCTTAATTCGTAAATTGAGTCATTTTTTAACATCTTACCTCATATTTTATGTTTCTTCAAACATGGGAACTAGTTTTCAAGAGAAGGATCTCTCTCATTTTCAACCGACATTATGACTACCAAATTATCGTAATCTCCATCAATAACGTTGCCATCTGGTGTTGATTTGATGAATTTTGAGATGAGGTCACGTTCATCAGGAATTTCAAAATTCATGGATCTAAATTTGTTCTTCTAAATATATATCTTCTCCCAAATTGTCAATTCTAAAGGTTTTTCCAAATGTTTTAAAAGTAGAGCTTCTTTTTCAATTTTATCATTCTCCAATAAACTATGTGCTGCAATAGCTGATTATTGAATTTCACCATTTTTAATATTTCTGAAGTGTTCCTTAGTGTGAGTGTCCAAATTTCTTTTTGTTTTTCCTATGTTTACTTTATTGCAGTCCTTACAATTAATTTGATAAATTCCAGATTTTTTGCTATCTGGGTGTTCAATTTCTTATTAGTTATTAATAGATTACCAAGGCTAAATTTATTTATCGGTGTCAATGTAATATTGAATTTCTTGAACATTTTTTGAAATTTGTTATGTATTTCAGGATGATACGTAATTTTCTTAAACTATTTTCCTTTCTTTGAATCAGATTGCAGGGTAGTGTATTCTTTTAATCTTCTTTGTTGTCTGAATTTCTTTAATTTATTTACAATTATTTCTTTTCCAAAACCATTTAAATTGGCTATGTTCAAAATGTGATTGTATTCTTTCTTAAAATCTTCTTCATTTAATGGAACATTTAATAATCTATCTATCAAACTGTTGAAAATTGCATGTTTATGCGCAATATGATTGAAACCTGAAGATTTTATATAATTGTCTGTATGAGTATCCTTCCTATATATATTGAATTCAATTTTTCCTTTTAGTTCATTCCTTATTAAGTAAAGGTCCAAAAATGGGATTTGTTTATCCTTTTCCAATTCCATAGTAAATTTTACACTTCCATCTTGAAGGTTGAGTAATTTCAATGCATCTTCAATATGTTTAGAATTTATCACAGAGAAAATATCATCTACATACCTATACCAACATTTGAATATCCAGGGTTAAACATTGGTGATATGAGACTCTAAATAACCCATAAATAAATTTGCCGAAAATGGTGGAAGTGGGTTACCCATAGCCAGACCTGAGATTTGTTTGTAAAATTTTTCATTGAAGGTGAAAACATTATTATCAATGCAAAGTTTTGTAAGAATTAAATATTCTTCTATTATTTCTCTTTTTAGTTTTAAGGAATTTAGCCATTTTTCTAAAATAGTTAACATCTTTCCAATTGGGATGCTCAGAAATAAAGAAATTACGTCGAAAGAAACCAATCTGTCATTACAATCCAATGATACATTATTTAGTTCTTTTATTAATTCAATAGAATTTTCAATACTTTTGTTGTCGAAACTTGGTAATTCTTTAAATTTCTTTGTAAGCCATTTTGCTAAAATATAAGAAGGTGAGCCAATATTATTAATAATTGGTCTCATCTTTTTCCCCTCCTTGTGTATTTTTGGGGGTCCATACAGTTTTGGATTCTGTGGGTTTGAAATCTTCAGGTTTCAATCATATTGTGTATAAACATGCAAGTTTCAACAGTTTGATATATAGATTATTAAATGTTCCATTAAATGAAGAAGATTTTAAGAAAGAATACAATCACATTTTGAACATAGTCAATTTAAATGGTTTTGGAAAAGAAATAATTGTAAATAAATTAAAGAAATTCACACAATAAAGAAGATTAAAAGAATACACTACCCTGCAATCTGATTCAAAGAAAGGAAAATAGTTTAAGAAAATTACGTATCATCCTGAAATACATAACAAATTTCAAAAAATGTTCAAGAAATTCAATATTACATTGACACCGATAAATAAATTTAGCCTTGGTAATCTATTAATAACTAATAAGAAATTGAACACCCCAGATAGCAAAAAATCTGGAATTTATCAAATTAATTGTAAGGACTGCAATAAAGTATACATAGGAAAAACAAAAAGAAATTTGGACACTCGCACTAAGGAACATTTCAGAAATATTAAAAAATGGTGAAATTGAATAATCAGCTATTGCAGCACATAGTTTATTGGAGAATTATAAAATTGAAAAAGAAGCCCTACTTTTAAAACATTTGGAAAAACCGTTAGAATTGACAATTTGGGAGAAGATATATATTTAGAAGAACAAATTTAGATCCATGAATTTTGAGATTCCTGATGAACATGACCTCATCTCAAAGTTCATCAAATCAACACCAGATGGCAACGTTATTGATGGAGATTACAACGACTATTTAACTCATGCCCCAAATGGGAGTCAATGACCAATCACGTTTCAATGATTTCTGTTTTACAACCAATCAGAGTCGTGTTTCACGAAATATTTATCAGTGTTAGGATTATCATATATTAAACAAAGCTCCTCCTTTTTAATATTCTGAACAGGTGTGACCGTTATTTTGCAGTGACTGAGCCTATAACAAATACGGCTACCAGATTGTATATAATAGTGCTTACATGTCAACATTTGTAGCAATTGATTATACCACCAAAAAAAGAAACCACTGTTTGCACTTTCTTAAATGTATTTTTTCCCAGGTAATAATCGAGAAAAATATAATTGTCATATTTACATCATACGACATCAAAAATGAATTAATATACAGATTGATGTGTTTCATTTTTTCTCCACTAGAGAGCATTCTTGCAATATTGCATTCCTTTGGCAATAAATAGTATGATTGGTTGCAGTGATAAACAAAAGAAGCAGTAGAAGCGTACCTATCGTTTCTCATTTGTTTTCAAACATCGCCGTTTACATTAAATATATAAATATTTTAAAATAACTATAGTTAAATAATGATTTGTGAGTAAACAGCTTAATTTTATTCGTTAAATAGTCCTAACAAATGCCACTCTTGATTTCCAAATTCTCTAGATAAATTCACTCCTCACTTCGTGAGTCGTGAATTTATCGATAATTTGGAAATCACTCGTGGCATTACTTATGATAATCTGGTAGTCATAATGTCGGTTGAAAATGAGAGAGATCCTTCTCTTGAAAACTAGTTCCCATGTTTGAAGAAACATAAAATATGAGGTAAAATGTTAAAAAATGACTCATTAATTTACACAATACATTTAAAAAATAATTACCATAAAGGGCAGGAAATTTCTGATAAATTAATAAGCATTGGAGCTAAAGATTAATTTACCTAAAGAATCAGTAAATTCAAGTGGCATTTATTAAAAATATTTCACAAAATAATATAAAGAAGTCTTCCATTAGGAATGTGAATAGAATCTACATATCACTTCATATCATAGTGTGGATCATTTTTCTAATATTTGCATCAATTTTCATTTTCTCGCAGGGTAGCATGTCTGCCTCCTGATTAGCAGGTATGGACTTGGTACCTTGTAAAGTAGAAAATTTTTATTAAACAGTTTTTAACCCATCAGCGTGGCTGGATTTAGATTCCCTGATGGTTTTCAACTGCGGGAGGATTTCTTGGAATGCATTTAAATTTGTAAGTTAGAAAAAAAAAATTTGTAAAAATTAAATATCTCGCTTGATATTTAAAATATCTAAATGAAAATGTGTCCCGTGCCGTAGCCGAGTGGATAAGGCAGGAAGCCTTGGCGCAGAGCTACGGGACTTGCGCTGGTTCGAGTCTCCATGGGGGAAGAAATTTTCTCATGGTATTTCGACCAGTATGGAACCGGTGCCCACCCAGCATCGTGAGGCATTTGGATAGCTGCAATAAGTAGCGGCTCCAGGTTGAGAAAACCAGCTATAACGTCTGGGGGACTTGACATGCTAACCACATGTCACCCCTACACTGGCTGATTATCATCTACCTCTGTGATTGACACATGTGGATGTGAGGCCAGCAGCCGGCTGGCAGGCTAAGGGTCTTGTAGGCCTGTCGCGCCAGGAGTTTTTTTTTTTAATGAAAATGTGAACATATATTCAACTAAATGTGAGACTAATTATAATAATTGTAAACTACAATAATATAAATAAAATTTACAATACTGTAGAAATAAAGTTAGCTTTGTAGTCAGAGCATCTAAACACTGTATCTTTCTATGTTTTTATTATTAATTTCATACATCTGAATGATGGATAAATCATATTTGAAGAGTCTGAGCATATAATTTTTCTCTTCAAATATGACTGTATCTTTCTGTTTTTTTATAACATGTGACACATCTTTTGTTAGGGTGGGCTTTATTTCCTCTCGGAGGTATTTTTTCCAGAAAATGTATTGTAACTAATCTCGGTACTGTATTACGAGTTGAATGACATCCGGGAACCTTTCTTTCTATCCCACCCTGCTTCACAACTAATGTTTCTGCAAGGTCAATGCAAAACATTTAGTAGTGAATACTCCCTATATATAATCATGCATTCAATTAGCAATGTTTAGAAGACGGAAAAATATTTTCACATAGTACTCTTTATTTTCTTCCTTTCCAACAAATATACATGTAGCAAAATTGGTCTGTTAGATCCACGTCTCCTATATTTATATTATAATCTACAACAAATTTTATGTATTTTTTCCAGTTCCTTGTCTCATCATTCTGTAATACTCTCACTCTCTTTATTTGTAGGGGCCATAGCGAAACACTGCCACGCTCGAGCTAGTCTAAGAGGACTGAACAGAGCCACTCATTCAAGTTAGAATTTCTTACTCAAATTTGGTGCCATATAAGTGTCACATATATCATTTGAAAGAAGAAACCTTCACCAACCCAGCTATATAAACAACATTTTAAATACTTTCATTGTTTTCCAAAAAGAGAGCACAGGAAATTGGTCTAATAGTCTCTAATGCAGTCTATATAAATAATGTGGAATTACATGAACAAAAATATATATAAAATATTAATTGTATGTTAATTGAAAGCTTGACTCTATAAGACTGCAGTTTACAAATTGTATTGTCTTGTGTATTTTTACAAAGAATGATAATAAATCAAACACGCTGGATGTAGAACATGCTTGATCAGCACTTCAAACTTACCCACATTTAACAATGAATTACACAATTTGAAAATAAGTTACATTATTAATTTTATATATCAAATAAAAGGGTATTCTTTCCTCTACAAAATTATATTATTTAATAATTTATTTAGTGAATCCTTTCCAAAAAATAAGAACTAGTTCCGATAAAGAAATCATGTGAAACGGTGCACTTCATTCTGCAGTATCATAGTGTTTACTTTATGCAGGCAGTGCATGTCACTCTACACTGATGGGTTAATCTCAGACTTGGAGAAGTGTCAGTTTATAATTTCTAACGTACATAAGAGAAAAATTTGCGTCTAGATCGTAACTCGCCTCGGTAGCTCAGTTGGTAGAGCACTTGGCCCGGAAAGCCAAGGGTCCCGGGTTCGAGTCCCGGTCTAGGCGAGAATTTTTCTCTTCAAATATTATTATAATTTCTATATTTAATTAATTCTAATTTATCAATTATGCTCTAAAATGCTTGGAATAAATTTCAAACACCTTTGTAGAAATAATTTTGAGAAGGCATATGGTACTATTTTAGTAATTGTGTCATCATGTAGGGATGTCAATACTGACTGTGTGTTCTTGTGCATATTGCTAGCATCAGGTTTTGCCTTCTCCCTTCTCTTCATCTTCTCTCACACAATATATATGCCTGTTTCTGCTATGTGACTAATGATGCAGTATTAGAAGTTAATCTCTTATGCTGTAAATTTTACCAGATACACTTTTTATATTAAACATTTTTTCTTTTTTTTACTGAGATCTACCATACATATTCTTGACAAAGAATATTTATTTTCTTCACTTTGATCAGATTCATTAATCTTGAATCGAAAGAAAGATGCATTGCTCCCTATACTATATCTGAGTTATATTCCAGTTATTCTGTAAACAAAGGTATTACTCTTTTTTATTTGAAGAGAAAAATGTTCGCCCAGACCGAGACTCGAACCCGGGACCTTTGGCTTTCTAGGCCAATGCTCTACCATCTGAGCTACCAGGGTGACTTCCAATCTAGATGCAAATTTTTCTCTTATAAGAGAAAGCCAAAAAAGCCTAGAAAGCCAAAGGTCCCGGATTCGAGGCTCGGCCTGGGCAAAATTTTTCTCTTCAAATAAATATGTATTGTTCAGTGAGAAGTGTTAAATTAATAATAAATACATCAAAGGTATTACTCCTCTGACTTTGTCTATTGGGGAACTGTGGTATAATTTTACCCACCATATGAGCAAATTGTCTAAGAAAGTGTCAATGATAGAAACATTTTTCTTAGGCAACCTCATATTTTACAGGAAATAAGACTGAATACAAGATAATATGGTACCAATAATTAGGAATTTCCTCGACTTCTTATGTATTTATGACAATGAGAAAATGTATGACACAAAAGAAAAATTTATATGTGCCTACTTAATCAGTATCAGATAAAATGTGATTCCCTTGAAGTGGATCTTCTTCTTCTTCTTTTTCTTCTTCTGTTTCTGCACTGCTGATGTCTCTTGGATTGATAATAAGGAGGTCTATAATGGTGTCATACAAATTTTAGAATTCCAGAATTTATCCTCTTCTTCCTCCTCGTGGTGTATGAGCGGCCACCACATTTTTGGCTGTTACCAATTGCAGTCCTTCATGAAGCAAGGTCCTGATTTCACTCATATTGAAAGTATTATTATTTCAAGTGATATATCCCTTTACTTGACTCTATGCTGACTTGATAGGGTTTAACATGCAGAGATAAGGGGGGAGTCTTAGCACAGAGTGGCCACTTTATTCTGCCAATGTATCCACTTCATACTTATACAGTTTGTGGATGTTTGCTTTCTTTATCTTGTGTACCGGTTCATCTTTAATCATGTCACTTCTATATTCGATACCATCTTATTATGTAATTTTTAAGTCATAGGATAGCATGTCTGCCTCCTGATTAGTAGATATGGGCTTGGTACATTGTAAAATAGGAACATTTAATTATACAATTTTAAATCTCAGACATGGAGAAGTGTCAGTTACAATTTCTAATAAATAGATTAAGCTCTAAAATGCTTGGACTAAGTTTCAAACACCTCTATAAAAATAATGTTGAGAAGGCATATGGTACTATTTTAGTAATTGTCTATGGAAGTGTCAGTGATAGAAATATTTTTTCTTAGGCTACATCATATTTTATGGGAAATAAGATTGAATACATGTTCCAACTTGACACATTTGTAAGATGCATTATCCATACTAATGACACTGTTTAGAACAAGCATAGGTAAAATCTTCTTAAACCAATTTACAAAAACATTTCTTCATGAAAATCTACATTTATTTAGACTCAATAATAAAATTTCCCACCCTCTACAAATCTTTCATCACTTCCAATGTGAAGTGCAATTAGGCATCTTCCTTTCTCACTTGGATTTTTTCAGTCCAGTAGGTAGACCTGATAGAAACGCCTGTTTTTTAGTCTTTATTTTAGAGTATACCCACACTTTAGAAACTGCATGGCCTTCATTTACCCATATTTCATCTAGAAAATACAATTTGTGACTCTCTTGCCTGTACTGGTATATTTTCCTTAGATATTTCCTACACCACATAAGAGTCTTCCCAATCTATTACTAAATGTTTTTAGTTTAAACAAATTGAAACCCTATTTCATTCAGAAGTGTATGGAAACTAGCCTTTTTAAAGTTTGGCAAGTCGGGATCACTATTTACTTCTTCTTCTTCTTCTTCCTTCCAAGTATTAGGCCAAGGCCTGTTACGATCCTATAGAAAATTTTCCCTCCAGTGTTTCATAGGACGGCCCAGAGATCTTCGTCCTCTTGGTATATAATTATAAACAGCTTTGGGGATCTGATTTGAACTCATTCTTTTAAGATGGTGTTTTCAATTTAGTTGGTACCTCAGGGGTCATCTAGGGGATATGTGGATGGCGACCACAAGGTGCCCAAGCTGAGCAAAACATTTCTTCCACTTACTTGTGTTTTGCACTCTTTTAACTTTTCTATCTAACCTCTCTTGGTTTAACTCTTGTTTTTTCAACCCCGACGCTATTAGGGCATCCGAGGGCTAGGGAGTCTTTCCTTTCTTCCATTTCTTCTTTCCTTTATTTTCTTTTCTTCTCCAGAAAAGCCTGACCAGAGGCTATAAGATGGCAGCCCCATCACTGGTCTTTCCTTCCTTTGGCGAACAATCAATCGAAGGGAGTATTATTATGCTTTCAAGTCTTATCACTATTTACAAAAGATAATCATCAGAGGCTCATTCTTTTCAAAATAATGATGCATCTTACTATGCATGGCACTTCTTACAAAATTGTCACACTGAATTTCAAGCACGGGTTTACATTGTTTATGCTTTTTTCCTGGTGTCGATAGATATCTTTTGTTTACAGTTTCATTATGAACAGAATTTATGCTCTATGCTGACATACTTGTAAATTCTGCTGCTATATTTTCACCACAACCTGAATAGCTAATGTGGGATATTTTTTACTAAACATTTTTAAAACATTCAAAATCATTTGTTTTTCTCTCCACTTTTCATAGGTTTTTCTTTTTGATGCTTTAAAAATTGTATAAGAGAAGTAGCCATTTTGAAACAATTGAAATTCCATTGTATTCTGCATTGCGCATGTGTACAAATTAAATTTTGAAATGCTTATGTATTTAATCCATTAAAATTGTAATCATATATTTTAAGATTCATCCATCGCTGTGGTCTCAAGGTAGCATACTGCCTTGTCACGCAGTGGGCCCGGGTTTGGTCCCTTGTCGGGACAAGTTTCCTGGATGAGGTTTTTTCAGGGTTTTTCCTTGTTACTTGTAAGACAAATATCAGGAAACTTTAAGGTCCAAATGTACCTGAACATCATATGGCTATCATAATCACTATCATTCATATTTGCCTTAGATTAAGCTTAGG
The DNA here is from genome assembly GCA_030220185.1 of Diploptera punctata. Taxonomy (NCBI): domain Eukaryota; kingdom Metazoa; phylum Arthropoda; class Insecta; order Blattodea; family Blaberidae; genus Diploptera; species Diploptera punctata. Next base: position 3,804,353 of record JASPKZ010003852.1, read on the forward strand.
ATTGAGGACTATACTGGTGCACAACTATCATCATCACCCATCATATCATCAGGGCAGCCATAACCCCGCCTTCTAGATGCCCCAACCTCAGAAGTGGGTTACAAATTATGCCAATGCCAGAAGAGAACACCAGAAATGTCGAAATGACAAAACCTGGGGCATTGAATAAAAAAAAATTAAGGATCCTCCCATATAATTTATAGAGACATGTGCTAGATAATATGTATTACTATTATTTTTATTTTCTTTATTTTGAGTGTTAGAGAGTGAACTACATTTTCTTACACACTTAAAGGTAAAACTATTCTACCAATGAAAATACAGTCATACATCTGGTTTGTTTACATTACAACTGGAAGTTAGTTCAGAATTAGTATAGATAACAAAGCAATCCATGTTGTGAAGTTAATATTTTTGTATTTTCCAAAATAAGTTATTTGATTAGAATAATATTTAAATATAATTTTTTTTTATTTCAGTCAATCAAACTTTTTTCACATTTTTCACCAGAAACATTCAAAGAACTGTCTCAGGAAATTCGTACTGCAATCTTAGCAACAGATTTGAGACTGTATTTCAAATGTAGAGCTGAGATTCTAAATATTCTAAGTAGGGAAGAATTTGACTATATGAATGTTGCACACAGGTATGTCTGAACTAAACAATATCTTCACCAACATTATATTTATATTTATGTGTCAATTACACTGGCCAACAAAATTTGTACTTTTTTATGTTACAAGGGAGAAAATGTGTGTTTCTAACTTACTTTTTTGTTAAAATTCATCGGAGAACATATTGTTTAAACAACTCACCTCATAGGATTCATGCTTCCATGATATCGCGATTTCAAACATAATCATGTTCATCGTCAGCCATAACTCCGATATGTTCTCCGATGAATTTTAATGATTATACCTCATAATGTTTACTTCCCAACATTAATTAAATATAATTACTTTTTTGTGTAATCACATGAAAAACATTTTTCGTGTCTATACATTACAATTTATTATATCTTAGCTGAAATTATATTTGCTCACCCAAAATGTATGTGAATTGGATTTTCGGCTGTACTTCGCTTTAGGAATATCCCTCTTCAGTGTCCAGCAGTAGTCTGCTAACATATTTGGACACCATTTACCCTGAGAGCACCTTTCCATTTCCGCGATGTCCTGGTGGAAGCACTCCCCGTGTTCGTCGCTTACAGCCCCTAGATTTTCAGGGAAGAAATCAAGATGGGAGTGCAGAAAGTGAATTTTCAAAGACATATTACATCCCATTATCTTGTAGTTCTCAATCATCTCATTAACAAGTTCTCTGTAGTTATCAGACCTCAAGTTCCCCAGAAAATTTGAGACAACATTTTTGAAAGATTGCCATGCAGCTGCTTCTTGCATATTTAACTTGTTCTGAAACTGCGTATCTTTCATCAGTTCCTTTATTTGAGGACCAACAAATATCCCTTCTTTCAATTTAGCTTCACTGATCCTTGGAAATTTATTTTTGAGGAAGAGAAATGAACTGCCATCACGATCCATTGCTTTCACAAAATTTTTAATCAAGCCTAGTTTAATATGTAGTGGAGGCAATAAGATTTTTTTTCAGAACGTACAAGTGGTTGGTGAAGAACATTTTCTTGTCCTGGATTAAGTGACTCTCTCTTTGGGGCCAGTTCTTTTTAATATAATGATTACTTCTATCTCTGCTATTCCACTTGCACAAGAAGCAGCAAAATTTAGTATAGTCAAGCTGTAATCCAAGTAAGATGGCTATAACTTTCAAATCCCCACATATCTGCCAAGAAAAATTGTCATACTTTATAGCGGATAGTAAGAGCTTTATATTCTCGTAATTTTCCTTCATACCAACTGCATGGGCTAAAGGAATGGATGGATATATGTTTCCATTATGTAGTAACACTCCTTTCAAACTTGTTTTCGAGGAGTCTATGAATAAATGCCAATCCTCAGATTTATGTTCAACACCCAGTGACTGGAACAAATTCTCAACATCATTGCAGAAAACTAGGTCCTTCTCTTCAGAAAAGAAATCCTCAAATTCCTTTTGGCGATTGCGGAAAAAAGTTACTTTGGTGTCATCCTGCAGTAGCTTCCATCCTTTCAATCTTGAAACAAGTAATTCTGCCTTGCTTTTACTTAAACCAAGATCCCGAACCAAATCATTTAAATCCTCCTGTGTTAGAAAGTGAGTTTCATTTATAGCATCATCTTCCGCAAAATCTGAATCATTCTGTAAATCCTGAACATCAGAAAGTTCTTCAATCATTGTTATGTGATCTGGTGGAATTGGTATGGGTAAACCTGGCCCATGAAGTACCGGCCGAATTGCTGAATCTAACATTGGATATTTAACGGTGTGTCTTGACTTGGAAGTTATTCCAGATATATTTGTCAAGCAGAAGTAGCAGTCTGTCAAATGATCCTTAGGTTCGCGCCATATCATTGGGACTGCGAAAGGCATATGACGGGATCCTTTCAACCAGCCAGTTAATAGTGTTACACATTTGATACAACAGATTTCCGGGGCCCATATCTTGTTCTGGTCTATTTTGTTGTTAAAATAACAGTGATAAGCTCTTCTTATTAGAGGAGTAAACTTTCGCTTCTGCGCTTTGAAAGTGAGCTCACCACACACGAAACAGAAGTTATTTCTATCGTTAACACACTTTCGAGACATATTTCTTATACAAATACAATTTTACTCTTTTCTTTACAATACACTACAATACAATACACTACTTAGTCTTTACAATATACTTCTATCACAATTCACTTGACTACAGAAGTGAGCACAGAATTAGCTTCTTTCTTTTAAGAAAGCTTCTATTCAACTGCGAACTTAAAACATACAATCACAGTTTTGTAGGAGAATGTCATTGTTGTAAGTTATGAATTCAAGGCAACAATCGCAAAACATTGTAAGTCCATTGTTGGCACAATGAAATTAAATATAAATGTAAAATAATCCTTCTAATCATCACATTATATACCAAAAATGCTAATAAATAGGAAAATAATTATTTTCAAAATTACAAAAAAATGGTGGGTGATGGAAAATGTCTGACTTCATTTTTGGAATCAGCAGATGAAAATACATAAGAATCACCGAAAATCTTTTATGTAACATAATCACTGTTGACCAGTGTTATTTGAGATTGAAATTGATATATAATGTAATCAATTGGTAAAGAGAAAAATTTATGCCTGAAAAGCTGAAGGTTCGGGGTTCGATTCCCGGTTCAGGCATAAATTTTTCTCTTTACCAATTGATTACAATAATTTAGTAGTGTACTTTAATATACTTATTTCAATCATAGTAACAGCTTTAGCTTCTTAATATTAATTTAATAAATTGATATATAATTCCTGATGTCTAACATGTATGTATGTATGTAGCTAATGCTTTGGAGTTAACAACAAATTTATTCTCCTTCTTGCTTCCCAATACTTGCATGTCACATCTTGATAAATTTGAAGAGCTACACATTGTTAAATGCTCTCTGTCCATTTCCACACTTTGATAACACAATATACACTCAGCAGACATTAATACACCAATTTTATGAAGATGTTTTCCCAAGCAGTCATGTCCTGTAATAAACCTCAGTATAGCATTTGCAGATTTTTGTGGTAGTTCCAGAAACATGGATGGATTTTCTAGCAGTATTTGTTTATTTCTGTTTCTTACTCTTTCTAACATTAACCACTGTATTTTAAAAAAAGGCAGAAAAAATTAGCTACCAGTATAATGATTTGTACCAATATTTTTATTTCACATATCAACATTATAACTGCACTATAAGTTTATATAAAATTTCAATATTAAAATTATGAAGGAACTACTGAACAAAAGTCTCCTTAATGTTCATATTATTCGTTTTTAAACATCTTAATGATGGGCAAATTATATTTGAAAAGAAAAATATACACCTAGACTGGGGTTTGAACCCAGGACCTTTGACTCTCTATGTCAATGCTCTATCCAAGTGAGCTACCTAGGCCTCCAATCTAAATGCATATTTTTCTCTTATACATAGTTAATTCCCTAACCCCAAATGCTACTAGTCGTTGCTATGATTTTTGCAAATGGCAGCTCCTTTGTTAAGAAGACTTTTTATTGCGAACTAGCGTACACGGCAAACGTTGTCCTGCCCGAACATTCAATTCTCATGTCATGGGCAGACGATAAAAATATGTTACTTTTTACCATAAAATTCAGCAATTAGGACATAATTAGATATTATTAAATAAGTTCGCATGAAAACCTCTTACAGCCTTCTGTTGTGGCTCAAGAAGTGTGAATGATGTCACATAGTTATGTCGGAACATAACGATAATGCAGATGACTATGCATCCGACATTAAAAAATCCTATAGCCCGATCGCCGCGCCACCTACCAAGTCCAATTGTGAATCTAAACCATCCAGGGATCCACTCAAACACACAGAAAAAAATCATCCAAATCGGATGAACACACAACGCTAATAATGCAACTGGGATACAGACCAGATGAGTTCTTAACCAACGGCAACTTCCGATGTTTAAATTGGCTTCATAGACATTAGAATTGTACCCTCCTTTGCAGATAAGTTAAGAACCATCATATAACAATTATATTAGAGTGAAAAAAAAAGATAAATTGATGAGAGTGAGTCAAAACAGTTTTTTTTTCCCCAGCTAGATTTCATTTCTGACCCACTGTGCACCGGTCATACTGGCCGAAATTTCATGAGAAAAATTACTTCCCTCATAGAGACTCGAACCAGCGTAAGTCCCGTAGTTCTGCGCCAAGACTTCTTGCCTTAACCACTTGGCTACGGCGCGAGACTCATGGTATCAATGAAAGACAAAAATGGTTATTGTGAGTTATCTGTAAGAGATAAGGGACTCTTGGTATCAATGAAAGACAAAAATGGTTTTTGTGAGTTATCCGTAAGAGATAAACATATGCTGCCGTGGACTTTTTTGTAGAGCTTTTTGAGATATTCAATTCTGTGTACATTAATTTTGTGTATTTCTTATGGTTTAGGAAGCTTAAGCCATTTAAGCGTCCAAAGAGCTACTTTTTTTCACGTTTCCCACTACAAAGGGCGATTTTTAAGGGTGTAGGAGTTGAGTATCACAACTCTCTTATAGCCTATGTTCATCCTGGGAATCTCCTGAACATTTTGCAAAAACCCCCATCACAATCGGATCAACGGTATGGCCGCACATAAAGTACAAACATTTAAACATTACTTATAAAGCCAGTAGTGCTTATTTTAATGTTCATATTATTCGTTTTTAAACATCTTATTGATGGACAAATTATATTTGAAAAGAAAAATATATGCCTAAACTTTTCAAATATAATTTGTCCATCATTAAGATGTTAAATGCTCTCTGTCCATTATTAAGATGTTTAAAAACGAATAATATGAACATTAAAAGAAGCACTACTGGCTTTATAAGTAATGTTTAAATTCCCAATAAAAAGTCTTCTTAATAAAGGAGCCACCATTTGCAAAAATCGTAGCAATGGCTCATATCATTTGGGGTTAGAGAATTAACTATGTATAAGAGAAAAATATGCATTTAGATTGGATGCCTAGGTAGCTCACTTGGATAGAGCATTGACATAGAGAATCAAAGGTCCTGGGTTCAAACCCCAGTCTAGGTGTATATTTTTCTTTTCAAATATAAAAGTCTCCTTATTTAATTTGATTGTAACTTCCTTCAGTGATTGTTTTCTTCTACTAATTTTAGTGACATCATCAGCATATATACACATCTGTACCCTATTTGCTCAATATGGCCTGAGACATCCAACTTCCTAATATCTGCTTCCACTATTATTCCAATTCAGATAATATAACTCAAAGAGAGAAACCCTAGCTTACACCATTACTAATAGGGAAAGAAGATGTAAATGCAAATGCATTGTTAACTCTTACTTCAGCTTTGGATCCATTCACAATTGCTTTAATGATTCTCACTATTTTTGATGATAAAGGTACCTAAATCAAGAAATTCAATACAGAGCATTTATATTTACCATATAAAATGATCTTTTAAAATATACATACAGATTATAAATAAATAAATAAATATAATAATAATAATAATAATAATAATAATAATGACAATAATAATGATTTTTTTGTACTTCAGAATTCTGTTAAAACGCTTAATGATGACAACATCTGATATATCAGGACGGTGTAAACCATTTAATGTTGCCAAAAGAATCACAGAAAATGTCTATAAAGAATACTGTCGACAGGTAAGTTAGAACACTATACTGAGCATTACAAATGATAGGTTTTTATCCTTATTAAATAACAATTATGTACATATTGTACAGTGTCTTTTGCTGTTAAGTCAGCTGGTTGTACGGTGGTGGCAGCCGATGATAGCCCAGTTCCCAGCAAATGGAAAGCAAAAACCTCACTGCTCGACTGCTGAAGATAGCACTTTTGTGTGTCATTCTCCTGGGTCCTGATTCACCCTTAATTGCCTGCATTTAAATTTTCCTTTGATATAGTTAGTAAGTTTATAAAATTTATTACGGAACCATAGACTTTCACTGTGTTTATAGTGATGTAGAGTCATATCTATGAATGCATTAGACCGTAAAAGTCATCCTCTGCTGAGAAAGTTGCTTCCAAAGACATTTTTGTGTACTCAAAAATCTGTTCATGCGATAACTATTGGCGAAATTCCTAAGCTACCTGCTGAGGTGACTTTGCAGAGAACGAATCGTGAGCAATCCAATGGGAACCGATGGTAACCGATGTACTTTGAAACCTTGCTGCGTATCTTGCTGCTTTATCCAAGATGTCGGACCTTGAAGACTTCGATCATGTTTTTGGTATACACAGAGAAGAGGAATTTAATAGAGTGTACCATCGGCGTAATATTGCACGATGCAGACGTCGTCATATACGGTATTATTTGTGGGACGCAAGTATAAATGCATTCCTCTAGCAGACTAAAATAACGGAAGTGGTTTTATCGCGGAGAATTCTGGGTAATTTCTTGCCAATATTACGAAAAAAACTACTTTAACCCATTTGCTTCAGGTTTAAATGTTCAATGCATTTCTCCAGAAGCCGGATTTAAGTTACCGTAAATTATATTGTCTTTTTCAGACATCAAAAACAAGCAAAATATAATGGTACTTAAGAACACAATAAGGATGAAGGCCAAAATACATTCCTCTACTATTCATAAATGTTAACAAAAGATTACCCTGCCAAGAGATGAACAAAATATTGCAAAATATATAAGAGCAAAGTTAAGCGAGTGTACCTCGTCTTCTGAGTTGAAGGTCATTTAACTGCGGCGAGTCTATCTCGTCTTTTGAGACGAATGGGTTAATGCATGACCAGTCAGTGGCTCGCTAATTCAAACTTTGCACGTTCTCACGGAAAACTCAGCTCACCAGAGACTAATGTATTTAATATTTAATTTTAGGAAGTTATATTTTGAGGTTATTGACCAAAACTAATGTATTTGCATGCAGCCCATAGTGTCTGTCATGTTTGGGGTTCATTTCTTTACATGAATTGGGCTCAATCCATCACATTTATGTGGAAAATTCAACCAGTGGAAATATCATTGGTTGCTGAAACACTATATGAATCTCTATGCTAGGTTATTGTATCCTGATAGAATTTTTCAATTTCATCAGGTTTATAATCCAGTTCACACACACACATTAATATTGATTTGGGACTGGTTTGCGAGGAGACAGGATATCTAACTGATAGACTGGCTTCATCACTCTCCAAACTTGAACCCAATTAAATATATCTGAGCACAAGAAACATACCGGTATATTTACTTACTTACTTACTTACTTACTCACTGGCACTATCGAACCCGTAGGTTCATGGCCGCACGGACATAAGCTCTCCATACATCCCTATCCTGAGCTAATGCTTTAAACATACCGGTATGCAGAAATATTAGCCCAATTCCCCTCCTGATGATTTGTAGTTGTGCCTAGGATACCACAACTGAGAACAGTTGTTATTTGAAAAGTCTAGTTAATTCCATACCCACTTGATTATATAATGTGATAGTGTTGAGAGAAAAATGAACTAAATATTTTATCAAAACTTTTTTTTTACTTTTAATTGTTTGGATTCTCTAAGACTGATACTAGTAAGTTTTTTTTTTGTTTATAAAACAAAATATATCTTAGTTGAGAATAAAATCTTTCTTTATTTTTACAGCCATAATGATAAGGTTATGGGATAATAAATTCATGAACCTGGTGTTAATTTTTAAAATAGCCCTAAAGGAGACAGGAGGATTTACATTTCTCTCTCTTAAATAAAAAGCACTAGCTAGCATTCAGATGCACAATCCAATGAAACCACATTGCTGCAACATTAGCATGCAAAACTTTATTAGCATGAAAAACTTTTCCATATATTATAGATATCACTGTATGTCAGGATCTACAGGGCAAGTCAAAATGTTGTGCAGGTTTTCAGAAATTTATTATGTGAAATGTAATGAACATATAATATCGTGAGACATATTGTAAATGAAAGGTCAACTCTCAAAGTTTAGTTGTCGCACTTCTAAAGTTCCGCGTTCACCGCGCAAGATGTCAACAGCAGAGCAGTAAAGGAAAATGGGCGTTGACTGGGGATCAGACGTCTTTCTTTCTGTGTGCTTGATTACCATGTAAACAACTCTGTGACTAGTTGTTCAACGACCTTTCTGTACCAGATACGATAAAGACCCGCCGGATGGGAGATCCATTCGTAAGTGGTACACACAATTTAGGGATTCAGGGCTGTCTCTGTAAACGAAAATCGACTGGCCATCCTTCCCCCCCCCCCCCCGACGATTTAAGAGACAGTCGAACAGCGTTCGCCCATGCTTCATGGCGGAGACCACAGAAATCCACCTACCCGGGAGCGACAGAACTTCAACTACCCACAAAAAACTGTAATGCGGATTCTCCGGAAAAGTTTACAGATGAAACCCTACCACTTGCAACTGGTTCAAGCCTTAAAACCCACCGATTATGCTTTGCGAGCGTCCTTCTGTGTTGATTTTCTCGCATTAATGGAAGAGAATGAGTTCCATGAGAGGGTAGTTTACAGTGATGAAGCGACTTTCCACCTTTCAGGAAAAGTGAATAGACACAATGTAAGGATTTGGGGAACTGGTAACCCCCATGCAACTCTGGAACATCAACGCGATTCTCCGAAAGTGAATGTCTTTTGTGCCATTTCCCATGCAAAGGTTTATGGGCCCTTTTTCTTTCATGAACGTACTGTGAACGGACATGTTTTCCTTGATATGCTACAACAATGGCTCCTTCCGCAGCTTGAAGCGGATAGTCCAGATTTCATTCTGCAGTTGGATGGTGCCCCTCCACATTACCATGGCAGTGTTCGAGACCATTTGAATACGGCTTTACCACAACGCTGGATAGGCCGTGCATCTCAGGGTGATCAACAACTCATTCATTGGCCCACTCGTTCACCAGATCTAACCCCGTGTGATTTCTTCATGTGGGGTCTTGTAAAGGATCATGTTTACGTACCACCACTTCCAACAACACTGCATGAACTGCGTGCCCGCATCACAGCAGCCATTGCTGATATCGACCGCGGACTGCTACAGAAAGTTTGGCAGGAGATTGAATATCGGCTTGACATCTGTCGTGTAACAAAAGGCGCTCACATAGAACATCTGTGAATATTAAAAAAAAAACTTTGAGAGTTTACCTTTCATACAATATGTCTCACAATATTATATGTTCATTACATTTCACATAATAAATTTCTGAAAACCTGCACAACATTTTGACTTGCCCTGTAGTTCTAGCAACATATAGTATTACCTTCTCTGATTCATAGTAAAAAACACTTAAATTACCTTTGTTTTTAAAACAGCAGTCACTTTCATTTTTTGCAGTTGTACAAGCTGCATCAAAAGGAACTGCAAAATATTTAACAATAAAACTCAAACTAAAAAAAAAAAAACACATTTTTGTAATTTTCTTTTTTTTTTTCTGTAAAATTAGGGTGATTTAGAAAAATCTCTAGGGCAGATACCATCTCCTAAGAAGGATCGAGATCAGCAGTTTTTAATTCCACAAAATGAAATTAAGTTTTTGTCGGAGGTGTGTTTGCCATGTATGGAACTCCTTGTCACCCTTTTACACAACTGTGAGGATCTTGCTCGTCAATCCAGGTAATAAATAATAATATCTCTTCTTACAGTACAATAAATTAAAGATAGTTTATGAAAAGCCTCAATAACAAAGTGATTTATTTAAGAAACAAGGTGCACTTGCAACATTGGCTGAACAGGAGGAATGGTTGTGTGTGTTTCTAATGTCATCCACTGCAATCTATGTCTCTTGGTTTCAAGCTGGGCGTATAGATGAAATTTAAATGGTGTATTTTGGCAGACCACTGTATGTAGATGATGCATTCTTGTATTGTATATAGAGAAGAGTGTAGGATAAGTGTAAGTTTATGTGTTTGTGTAATATAAAATGTGTTATATGAGGGATGATGAAGATAAGAGAGAAAGTGAAATCCAGGGCCAGCATATGAAGCCTACTCCTATAGAAAAAAAACCAAGGAGCTGCCAGGCTTAATGTCCCAAACCAGTGGATGAATTGCTATCAACAGTACCGCAGTCTTCTCAACACATGTACTCTGGAGAGATTTGCAATTTAATACAGGAATCTGGTGCACAATCTAGCAATTAAAAATTGTACACCATCACCCCTCCTGGCCCCGAAATTGAAAATTATAGAATTAAAGTAATTCATCATCATCCTTCATGGATTAGGTATTTGCCTGTTCCGATCTCACATCTATTCAGCCTACAGGATTACCGGTATACATCAGTGCCATCTTTGGTATCCTATCCTCTGCCATTTTTTGCAGATGTTCTATCCAATTGTTCCTGTGTTCTTCTATTTGTTGAAGAAGTGGTTTTACTTTTAGTTCATCATTAAAATAATTCAATTTCATTAATTCAACAATTAAAATTTTCAACTGTGTTGGATATTGAACTGGGCCCACTAGTCAGCAAGCAGGCATGCTACCATCTGAGCCAGCATGGTAGACAGGGGTGGTTGTATAATTTCATATATTTTTTCTACAAACTGAAAGATGGCATAACTTGCTCTTTAATGTGTTAGGTCATTAATGTCAAGATTAAAAGTTGGATGTAGAACAGCTAACACATTTTGATCAGAGGCCTCGTATTCAACCCTGAGATTCTGTTATGTGCTGTACTTCTGGACAAGATCCACATCATTACTTCCTTTTGAAATAAGTTATGCTCAGATTTTTGTACTCTGAAAATAAAATTAATTAAATTTAGCTGAGTTTGAACCTGTGAATCTGATCACCTTTGCAGTGCAATGGTTAGCGCTAGCATCTTAAGAGTCCCAGGTTCAATTCTGGGCTGTATCACAGAAATATTTCTTTGAATATAGGATCTGGAATAGTAACCATTCAGCCTTATGGGAATAACTGAGTACCTGTTTGATATGAGAAGTAGGAAATTGGTTAAGAAAACTGAAACTAAGATTGAGATATGTGTCACGTTAACCATGGGATTATCTGTACTATATTGATAGCCAATGACAACCATTTCGGTTGACCATGGCTATTGAAAAGTATGTCAATAATTTTTTTAATGGTAGCCACTGGATCACTGGAATTGGCATTATTTAATTTTTTCTGTAATGCAATGATTTAATATGACATGATATCCATGCAGAAAAGACATATAATGTTGAAAAGAAAAATTTTACTTGAGTTTAAAAATGATTTTTTTTACACAACTCATTTGAGGGTATTAAAGAAAGGTATTCCCTATTTTGCTCCCTGGATCTGATTCTGACAGTGATACAAATATTCAGAAGTTTGATTCCTTCTGTCTACTAGCATGACCAATTGTTGATCCATATTAATGTGCTTGTGGATAATATGCTACAAAATTTTGGACTATGGATGAGGAATAAATGAATAACTTCTTTTCTACACCTCACATTAGTATCACATTAGTTGAATATTTTACTAACCAACAGAAAGGAGAACTGTTGTTTTAAATTATCGAATCCAGTCAATTTCTCTGCTGATATTATCACCACATACATCCCTTAATGCTATGCAGATTTAACTTAGTCATGCTATAGCATGATACTATACAATTGGTGGTCTCCATAGCAAAATACAGCTAGTTGAAAATTTAATAGAATAATTTTTCCATCAAAACAAGTAAGTATGGATTCCTCTTTGAATATATGGCACTTTCATACTTATTTTCATATCTTGCCATGATAGGAAGATTAATATTTGTATTTCATTTTGATACTTCAATAAGATATTTTATTCATTGCTATGATAGGTTTTGAATCATATCAAATTCCAAGAATATGGTTAGTAAGCTATGTTAATATATTTTTTTAACATTTAAAAACAATAAATGTTTATCAACTTTTATAAGATTCATGATGTGTTCCGTTGAGGTATTATTCAAAATTAATATAAAATTATGGAATATTCACCTGAAAGGTCCGTCTCCTCAACTTAATTAATTATTTAACTGTAGCGCTTTCGGGCTTCTCCCATCATCGGCAGGATTCAAAACTGGTGTTTCACTGAAGATCTGGTAGAGGGGGTTACATGTATTAGGTTCGTTTTCGTTTATCAGGTTGTCGTTGTTGTGAGCTGCTTTCATGATTTCATGACTCGAAGAGATGGAAATCATGAAAGCAGCTCACAACAACGACAACCTGATAAACGAAAACGAACCTAATACATGTAACCCCCTCTACCAGATCTTCAGTGAAACACCAGTTTTGAATCCTACCGATGATGGGACAAGTCCCGAAAGCACTAAAGTTAAATAATTAATTAAGTTGAGGAGATGGACCTTTCAGGTGAATATTCCATAATTTCATATTAATTTTGAATAAATATTTAAATGAATCTTTAATATTTCTTCACATTTTCTTTGTCTTTTATATTCTGTAATAAGGCAGCATTAGAAATAATATCAGAAAATAATGTAGCCGAGTATTCAGTCAATGTTAATTTTTTATTCATCCATGTTCTGTTTCATCACAGTTTAATTACTGTTGATGCACACCTAAAACTCATCAGAACTATTATTTAATGAGAACTAAATTTGTATTGAAAAATGGAATAATTTTCTAAAATTAATATATTTGTTCAAATATTTCAGAGAATTGAGAGATCAGTGGAAGGAAGTTATTGATTTGAAAGATGTAAAAGTTTGGAAACCAGATGATTCTATCGTTTATCCCAACTATAAGTAACTGTTTAGGATAGTTGAGATTTGTATTACTAATTTCAGAAATATGAAGATGAAATCTATAGTGCGCATATTAAAAATTCTATATAACCACCTATTTGGCAGATATCTCATTTCTGTATAAATTTTATTCAAGAAAATAAGTTAATTTTAGCATATATTTGGACTCTAGTCAATAAAAATTTTATTTTATGTGATATATTAGTAGAATGTTTAATACATTATGATGAAAATTTGACTTTACTTTCCCAATGTTATACTTTTATACTAAATTAGTTGTAGGCCTATTTTTCATTATATCAATTCAATTAACTGCATACAGATTTTGTAAAAAAATAACCAAAACATAAACAACATTACTACCTATAATAAAAATGTATGAATCTGTGGTTAAAATATTGTCTTTATTGGGGAGAGACATATTTATAATTTCAGTTCCTCATGTTATCAGTAATTTCATTTTTGTATTTCATTATTTAGATTCAAGTAAAGATAAATTAATTTCTAAAGTTAAAGACCATACACAAAAAAAAAAAAAATAGGTAAGTGAGCATTGAAACTCTGTAAGCTAAAAAGTAAAATAAAGTAAATTCCAAACTAAATGGATTGTATTTCAATTAAGTGGTCTTGAAAATGCAGTATTAATTTTATCATGTCTTTCTCACCAACACCACTTGTCCAAATGAATACAAAAGAATATTTTTATAACCATTTCCTTTCTTCTGTTAAAACATTTTATAAATATAGTTACACTAATTATATTTGAAGAGAAAAATTTTCACCCAGACCGAGACTCGAACCCAGGACCTTTGGCTTTCTAGGCCAATGCTCTATCATCTGAGCTATCGGGGCGAGTTCCGATCTGGATGCAAATTTTTCTCTTATGTACGTTGTAATTCCCAGCACCAAATGCTATGAAGCCTTTGCTTCTATCTTTGCAAATTGGCGGCTTCTTAGTTAAGAAGACATTTATCGGGAATTTAAACACTACTTTATAAAGCCAGTAGGGCTTCAATTGATGATTTTATTTTTAATTTAACACTGAAGGATAAATTAACACTGAAGGATAAATTATATTTGAAGAAAAAATTTTCGCCCAAACCGAGACTCGAACCCGGCACCTTTGACTTTCTAGGCCAATGCTCTACCATCTGAGCTATCTTAGTTACACTATGCTCATCTATAGTCATCTTTGTTTAGTGATTATCATTGGCAATTAATAAATCATTCCCAAAGGTGATTGACATACAGCAATTGTTAGTATCTTATTTAATGAAACTTTTTAACAACTCAAGTCATTAACATTATAGTAATTATTAATATAATATGGAAATTAATATATGCAAACACACCATTATTATAATATCTTTAGTACAAAGATGTGAAATATGCAGATTATATTTGTGGTCATGAGGAATAAGTTGTTAATTCTAAAAATTACCAAGATGAATAAAATTCATAGTTAAATATGGGAAATAGCATTATGAGGTTCTTAATTCGTAAATTAATGAGTCATATTTTTTACATCTTACCTCATATTTTATGTTTCTTTAAACACGAGAAGTAGTTTTCAAGAGAAGGATCTCTCTCATTTTCAACCGAGATATATATTCAGAAGAACAAATTTAGATCCATGAATTTCGAGATTCCTAATGAACGTGACCTCATCTCAAAGTTCATTCAATCAACACCAGATGGCAGTGTTATTGATGGAGATTCCAACGAAAATCCGGTAGTCATAATGTCGGTTGAAAATGAGAGAGATCCTTCTCTTGAAAACTAGTTCCCGTGTTTAAAGGAACATAAAATATGAGGTAAGTTGTAAAAAATATGACTCATTAATTTATGAATAAAATTACTGTGATCATCCCCAAGCCTTCTGCATACTGTGAAGTAAATGGTAACCTAGGACTCTAAAACTTTCTGAGTTATAAAGATGTTTATTTATTGGTATCTTCATGTCCTTGGTTTTAAAAATGCTTCTGTGAAAAGTAGCAATTTTTTACTTACTTCCTGTGACAACAGATATACGAGGGCAAATCGGAAGGTAACGCACAATAATTTTTTTTCTGCCTTGGTATTGCAGCTAGAATGTTGAAATTTCACAGAGATATAGTTTGAAGTTTTCACTACAGATGGTATTTTTTTCTCAGGTGCACCTCTTGCGAGAGAAGCTTGAACTATGCAACAAAGATGGCGCGCATGCTACAGTCGTCCACCTGTGAGGATCGGAAAGTAACGCACAATAATTTTTTTTTAAAAAGTTTAGTAGTAAAAAAAGGAAAAAAATCACAAATGAACTTACATCTTTTACCTACTTTTCGACATAGTCAACAACTTTCTCAACACATTTTTCCCATCGTTGCAGGATTGCTGCTGTTGTCGGCCGGCCGGAGCGTGGCGAATCACTAAGGTTCACGCGTCCCTCTTGGAAGAATGTGCACCACCTGGAGACATTGCTACGGTCCATACAATCATCCCCATACACGCCACGCATGTCCCTGTGAATTTCACTGGGTTTATGCCCTTTGGCCCACAAAAATCGAACAATACTTCTCTGTTCCTCACAGGTGGACGACTGTAGCATGCGCACCATCTTTGTTGCATAGTTCAAGCTTCTCTCGCAAGAGGTGCACCTGAGAAAAAAATACCATCTGTAGTGAAAACTTCAAACTATATCTCTGTGAAATTTCAACATTCTAGCTGCAATACCAAGGCAGAAAAAAATTATTGTGCGTTACTTTCTGATCCGCCCTCGTATTAGTCAAGTCTTAGGTGATAAACAATTTTCATTAGAATATAAATAAAAATCACAATACTATATAAATTAATCAGAAACTTTCACACTTCACTTCATAAAAATCTGCTTTTCTCACATTACATGTTTTGAAAGTCACCACTATCATTATCAGCTACACTCTGTTTAAATAATTTGTTAACACTAACATCCCTTTTGCCAATTAATGTGGGTTGAATGAACTTCAAGATCAAATCTTACTTACTGGGAACTTCAAAATTCATGGTCTTATTCTTCTGAATGCATACCTTTTCCCATTTTGTTAGCTCTATTGTTTTTTCTAAATGTTTTATAGTAATTCCTTGATGTGTACAGGCCAAAAGTAAACAGTCGCAAGTGAATGAAAAAAACAAGAGTTTACAAGATGTTATTTTTTAAAGGCTGTTGGATTTTCTGGAGAAAAATCTGAACATAGATATAATGTTATAATAAAACATACCTTTAATCATTTACTGACAAATCAGGTCTCAGATTAATAACAACTTGAGCAATCTCTTCCATCCTGTGATCAACATTCAAAAAAAAAATACTCCATGGTGCAACAGGTCTAGAAGTCCCTTGGCCTACCAGCTGGCCTCACATCCACATGTGTTAATTACAGAGACAGATGATCATCCAACCAGTGTAGAGGTGACATGTGGTCAGCATGTCAGGTCCCACAGCCATTATAATTGGTTTTCTCAACCTGGAGCCGCTACTTATTGTAGCTACCCAAATTCCTCAGGTGCTGGGTGGTACCATACTGGCCAAAATTCAAATAGAAAATTTCTTCCCTCATAGAGACTTGAACCAGCACAGATCCGTAGCTCTGTGCCAAGACATCTTGCCTTAATCACTCGACTACAGTGCAGGAATCAATCATCCCAAAATCTTGGCTTTTTTTAAGAACATGTTTTACACAATTTTGCCACTGAGCACTTGAAACACTGAGAAACAGAAGTTGCTAAGTCAGTTTTCTTAATTTTGCAGAAGAGCTTAGTTAAAGTTTTCAAAAGTAATGTAAGGTAAAGTGATCCCACTACAGGCCTCAGGAGGCCCTTGGGGTAGTAGGAGGTTAAGGCTCCCACTTTTTCTTGACAATCAGCACTTGATGTCAGCCGGGATGTCAGCCCTGCGTGACGGCCGCCTTTACCCCAGAACAAACTTCTGGTACTCATTTCAGTTAGAGGCTGAGTCGACCCCAGGGCCATAGTGCCGCCAGAAGGTTTGGATCAGTTTAAAAATCCTGGCCCCACCGGGACTAGAACCCTCGACCTTCCGGCTTGTAGCGCACTGCCTTAACCACTACGCTCCGGCGTGCCCCCTCAAAAGTAATGTGAAATATCAAAATACCAAGTTCATTGAACAGGGTTACTGCATTGTATGACCGACTAACATTTGAGGTGTGTAAATTATCACCACTGTAGAACTGGTCCTCAGAGTGTAGATTATGTGCTTAACTGGATTTCTCAAAACCTAGATTCAACAACTTCTGATTCTGACTGCTTCATTTGTTATACTTTGGACTGCTTCAAGGAGAAAGCGCTTTACATACTTAATATTAAATGTTTTATTGTTACAATGCCACATAACCCTTCGCTTGAGCCCATGTTAACTCAATCAGTTAAGTTCACAAGGGTATGGAGGAAGATGAACCTCTACTTTACCTTGCTCCTTAGCTATTTCATGTACAACGTTCTTATCATAGATATACTTACATTGATTTTCCAGTCAACTCTTGTTTTAACATATCATGTTCTAGGGGAATGTACTGTACTTTGATGCTAGATTGGTAGTATTTCTTTCTTAACTGTGTGATATGATTCATTAATCATTACAAATACACTGTTAGGACTTTTTGAAAACATGAAAAGCATCACATGTCATTCCTCCATGATATTCTTTTGATGAATGGGACTAGAGTATCCAAGACCATTATTTACAAAGCTCTTCTTGCTGCCAATGTAAGCAGCAATTAGATATTTTCCTTTACCTGTTGGATTTCTGAGACCTGACAGCAAACCATTAAGAAAAGCATACTTTGCTGAAATTACAGTTTCATTGTGCCATTTTTTCTTTCTTTTTATGACCAGTATTGACTCATATTTTATCTAGAAAGTATATTGTGTGTTTTCCTCTTCATGGTATTTCCTAATTTCCCTTAAGTATTATCACTCCCATAAAACAATATAATTTCTGTCCAATAACTGGTTATTTCTTCATTGCTTACTTGTCATATTTAAATCCAATATGTTTCATCAATTTGTAAAATGTTGATACTTATATTTAGGGAGATTCAGATATTCATTGACGGATATCATAATTTTCTTTACAGTGGGAATTTCATTATTGAAATAAAATATATGCACCTTCCTCCTGATAGCATATTTAATACTGTCTTCTGTATCATTAATTTACGTTTTCAATTTCAGATTGATTTTGACCAATAACTTAGGGTCGTATCCATGAACGCATTAGACCGTAAAAGTCATTCTCAGCTTGTACTCTGCTGAGAAAGTTGCATCCAAAGACGTTTTTGCATACTCAAAAATCTGTTCATATGATAATAATTGTTGAAATTCCTAAGCTACCTGGCAAGGTGACTTTGCAGAGAACGAATTGTGAGCAACCCGATAGGAACCGATGTACTTTGAAACCTTGCTGCCTATCTTGCTGCTTTATTCAAGATGTCAGACCTTGAAGACTTCGATCATGTTTTTGGTATACGCGGAGAAGAGGAATTTGACAGAGTCTACCAAAGAATTCAACTGGAAGAACAGGAGAATCGGCATAATATTACACGATGCAGACATCGTTGTATACGGTTTTATTTGCTGGATGCAAGCGTAAATGCGTTCCTCTAGCAGACGAAAATAACAGAAGTGGTTTTATCGCTGAGAATTCTGGGTAATTTCTTGCCAATATTACGAAAAAAACTACTTTCATGCATGACCAGTCAGCGACTCGCTAATTCGAACTTTGCCACGTACTCACGGAAAACTCAGCTCACCAGAGACTAATGTACTAGCATGCAGCCCTTAATCTCACCTGTATATTTATATTCTTTCACAGATTGAAAGAACACCTTAGAAATGTAAAAAAGGCTGAAGTGGACAAGTCAGCTGTAGCAGCCTATGCTTGGTCTGAAAAGCATTTAATCAATACAGAAGCTAGCCTAATCAAACACACAGATAAACAAAAAGAACTCACAGTCTGGGAAAAAATCCACATCCAAAAAAAAACAAGAAAGATAAACTCATGAATTTCGAAACTCCCGCAAATTTTGACCTGATCCAGAGGTTCATCGGTCCACTGATAGAAGTAAGAAGAAACCCGCCAAGAAACGACATAACACCGGTCGACCAGAGGCTACTGATGATGGAGATAAGCTCCGAAACTGCAGTATAGAAGGAAAAGGATATGAGGTGAGGTAATAAAAACATTAATTTAATTCTTATCTATCTTCTTAACCTAAAATATTTTGTATTTGCAACAGAGAATTCTGTTTTAATAATGTTTTCTACACATTTGCAATTTGGATTTTCTTGCTGCTGGCCAAACCTTTCCATTGCATATGTTTATTTCTGGTGATGTAAGTTTTGAAGGTCCTGGCCCACAATTTCCATCCATGATTCAGAATACCAATCCCTTGCTTTTAAAAATATACACATTCAGAAGAGCAAAGATGAGAACATGAATTTTGAAGTATGTGGTAAACAAAGTTTGATCTCGAAATTCATTCAACCCATACCAGAAGGCAAGACGAAAGCTGGTGTTAATGATTTTATTCAAATAGTTGGAGTACATTTGAGAAAGAAAGCAAAGACTTTCAAAACATGTCAGGTGAGAAAAGCATATTTTAAAATGTGAATTGTGAACAATTACCTACTAGGAACATACTAATTTCCAAGTGGAGTAAAAAATTTCAGAATCTTTTAAAAGAAACAGAAGTGAAAATTGTTTATTCCTATATTATTTCATGACTAGCAAATGTCACATTTATTTCAAGATGATTGAAGCTAAGTGCTCTATGTATTATGAAATTTTTCACTATGCTTTTTCCCAATCATGTTTAAGAACTAAACATTCTCCACAATTACCCCATTCAGAAGGTTTTCCACCAGCGTGAAGTCTGACATGTCTTGTCAAATTTATCTGTTGAGTGAATCCCTTTCCACACACTGAGCAAAGAATTTTTTTTTCTCCAGTATGTAATAACAATTGACATTTAAAAATAAGTTTTATCAATAAATTACTTTTTACAAGTTGCACAAGTAAATGGCATTTTTCCAGTATGTGTTCAAAAATTGTATGAACTGCACTCTTACTAACAAAATATTTTTATGCATTGAAGAAGGTTAAGGGCGTTCATTTGTATGAACTCTTGCATGTTTAGTTAAAGTACATTTTCGTGAAAAATGTAAATCACAAGTATGACATAACAGTTTCTCGCCTGTATGAATTCTTATGTGAAATTCTAAACTCTGTTGATTAGCAAAGTCCTGCACTGTAGACGAGTGGTTAAGGCAAGATGCCTTGATGCAGAGCTATGGAACTTGCGCTGGTTTGAGTCTCCATGGAAGAAATTTTCTCATGGAATTTCAGCCAGTATGGGACCGGTGCTCACCCAGCATCGTGGGGCATTTAGGTAGCTACAATGAGTAGCAGCTCCAGGTTGAGAAAACCAGCATGCTGACCACATGTCACCCCTATACTGGCTGTGATTAACACATGAGGATGTGAGACCTTCTAGGCCTGTCGCACTATGGAGTTCAGTTTTAGACGAGTAGTGAAAGATTTCTCACAAATAGAACACTTTAAGTCTTCAGTATGCAAGAAGGAGAATAACTTTGTTGTTAACTCCAGAGCATTAGCTACATACATACATATTCCAAAATGATTTGCCACAATGTTTACATTTGTATGGTCATTAGTGTTTAACCAAATTACCTTTTTGAATCAAATGTAGTCCAAAAATTGCATATTGATACTGTTTTTTACCAGTGTGTATTTTCATAATATGGTTAGATCATCGTTGATTAATGTCTTTGACATCATCCGATTCCTAATAGCCAATTTTGTCAGTCCATCCAATCTCCTGGTTGTAGATGTTTCTCCTTCATGTATAAATATATTCCCAAATATAAATATATTACTTTTATAATATGCAACGATAAATTCTTCATTAATTTGCCACAAATTTCACAATCATATTTTTCATTTGCAGATGGTTTCTTATTTATACTAGCATTTCTATTGTTTAATGATGATTTCACGCTTACATTAGATGTTACATTTCAGTAATTTTTGTTGATTAGTGTTCATGTTTTAGTCTAATATTGTACTCCTGAAAGGTTGTATCACTAATGCAATGTTATATATGGAAATCATAATATTCAGTTCATTGCTTTTGTGAAAATAATTTGTTTATGTACTTCCAAGTTAATTATTCAGAATTGTTTTCAGCAGTGTCTATTGCAGCATTTTTCTTGTAGAATAAGATTGAATTAATTACTGCTTACCTGGAAAAAGAAAATTATTTAAATAGTAGTAACACTACACAAGGCACTGAATATTGACCTATCTTAATTTAAAGCCTATATCAGTTTGAACCAACCTTGGTTGACTATCACTGAAATATACACAATTGATTAAAAATTGTCAAACCTTCTTCTTCTACTACAAGGTTTAGCCTATGCAGCCTGTTCCGGCGAAGTTAAAAGTGGAGTCCATCTTCTACGTGGTCGGCCAACATCTCTTGTTCCTCTGGGATTTTACAGGAAGGTTCTTTTTGGTATTCTTTCGTTGTTCATTCTCATTAAGTGTTCTGTCCATTTCTTATTATTTTCACTGATTTTATCTTCAATTATATATATATTTAATTCTTCTCGTATAGTGCATCCTTTCACATTACGTAAAAATAGCATTTCTGCAATTATTACTGAACACAGTAGCCCATTCTACCAAAACATTATTACCCAATAAATTCAATTAAACAATATTACATGAAATACATAATTTATTTCTATTTTATTAATATTAAAGTACCATACATCCTTTCCAACGTTGGAAAGATAGAATTTGTTACATTTCAAAGTGGTTGTTGCTCTAGAAATGGTCAAATTGGATATGTCACAATTGTAAATGATCTTATAGCTAATTGTTATTGAAGATATGTTACAACTATTCACTGACAATATGTACATCCAGAACAACCTAATAACATAAACTAGATAATAACGGGGAATTATAAGGTTACTGTGAGTATTTTTTGTTAGCTTTTAATATTAAATACCTATGTGTGTCTGCCTATATGTAAAATGAAACTTCTTAACATATCATGTGTAAAAACTGTAGTATGTGAAACTGTCTACTGCTGTGTTCTCAAGGTAGCATACTGCCTTGTCACGCAGCAAGCCCAAGTTCAATTCTCGGTTGGGACATGTTTCCTGGGTGAGGTTTTTTCAGAGTTTTTCCTCACATGTAAGACAAATGTGTCAGGAAACTTTAAGGCTCAAATGGACCCTGAACACCATCTGGCCATCATTATCATCACTATCGTGCTTGCTTCATTTAGCTTAAGTTAGGATTAAGGTCCCTCCTTGATGTCTTTACTTTGTGGAATGGCTTATATGCTTAAATGACCCCAAGAGCTATGCCGGTGGTAGCATTGCTGCCAAAAGGGTAAGGCGATAAGCCAGAAGAAAAAAGTACCTCGATCAAAAGAGTAATGATCTTTCATTGTATAAATACAACTGTCAATAAATGTAGACATGGGTTCCACTGGGGTAAAATAGTCCCCCATTTGGTTTTCTGGGCAGGGACTACTTCAGGAAATCCATGCCAAAGCCTCAAACACAGGGACATGTTCCTAGGAACATAGAATATTAGGACATTATATAGTAGTGGGGCACTAGACATATTAATTCAGGAATTAGATAAATCACCCTTGGATATAGTCGCTTTACAGGAAATTAGATGGTCAGGAGAAGGTAGTCAAGAATCAGGAAACTTTGGATTATACTACGGGCTTGCAGCAAGATATGAATTTGGAACGGGTTTTTTAATCTGAAGGAGGACCCTCTCTGCTATCCAAGATATCAAATTTGTCAGCGATAATATATCATACATAATTCTAAAGGGTAAATGACATGATTTTGTAATCGTAAATGTACACAGTCTCACAGTAGATAAGGATGGCAAGATCAAGTATGAGAATATAAGAAAACCAAAGGAAAAACATCCAGTTGGTAGACCAAGAATGAGGTGAAAGAATAACATTAACTATGATTTTGAGGGAAGTAGATTATACAGGGGAAGATTGAAAAACATTTCAGGATAGGGATGTGTGGAAAGCTTATGCCCACGTAGCCATAAACCTACAGGTTCAATAGTGCCAGGGATTTAGTTTATTTTTTATTTTAGGATTGAGACCTCTCCTGTTGCATCATTACCATCATCATCGCCTACCATATATCATAGGGGCAGTGTAACCTTGCTTTCCAGGTGACCCAACCACAGAAGTGGGTTATAAATTTGTCAATACCAGGAGGGAATAACAGAAATGTTGTAATGAAATCTGGTGGCATTGATAAAAATTATAACATACACATAGAACGGCCTAATAACATAAGCTAGATAAAAAAAGGAGAAATATAAGATTAGTGTGTCTTTTTCGTTAACTAATTAATTAACTAACTAACTAACTGGCACTATCGAACCCGTAGGTTCATGGCCGCGCGGACATAAGCTCTCCATATATCCCTATCCTGAGCCAATGTTTTCCAATCATCCCCTGTATAATCTAATTCCCTCAAATCGTAGTTAACGTTATTCTCCCACCTCATTCTTGGTCTACTAGCTGGGCGTTTTCCCTCTGGTTTTCGTACAAGAAGCTTCCATGCACGTCTTTCATTCCCCCATTTGTGCCACATGTCCTGCCCATCGCAGATAATGCAAAGCTTCCTGATTCCTGACTACTTTCTCCATCTAACTTTCTGTAAAGCGACTATATCCAAAGGTGATTTATCTAATTCATGGGTTAATACCTCTAGCGCCCCGCTATTGTATAAAGTCCTAACATTTCATGTTCCTAGGAACATGTCCCTATGTTTGAGCCTTTGACATGGGTTCCCTGAAGTAGTGTCCGCCCGGAGAACCGAATGGGGGACTATTTGACCTCCGGAAAATTTTACCCCAGTTGAACCCATGTCCGCATTTCTTGACGGTTGTATTTTTACGGTGAAAGATCGTCACTCTTACGACCAAGGTACTTTTTTCGTCTGGCTTATCACCTTCGACCAGTCCGGCATGGTAACCCTATCGGCAGCAATGCTACCGCTGGCATAGCTCTCGGGATCATTTGAGCACACAAGCCACTCCACCACGATAAGGTAAAGATAACATGGAGGGAACCTCTACAGGGAAGAATTTGAACCATACTAATTTAGTTACACTTGTTTTCGTATAAATGTCATTTGAGTGGTCCGCCTCATACTGACATCTAGGAAACCAAGTTAGTACTAGGACGGGAAAATTCGGCAAATTTTGCTTAGAGGCCTTTCATTCAGGGTTAAGGATCTTTTACGAGCCTGAAAATCTTCAAACTCGGGACCCACGGCTTAAAGTCCCTCCCGGAGGACTTGCTCCTTGGATTTTTCCGTCCTAAAAATCGACCCCGGCCGGGTTTGAACCCGCGACCCTCGGTACCAGATGCAAGGAGCATAACCACTAGTCCACTGCAACTTTTTCGTTATCTTTTAAAATTAAATACAGATGTGTGTGCCACCCCTTTTTTTTTAAGTAGAACTTCTTAACATATGTGTAAATAGTATGTGAAACTTGATTTCAAGCTACAGACTTGTTGGATGCGAACTATGCTTGGCTGGGATTATTCTTATTGTGTTAGAATATAAAAGAATATCTATAATGATATTAATACCAGGTTACATGGACTATGTTAAAGCTACAATCAGTAGTACATGGCTATAATATTATTAGGATTATTAATTCCATGCAGGGAAGGCCGTTGACATACCAACCTGCTGCTGTCCTCATATCTATATGTGTTAATCACATAGGAAGACGATAATCCTGCCACTGCAGGGGTGATATGTGGTCAGTATGTGGGATCCTCCAGCCGTTATAGCTGGTTTTCTGGAGCCGCTACTTATTGCAACTATCCAAATTCCTCACGATGGTGGGTAAATACCGGCCCCATGCTGGCCGAAATTCCATGAGAAAATGTCTTCCCCATGTGGATCCGAACCAGAGCAAGTCCCGTAACTATGCGCCAAGGCATTTTGCCTTAACTTCTCGGCTACGGCGCGGAACATTATGATTATTGTTTTACTAAAATTATTTAATATATTACTTATTTTCGTTCTCTATGATCAGCGATAACCCATTAGTCTATGATGAAGCATCAGCGATAATCCATTAAAGCATAGAAAGACACACGACCAATCAATAAAATAACAGGCCTGAAAAAACCTTCACAGAAGCGGAGGTACATCAAACAATCGGGGCATCAAGGGATCAGAGAACACCTGGAATTTACAACGAACACCTGAAATCTTCAGCGCCCTACCTGAGTAAGATATGGACAGCATTACTGAATAAATGTCTAGAATTGGGCATTGTTCCAGAATCCAGATAGATGGAGAAGATCACAGCTTAAGCTCATTTATAAAGGAAAAGGGGATGTGAGTCTCCCTGACTCATACAGAGGTGTGGCTCTAGAATCAGTGGCCTTCAAACTACTGACAAGACTCATTACTGGGAGAATAGGAATGGTAATAGACCCGCTCCTACCTGAGGAACAATTTGGATTCCGACCAGGAAGATCAACGATAAAGGCAACCGAAAACCTACTGAAAGACATACATACAGAAATCGATGAAGGGAAGGGCAAGACATATGTCGTATTTGTAGATTACAGCAAGTCTTTTGACACTGTCAACAGAAAGAAATGAATGCAGAAACTTGAAGCTATGATAGGTTATAACTGGATGACACGAATAATAGAGAATATACTGATAGAAAACTATGTGCAAATAAGTGATAACCTAAGCACATCAAATTGGATCATACAGACGAACGGCGTATTACGAGGGGCCCACTTAGCCAGCTACTCTTCAATGTACTCACACTCGATGTGACTGACAACATTAAGAAAGAGACACCTGAAGTCCGCATGTATATATGTGCAGATGATATGGAACTAGCTTCCGGTAACAAGCAACAATTACAAAGAGTCTAGACATATTGTCGGACTGGGCGAAAGAAAATGATATATATGTGAATGAAAGGAAGACAGAATTAGTGGTATTCAGAAAAAGTGGAAAACTAGCAGGGAGTGACTACATAATGTACAGAGGTCTAATACTACATACCAGTAACTCATTTAAATACCCGGGAATAAGTGTACAGATGACTGAGACATCCTTCTCTATACATCTGAAGGAAAGAATAGTAGCGGCAATACGTAGTATAAATGATATCAAATAGTTGCAAAGGATATCGATAGAAACTGCAATGAAACTCTTCAATATCAAAGTACTCTCGACTCTCACATACGGCTTGGAACTAATTTGGGAACATCTAACAAGAAAACAGTTAGCAGAATTAGAGAATCTCAAGGCGAGATTCCTTAAAAGAGCATTGGGACTAAGTACACGGTGTCCCGATTAGTCTATGTATTAGCTAGAGAAACTTTTCTATTGGAAGACCTAAGACTTAAAATGTTATTGTCATACACGGAGTGCCTTCAAGCGGTTTTAAGGGAACTCCAGGAGAAGAGAGAAGAAATCCTGGCAGAGTTCTATAACACGGATGCAATGACATCTACTGATTAGCAGCGTGCGGGCTATGACTTGAGATACATTGTAACAAGATTTTTCTGTGCATGGGTTCCATCACGGAATATGTAGAAGAAACGGATACCATCAATCTGGACCTGATTGTGTATGCAAGAGATGTGGGGAACAGTGTGATACCTACCACGCTATGAACTGCAGAGAGGCGAATCATTTATACAGTTCTCTTCTGTAATATAATATTGTAGGCACATTAGTGCGCATTTATTACTATTATTAGCATAGAGAAAGAGAACAAGGATGATAAAGGGAACTAGAATTTTTCCGAGGGAATTTATAGTGGTTTGAGGGATTTTTAAGTATCTGAATAAGATGTTTACTTTCTGCAACTTGACAACACTGAACACGAGTAATTGTTTGGAATTGGGATGACAAGGGATGGAAGTTATAGGTTATTTGAACGATAAAATACAAATGAATATTTTTTAAAGTGAATAAGAGGGAAAATGAATTTAGAGTTGCTTGGTAAGAAATTATAGCGTCTATTTTGTGAAATTATTAGTTTTTTTTATTGATAGGATTTTTTAATATACCGGTAATATTTTCTTATTTATTTTTCAGAATCATTTGGACAAAACTACCCGGAGGTAAGATTTAAAATAAGACCATTTCTATATTTAGCTCTGATTATATATATATATATATATATATATATACATATTGTGAAGAAGAACTCACAGGAATGTCCTGGCAAACCAACAGTGCAGAAGGGAGATTTCAGGAATAGACCCAAGGTTTATTCTTAATCATCTTTAACTTTGATTTTTCTCTCTACTGTGGAAGTCTTAATATTAGTATAAGTTGGATTAGATAGGATATCAATATCTAGGTTGTGATTAAGTCATACATCCTATCGTTAATACTGTTTATAGAAGAAAGGATGCTAAAATGCTGACCACTATAGTGTAATTTGGGGATGTGGTCGGTTTTATGTCTCTCACATTTCTACACTTACATTCTTATGCCACTGATGCACTAAACACTTGTAAACACGTTTTGTACTGTTTTAAACATTTTGCAATGATCTTCAAGCTTTCTTCACAATATTTTATATTTATATATTTACGTAAAACGTGATCGTGGATACATCACTTCCTTGCTACTTTCCCATGTTGTTCCAACGTTGCCACCATTTGAAAATAATTTAAAACTATATTTAGTGTTAGTGTACGTAAAATT
Source organism: Diploptera punctata (assembly GCA_030220185.1). Taxonomy (NCBI): domain Eukaryota; kingdom Metazoa; phylum Arthropoda; class Insecta; order Blattodea; family Blaberidae; genus Diploptera; species Diploptera punctata. The sequence continues at coordinate 3,832,522 of JASPKZ010003852.1, forward strand.
AGTTTATAGTTCATTAAATAGTACACATGTAAATTGCTTTGTTACGTTAGGAAATGGGAAGTTGGTTTACGTCCATTTTTAAGCATTTGGGAAGAAATAATATGCATGTAAATTGTTTTCTTTACTTAGAAAATGGCAAGTTAGTTAACGTCCATTTTTTTTTGCATTTGGAAATTTATTCCCAAAGTTGGTGATGCCGACTACCGGAGTCTATATTAACCATTACAGCAACTCGCGCATGCGCGCTGCGATTCTGTGGAACTTAGAAGAATTCCTGAGAGACATAAAACCAACTTTTTCCTAATTTGGTTATTTACCAGGAAGATGTTGAATCATTCAATTCAGAGCACTATGGGAATATTTGTTTCCAAATTGTTCAGTTCAGCATAGAGATCTTAAAAAAAGTATGTTTTATTCCCTACTAGTGTCTTTCTATGGAAAGACTACATAATAGCAAGCTGCATGATGTTTATGAGAAGCCAAATGTAGTAACGGGTGAGGTAGGTTTTAAGCTCGTCACAATTCTACACTCACATTCTTATGCCACTGATTCACTAAACACTTATAAACATGTTTCGTACTGTTTTAAACATTTTGCAATGATCTTCAAGCTTTCTATACAAAATTTTGTATTTATATATTTACGTAAAACATGATCGTGGATACATTACTACTTGCTACTTTGCCATGTTGTTCCAACGTTGCCAACATTTGAAAATAATTTCAAACCATATTTAGTGTTAGTGTACGTAAAATTAGTTTATAGTTTATTAAATAGTACGCATGTAAATGGTTTTCTTAGGTCAGGAAATGGGAAGTTGGTTTACGTCCATTTTTTTAAGCATTTGGGAATAAATAAAATGCAAGTAAATTGTTTTCTTTAGTTAGGAAATGGCAAGTTAGTTAACATCCATTTTTTTTCATTTGGAAATTTATTCCCAAAGTTGGTAATGCCAACTGCAGAGCCATCTACCGGAGGCTATATTAACCATTACAGCAACTCCTGCGACTCGCGCATGCGCACTGCGATTCTGTGGAACTTAGAAGATTTCGTCACCGGCATACACCAGACTTTTTCTGTAGTAACAATTCTCATAGACTGGGATGGGCAGGACATGTGGCACAAATGGGAATGAAAGAAGAGCTTTGAAATTATTTACTGGAAAACCAGAGAGAAAGCGTCGAGTTGGTAGCCCAAGAATGAGATGGGAGAATGACATTAAACATGATTTAAAGGTAAATTATATAGGAGGTGATTGGAAAACATTACTTCAGGATAGGGATGTATGGAGAGCTTATATCTGCATGGCCATGAACCTACAAGTTCATTAGTGCCAATGAGTGAGTTAGTTAGCTAGCTATGAAGATGATATCTGAGTGATGAATTATGAGAACTTATCAAGATTATGTCCACCTCTGTGGTCTCGAGGTAGCGTGCTGCCTTGTCACGCAGCCGACCCGAATTCGATCACTGGTCGGGGCAGTTTTTTTGGGTGAGGATTTTATCAGGGTTTTTCCCCACCTGTAAGACAAATGTCAGGAAAACTTTAAGGCCCAACGGTCCCCGAAATCATATGGCCATCATCATCCTTCACTGGTGTGGAAAGCAACGGGAAGCTACCACACCTACAATTCCCTAGTAAAGCTGCAAGCATAGCATGAAAATGCTATGATTGCAGTGAAGGACCTGCCTTCGGGCAGAATTGCTATGGATGGTTATAATCAATTTTTTGCTTCTTTAATAAAGTGTAGTTATTGATTGCAGGAATTTGATGGAGCATTGGATTGCATATCTCTAGCTGTAACATGTGCATTTAATAAAAGGGGAACACTATTAGCTGTAGGTTGTAATGATGGTCGCATTGTTATATGGGATTTTCTTACAAGAGGAATTGCAAAAATAATCAGTGCTCATGTACATCCTGTTTGTTCATTAAGGTAAGAAGTTTATTCAATTTTTTTATTGATACTTCAATAATTGAGATTTTTTTATGTTCAGTAAAGGAGGCTACACATGTAACTACAAACTTGACAAGTATGCATGATAATTATTTTTCACAGTAGACTTTAGCGTGTGTAGGATATTCTGTGCAAGTATTTTATTTGTACAAGCTGCTTGATAGTGGATTGAATTTTAATCATATAATTATTAACCCTTTGCCCCGTATAACGTAGTAAAGCGTACGTTACTTGCTTTGTCCCTGCCCCGTATAACGTAGTAAAGCGTACCTCTTTATAAAACAGCTGTATTTCAACTTGGATTTACTTTCTTGGAAAACTGTGACATGTCAGTCATTCTTTGGCATCTGTGGAATGTATTAAATGTGGCAACAAGGCTTGCTTTATAATTTTTTGTAAAATTCTAACGGTACTTTTTTTTGTGTTTTCAACCCTATTTTTGAAAGCCTCCACCAGTTTATCTGTAACCATGGCAAGTGAAAGCAAAAGTTCATGTGTTAGTAAAACTATCTGTAATTTAAACCCATTGTTCAGTGAAGACGTTGTGGCCGCGATAGATGAGGAATTTAATTATGAAAGTGATAGTTCTGAAGCTTCTTGGATGGTTAGTTTAGTGCAATATAGTCATATAGAACAAACGAGTGACAGTGATGAAGAAATCGTAGCGTTGACGACAGAGCGCACTGATTATAACGAGAACAATAATTACTCTTTTAATAATTGGTCCTCGGAACTTAATTTTAAAGAAATGGAATCTTTCTCATCACCAAATAAAATTATAAATGGATAAGGACAATTTTTCTTTATTATATAACGGTAATAGAGAAAGTAATAAATAAATAAATACATTTTATATATAGTAGAACTTGATATGCAAGAATTTTTACTAATGATGTTACTTACTTTCTTTGTCTGTGTCTTGATTTATCAGCGAAATATAGTTTTTTTTTTAACAATGGTACATTATTTCAAGTTGAAATTAAAAAATAAATAGAAACGGACTATACAGTTTAACATAATAATTTTAGAAATATATTTTATGCAAACTATAAACATTGCTTTCTCCATAAGATATTAAACTGAGGATAGGCCTATATAATTTATTCATACATATAAAATATTAATTGTTAATAAATATATTTGCTTCAATTATAATATTATTGAAAGGTAATATTATCCATCCTTATAATTGTGGAATACTTTGAGGTCTTTATATATATATATATATATATATATATATATAAATTGTATCGTGGCATATTTACAAAATTAATAATTAATTATTTGATGAAGATATTTGTAATTTGAAAACAAGTTTTTGATTTAGCATATTTCACATGATTTTTCAGAAGAGATCATAGTTAGTACACATATGCCATTTTTCAATTAAAAGTGTCTAGAAGACATTTAAACTTTAAATGCCATAAAAGGAATATGTCTCTATACAGCATACTACTGGAAATAACTGAGCGGAGCAAAGGGTTAATTTGTTGGTTATTATGACTCACCTCATATTTTTTATTATTATGCAGACCTGGTTTGTCGCTTTTGCGCAACATTGTCGATGCATTCCAACTGTTGTTTTATAGTTGTCCGAGGTGTAAAGTTGATTTCTGCTCTCTCTGCTAGCTGGCCGATGAACTTCCAAATCAAATTTTTTTCTTTCCCTCCGGGAATTTCAAGATTCATGGTTTTCTTTTTATTCTTGCAGATGGAAATTTTTTCCCAAATTGTGAATTCCTTAGATTTTTTTTTAACTCTTTTAATAATTTGGCCTTAGTTTCGATTCTGTGTCTTTCTAATCATATATGTGCAGCTATTGCAGATTTTTCTATTTCTCCATTTCTAACATTTCTATGGTGTTCTTTCAATCTTGTATTTAAGTTCCTTTTTGTTTTTCCTATGTATATTTTTTCACAATCTTTACAATCAATTTAATAAATCCCTTACCATCTTCAATCTTTTCATTTTTGTTGGTTTTGATTAATTTATTCAAAACCAACAAAAATGAGAAGATTGAAGATTGATTTATCAAATTGAAAGTAAAGATTGTGAATATATATATATATATATATATATATATATATAGGAAAAACAAAAAAGGAACTTAAATTCAAGATTGAAAGAACACCTTAGAAATGTTAAAAATAGAGAAATAGAAAAATCTGCAATAGCTGCACATGCATGGTCAAAAAAACACAGAATTGAAACTAAGGCCAAATTACTAAAACAGTTAGAAAAATCTAAGGAACTCACAATTTGGTAGAAAATTTACATCTGCACAAATAAAAAGAAAACCATAAATTTTTTAATTCCCAGAGAAAAAGAAAAAAAATTGATTTGGAAGTTCATTGGTCAGCCAGCAGAGGGAGCAGAAATCAATTTACAGGTTGGACAACCGCAAAAAAAACAGTTGGAATACTGCGACAATGTCACGCAACAGTGACGAAACCTGGTCTGCATAAAAATCAAGAATTATGAGGTGAGTGAAAATAACCAACTCATCAAAAATTTAAAAAAAAATCATAGTGTTATTTCCTACATATATTAAATAAAAAAAATTGAATCATATATAAGTTTGTACAGCTGCGCTTGCACAGGTGAAACAGAACATATGGACGTGCCGACTTGCATGAGTAAACATTAGTCAGAGAAGCTCTTCATCCAATTTGGATGATTTTATAACATACAAATGCACATCTCCTTCATTTGTTTTTATTTTTAATTATTTACACAAAACTTCAATATAAGTACATGGATTTTTAATTTTTTAATGAACAAAGCTTTTGTTGCCATGGCATTTGTCCTTCATTGGTGAAGTACTGTAGTCAATAAGTTGTTAAGCATGGATTTTTTTTTCCCCCATGGCATGACAGGCCTAGGAGGCCCTTAGCCTACCAGCTGGCTGCTGGTCTCATCATCCACATGTGTCAATCACAGAGGTAGATGATCATCTAGCCAGTGTAGGGGTGACATGTGGTCAGCATGTCATGTCCCCCAGCCGTTATAGCTGGTTTTATCAACCTGGAACTACTACTTATTGTAGCTACCCAAATGCCTCATGATGCTGGGTGGGCACCGGTCCCATACTGGCCAAAATACTATGAGAAAATTTCTTCTCCCATGGAGACTTGAACAAGCACAAGTCCAGTAGCTCTGCACCAAGGCTTACTTGCCTTAACCACTCGGCTGTGGCGCGGGTCTTAGCATGAAATGTTAAAATGAATAAATTAACTACTCCACTATATAATTGCCCTGAAAGGCTACCACAAGTGGCTCTTCATCTTGTGACTGAGTAAACTTTGTTTTCAAACAACAGACCAGCAGTTCTAAAGTCAACACCTCTGTTAATCATACCGAAAATAGCATATCAACACAGTCGGTGTACAAGATTTCCTCAAATACACCTTTCACACTCTCAAAGATTAATAGAGTTCATCTTCTGCATTTTATATGTAACTCTACTGTACTTAAAATCATGTACACATATCATCTGTAAATACCCTGTGAAATAGTTCTCAGTAAAACACAGGTTGAAAACCAGTTCTTGTGTTAAATAAAAAAAAAGGTATATCTCTAGCAATATCAGACTATTGCAAAGGGGACATACTGGAATCTTCTGATGTTAAACTGGATCGGACTGTCCCATTTTCTATGTTCTCAGAGTCTAGAGAATCAGGTGGAGTATAGGCTTCATGCACAGTTCACATGAAATAATTATGCAAAGCACAAATTGCTTTTACTGTTTTATCAATGTACTCTAATTCTAAATTAATAGTGATTAGGTAAGTTTCTTCATTCATTCTGAGATAATTATGCCAATCATGCAGATATATCTTCAATTTACTCAGTAAATTAATATGGCAATAAGTTTTTCTTTTTACTAATCACTCTTCACACCATATTTCACATTTCTTCTTTTACTTTTCCTTTTGTAGACAAAACAAAAGCAGCCAAAGTGAGCACATTGTTATCCGAACTTATGTTGAGGCACTTTTATTTTATTTAATTTTAGAAAGAAAAATTACGTTCGAACAGGATAAATACATGATTCTGCAAATATTTTTTTCTGCATGATTGTACATGCTGTATTTAATGTTGTTGTTTTCAAATGCTGGACCTTGGCAATGAAGCCATTAGCGTTCTTGCTCTCCAATATTTCTCTATGGTGGATCCAACAGGTAATACTTCACAGGTTTGTAGATTGTAGGATTTGCCATTGCTCAGCATAAATGTAACAGTTTTTTAAGCGGGCACCAATTTTTTATTTGTAATGGTGGTTACATTACCCACTCACATAAACCCCCAGTTGGTTAATGGGTCCATCGAACCTTGCCGGGAGGATATATATTTTTTGTATCCACCGACCATTCTCACAAGCACCATTTATGGACCATTTCTACGCCGTGGCATGCCAGCGTAAGTTTTGAAATAGCATTTCCTATTTCTGATGGTGTGGTTATACCGCCATTACTCAGTCGTCATAGCCTCATTTGTAAAAGCAGGTTGCACCACGAGCAGGTTGAGCTTGAGATTTGGATAGGAGAGGTTATGGAATGCACTTCACTATCCTTTTCAACCCCTGTATGTAATGTAAAGTTCTCAATAAGGTAAAATCAGGAATTGGCATTAAAGATTCTTGAACTCGCATATCGGTGGTAAGCCTTACACAAAGAGAAACAGCTATATTATCTTGAAATGATTTTTGATTAAGTACGTTCAGTTGTTTCTAATAGCAATTCAGAAATTTGATCATTGGCTGATTACGTTAAAACGAGATGATGGTTCTCTAAACGTATACCCATGTTATTCATTAAGTGTAAAAATCATGGAGATAAAGGGGAGTCATTTCTTTTTAATAGTGTACGATTCTGTTCCCTTAGCAGCAGTCGATATCCTCTGAGATAACTCGCCAATATGAAGAACATAGGTATGTGGAAACAGAGAAGTTATTTTTTGTAGCTTATTTTTATTAGTTTTATAACTAATATAATTCTTCAGAATGGAATACATGTCTAGCTGTAGCAGAATTCAGTAACTTGAAGAAGGTATAAATTTCTATAAGTGTCATCCTTCAGATGAAAGGAGAAATAATTGTATAAGTAAAAAGAAATTTGACATTCCTATTGGAAGTTCTTATGGCGTAATGGTTACTGCACTGACATACAGATTCAGAGGTCCGGGGTTCGACTACCGGTTCAAACGTAATTTTTCTTTCTAAAATGAAGCTATATCCAATTCTGGAATATATTAATTTAAAATATAAGATCAAAATTGAGGCATTTGTTCAACCATAGTTGTACTGTGTGATGCTGCAGGGAAATTTTCCATATTTGTGCAAAAATATTGATCATACATACTTGTCAAGTTTGGCTTTAGCAAAACGGCGCTTAAATATGTGATCTGTAAAAAAAAGGAGATTTTTCCAAAATTAAAATTCATATTTTGAGCTTTTTTTTTCTTCCACTTCTGCAGCAGTATGCACCAGCTATCTCACCTGTCAAAAGTTTGCCCTAGACACATCCAAAAGGCTAGCCATAGGCTATCTGCTACTCGAAATGTCGAGAAGCTCTGCCCAAATACATCTGGAAGATAATTAATACATTTTGCCTGTATATTCTTACCTCTTATGGTTGTTTTTGTCGAACATATGTTTCAAGGCTTCTGAGCCCCATCATCAGCAATTACAGACCGAATTTTCTCAAGTTGTTGGCCCTGATTCTTGATTCCTACTCTCTCTGCCTCTGCAGAAATCAAGAATCAGGGCCGACAACTTGAGAAAATTCAGTCTGTAATTGCTGACGATGGGGCTCAGAAGCCTTGAAACATATGTTTGACAAAAACAACCATAAGAAGTAAGAATGTACCAGCAAAATGTCTTAATTATTATACCAACCTCTTAATGTTACTTCCTATTGTATTTTAAAATACATCTGTAAGATTTGCCTCAAGTGCTGCCAAGTCCTGTCACAATATTATATTACTCTGATGTTTTCATTATTAATTTTGAAGAGAAAAATGTAATTTATCCTTCAGTGAGAAGTGTTAAATTAATAATGAAAACATCAATAAAAACCCCACTGACTTTTAAATTCCCAATAAAAGTCTTCTTAACTAAGAAGCTGCCATTTGCATAGATAGGAGCCAAGGCTTCAAGCATTTGGTGCAAGGGAATTACAACGTATATAAGAGAGAAATTTGTGTCTAGATTGGAACTCGTCCCGGGAGCTCAGTTGGTAGAGCATTTGGTACGGAAAACCAAAGATCCCGGGTTCGAGTCTCGGTCTGGGCGAAAATTTTTCTCTTCAAATTTATTACATTACTCTCCTTATTCTTGTAGGACTTACAGATCCCATGAAACTTAACAAGCAGATCACCTTAGACAGAGAGCAATGAACTCTGAACCAAAAATACCAGATGACAGACACACAGTATTAGTTAGCATTATGCCAGGGTCACTGCAGAGACAGCACAAGTGAAAGATGCTCAAACTTAAGGAAAAGATTTAATCTGCCAGAAATTTGAAACCAGAGTGAAAGGAGAGAGACTCCATCAACCATGCTATTGCAGTGGGCAAAATTTCAAGATTTGTTAATGGGAGTTCTTTTTTTTTTAAAGATTATACATTTGTACTTTTTATTATTGATTTTCATGTTGATTCTAACAGTTTGAGCAAAGGGTTTGGAGATAGAGGAGATCTTTTTTCAATTATAAGAATTAGCATTTTTCTTATAAAAATTTATTTTGAAAATAAATTTTTAAAATGTATTTTGACCCAAATTTATAATGATATTTATGTTATTTTTTGCTAGCTGGTCACGAAATGGACACAAACTTGTTAGTGCATCGACAGACAACAATGTGTGTATTTGGGATGTTCTGTCAGGTGAATGTGAGCAGAAATACAGATTGCCTTCCCCAATTCTGAAGGTAAGTAAATAATTTTAATATTATGGGTGTTTAAGATGATACTTTTTTTCAGTCAAAAAAAAAAGTCAGCTGTTTTTATTTACAACTCATTTGCATTTTGAACACTAACTACCCCATAGCAGAAAACAAGAAATATAAATTAGAAAGATTATAAGATGCTGTGTGGAAATATTTCATTTCCCTATGAGTTGAGATTCAGTTACTAATACATAACATTAAAATGTAAACAAAGAACATGTTAGAATTACATAGTAAAATTTGGATTTCACTTAATCTGGATATGCATATAAATAATAACATTTTTATGTGAAAATTCACAATTATTGTATACTGTATTTAGGTTCTTTATTTTTTATCAAACTGTACAAAAAAAATTGTTATCTTTAGGAAAGTTAAACTAAAAACTACCTATTATTAAATTCTCCAGTATTCTTCATTCAGTAGTAGAATAATTTGTTACAATATTATTACTCTATATCAAGTTGGCAAGGGAAATTCAATATTTTTTCCTCAGGAAAAGTTGCAAATATGATGTATGTGAGCTGTTTTATGTACATTTAAAGTTTTATTTATAACGAGTAACATGTTGTGAACTGATTTTAATTGTAAGCAATGCCTATTAAAGATGATGGATCTAAAATTACTGCTTCAGGAACATATACAGTACATACAAGAGTACTCTTAATATTGCTTATAATAAGTCATCACATGTTACATTTTAGATTTTATGTTTGTGAAAGTTGTGTGCGATAATGAGAATTAATAGTTCATTTTCCACACTCATTTTAGTAATTAAACATATTAAATTTAACATTAGTGTGATATAAAATTAGTTTACAATATTTATCATTTTATTAATTTGTTATATTGCTATACTTTTTTGTCACACATGTAACTTAGAATATTTTGTAAAATTGTGAAACTCAGTCAAGAACAGTTTGAATGCCAAACTAAATACAAAGCATTCTTTAAGAAAGACCATTAAACAATATAAAAATTTAATCAAAATTACAGCGGGAGGAAACACTATGAGGTATTTACATTAATGAGTGAGTTGGAGAAAATGCTTTAACGTCTCACGTCATAAAGTTACATGTCTTCATGATACCGGTTTCAAAAGTATAGTATTACTTCCATCTTCAGTCCAAACTCCAACTGTTGAAATTTCACCGTTAACATCATCTTCTGAACTGCCATCTGGTGTCAATTTTATGAACTTGGAGATCAATTTATTCTTGTCTGGAATATAAAAATTCATTGTTTTATTTATTTTTTCTTCTGAATGTATATCTTTCCCCAAACTGTCAATTCCAAAGGTTTCTCCAAATGTTTTAAAAGTTTAGTTTCTCTTCCAATTTTGTGATTCTCTAGTAAAGCATGAGTTGCAATTGCCAATTTTTCTATTTCACCATTTGTACGAGTTCCTAAATTCTTTTAGTTTTTTCCTATATATACTTTATTGCAGTTTTTGCAACTGATTTCATAAATTCCAGATTTTTTTACTATCTGGGACATTAACTTTCTTATTAGTTATTAGTAGATTATCCAGACCAAATTTGTTAATCGGTGCTAATGTAATATCAAATTTGTTAAACATTAAAAAAAATACAATCACATTTTTAATATAGCTACGTCAAATTGTTTTGGAAAAGAGATAATAATAAATAATAATTTAAAGAGATTTAAAAAAAGGACTTAAAGAATACACCACCCTACAACCTGATTCAAAAGAAAAGAAATAATTCAAGAAAATTACTTTCCATCCTGGAATGTACAGAAAATTAAAAAGAAAATTTAACAAATTCGATATTACATTAGCACCGATTAACAAATTTAGTCTAGATAATCTACTAATAACTAATAAGAGAGTTAATGTCCCAGATAGTAAAAAATCTGGAATTTATGAAATCAGTTGCAACAACTGCAATAAAGTATATATAGGAAAAACTAAAAGGAATTTAGAAACTCGTACAAAAGAACACTTTAGAAATATTAAAAATGCTGAAGTTGAAAAATCAGCAATTGCAGCTCATGGTTTACTAGAGAATCACAAAATTGGAAGAGAAACTAAACTTTTGAAATATTTGGAGAAACCTTTGGAATTGGCAGTTTGGGAAAAGAATACATTCAGAAGAATAAAAATAAAGCAATGAATTTTGACATTCCTGACGATAATAATTTGATCTCCAAGTTCATAAAATCGACACCAGATGGCAGTTCAGAAGATGATGTTAATGGTGAAATTTCGACAGTTGGAGTTTGGACTGAAGATGGAAGTAATACAATACTTTTGAACCGGTATTGTGAAGACACGCAACTTTATGGGGCGAGATCTTAAAGCATTTTCTCCAATATAATATAAAAATTGGTTGAAATGTTTCAATGTCCAGGAGGAACAGAAATGTTTTGTAAAACAATATAAACATTATCAATGAGGTAATTTTTGTCACACCCATAACATAATTATACTTTTTTTTTTTCCTATACTTGGATTAAAAATTTAAGCTGAAACTTTTTAAATCAAAAGAAAATAAAACTAGCAGTGTTATAGAAAAATCACAATGTATGACAAACTGATAAGGTAGGGGAAAAAAAAATTCTGTATGACATTTGTATTTTGTCACATTCATAACAATGAATTCACCTACAAGAAAATTAATAAAATATTGATATTTTATGGGAAACATTATTTCCAATAGTTGAACTCCTTTATTAAGTTATTAAAGAAATTAAATATAATAATTTTATTGTATTATATTTAATTATTATTTAAGTTTTAATGTTTAAAAGATCCAACCTAAAAGAATTGTGTATGGAGATAGGAATATCATACAGAGATGATATACTAATATGGAAGTATATTGTCCAAGATAAAAAAATAAGTGTCTGTATGTAAGAAATTTGTTTGGGCTGAGCCTATATGTATCTACGGTATATATTATTTATCTAAAGGAAGTTTTTTATTTTTATAGGTTCAGTTTCATCCACGTAACGATAAAATATTTTTAGTGTGTCCTATGCGCCATGCTGCTGTCTTGGTTGATACTGATGGTGGACACAGGATTGTGCCTTTGGATGATGATGTAAGTGTGAAATAATATTACATTCATTTCTAAGTGTATTACCATGTGCAGAGGATATAGAAAGATCTTGAGATGTTGCCAAATACTAAATTCCATTGAAATATAGATGATTAATCTAGATTTTAATAAAATATTTTAGCTTCAAACCGGTCCATTTGAAATCATGGATTATTGTTTGGTGAGAGGTAAAAATAATATCCGATTCATTTATATGAAAGGATTAATCTAGAATTTAATTTTTTCCAAAAGGACATAAAATTTTTCCATGAATATTTGTTAAAATTGCCATCAAGTTTCTCAGTAGTAGAATAGAGTAAGAAAAATGCCTGGATAACTATAAGTGATAACTGTATATGGTACATGCAAATTTTATACTATACTAGCATACCCGGCAGACGTCCTGCCCGAATGTTCAATTCTCATGTCATGGGCGGACGTTAATAATATATTACTTTTTTATCATAAAATTCAGCAATTAGGACATAATTAGATATTATTAAATAAGGTCGCAAGAAAACCTCTTACAGCCTTCTGTTGTGGCTCAAGAAGTATGAATGATGACGTCACACAGTCATGAACATTAGAATTGTACCCTCCTTTGCAGATAAGTTAAGAACCGTCATATAACAATTATATTAGAGTGAAAAAAAAAAAGATAAATCGATGAGAGTGAGTCAAAACAGTTTTTTTTTTTTTTTCCCCCAGTTAGATTTCATTTCTGACCCACTGTGCACCGGTCCCATACTGGCCGACATTCCATGAGAAAAATTTCTTCCCCCGTAGAGACTCGAACCAGTGTATGTCCCATAGTTCTGTGCCAAGCCTTCTTGCCTTAACCACTCGGCTACGGCGCGAGACTCTTGGTATCAATGAAAGACCAAAATAGTTATTGCGAGTTATCCGTAAGAGATAAGCATATGCTGTCCCGGACTTTTATGTAGAGCTTCTCGAGATATTCCATTCTGTGTACATTAATTTTGTGTATTTCATGTGGTTTAGGCAGCGTAAGCCATTTAAGCGACCAAAGAGCTACTTTTTTCACGTTTTCCACTACAAAGGGCGATTTTTAATGGTGTAGGAGTTGAGTATCACAACTCTCTTATAGCCTATGTTCATCCCGGGAATCTCCTGAACATTTTGCAAAAAACCCCATCACAATCGGATCAACGGTATGGCCACGCATAAAGTACGAACAAACAAACAAATATACAAACAAACAAACATTGATTTTTATATATAAGATATAAGATGAGTAAGAAAAATGCACTCTTTGGGATAGTAAAAACTTTTTAAGTCCTCTCCTATTAAATAAAATAGTGATCTGGGCATCAACACATAAAGCTGAAGGTTTGAGGTTCGATTCCCGGTTTAGGCATAAATATTTCTCTTTACCTTTGATTACAATAGTTTAGTTATGTATATTAATTTACTTATTTAAGTCATAGTGATAGCTTTAGCTTCTAAATATTAATTTAGTAAAATAATGCTATAGCTGTGTGGAGTCCCATCATGTCTTCTTAATATAGAAGGCATTAAATATATATTTGTGAATGATGATTTATTGAATTGTGTATGGGATGAAGAGTATGATAAAGGGAGATTTTATGCTTGGATGGGAAGAAAACCTGACTGGCTTAGTGGTCTGGGGATCAGCACATAAAGCTGAAGTTTTGGGGTTTGATTCCCAGTTCAGGCATAATTTTTTAAGACATCCATCCATCCATAGTAATTCTGTCCAAAGGCAGGTCCTTCACTGCAATCATAGCATTTTCAGGCTATGCTTGCAGCATTACTAGGGAATTGTAGGTGTGGTAGCTTCCCGTTGCTTTCCACACCGGTGAAGGATGATGATAATGATAAGGATGATGATGATGGCCATATGATTTCGGGGACCATATGGGCCATAAAATCTTCCTGACATTTGTCTTACAGGTGAGGAAAAACCCCGATAAAAACCTCACCCAGAAAAACTGCCCCAACCGGGAACCAAACCCGGGCCCGCTGCGTGACAAGGCAGCATGCTACCTCGAGACCGCAGCGGTGGATTTTTATGAAAAAGAAAACACATAAGTTGTTAATAACCTTTGAATAATGGTTAACAAGATGGCAGTATCAAAAGTACATTCCCCAATATATGAATTTAACAATTTCCACAATTATGAGGTGAGTCATAAACACTAATTCTTTATAAATTTTTCTCTGTACCATTTATTACAATAATTTAATTGTGTACATTATTAATATTACTTAGATATGAAATATGTGTACCAAGTAAGAGAATACATTTTACTTATTCATAGTGTATCATTTTTTAAGTTAATTTTTTTTTTATTTAATCTCCAGGAACAGCTATTGAGGGAGTGCTGAGGATGTCTTCCTCCTAGCATTCATATTTACTGAATTTATTTAATAACTATATTTTTCAATTGTTGCTTAAAATTGTTGTGATTTCTTTGTTATTAATGTTACATCATGATGCTTTATTTTGCGGTTAACCCTTTGCCCCGTATAACATAGTAAAGCGTACCTTACTTGCTTTGTCCCTGCCACGTATAACGTAGTAAAGCGTACCTCTTTATAAAACAGCTGTATTTCAACTTGGATTCACTTTCTTGGAAAACTGTGACATGTCAGTCATTCTTTGGCATCTGTGGAATGTATTAAATGTGGCAACAAGGCTTGCTTTATAATTTTTTGTAAAATTCTAACGGTACTTTTTTTGTGTTTTCAACCCTATTTTTGAAAGCCTCCACCAGTTTATCTGTAACCATGGCAAGCGAAAGCAAAAGTTCATGTGTTAGTAAAACTACCTGTAATTTAAACCCATTGTTCAGTGGCCGCGATAGATGAGGAATTTAATTATGAAAGTGATAGTTCTGACGCTTCTTGGATGGGTAGTTTAGTGCAATATAGTCACATAGAACAAACGAGTGACAGTGATGAAGAAATCGTAGCGTCGACGACAGAGCACACAGATTATAACGAGAACAATAATGATTACTCTTTTAATAATTGGTCCTCAGAACTTAATTTTAAAGAATTGGAATCTTTCTCATCACCAAATAAAATTATAAACGGATAAGGACAATTTTTCTTTATTATATACCGGTAATAGAGAAAGTAATAAATAAATATATTTTATCTGTAGTAGAACTTGGATATGCCAGAATTTTTACTATTGATGTTACTTACTTTCTGTGTCTGTGTTTTGATTTATCAGCGAAATATAGTTTTTTTTAACAATGGTACATTATTTCAAGTTGACATTAAAAAATAAATAGAAACAGACTAATACAGTTTATCATAATAATTTTCGAAATATATTTTATGCAAACTATAAACATTGCTATCTCCATAAGATATTAAACTAAGGATAGGCCTATATAATTTATTCATACATATAAAATATTAATTGTTAATAAATATATTTGCTTCAATTATAATATTATTGAAAGGTAATATTATTCATCCTTACAATTGTGGAATACTTTGAGGTCTTTATATATATATATAAATTGTATCGTGACATATTTACAAAATTAATAATTAATTATTTGATGAAGATATTTGTAATTTGAAAACAAGTTTTTGATTTAGCATATTTCACATGATTTTTCAGAAGAGATCATAGTTAGTACACATATGCCATTCTTCAATTAAAAGTGTCTAGAAGACATTTAAACTTTAAATGCCGTAAAAGGAATATGTCTCTATACAGCATACTACTGGAAATAACCGAGCGGGGCAAAGGGTTAACACAACCAATGTGCACTAACAGATGTGTGAATTGGTATATAAGTAAGAGAAAATTTTCTATCTAAATCAGGAGCCTAGATAGCTTAATCAATAACTTAATGATAGCAGTGGAATGGAGATACAGAGATCCTGGGTTCAAATCCCAGTTTAGGCAAAGAAAAATTCTGCTAAAATAATAATTTGTCCTTTAGTATAAGTGACAAATTTGAGTAGAGACAAAACAAAAGATATGTGCTTTGCTAGCTAAAAAAAAGTGATGTTAAAATAATAATAATAAAAACATTGAAAATGAAGCTTTACAAGCTGTAAAAGTAATGTTAAATTCCCTTAAAAAATTCTTCTTAAATAAGGAGCTGCTAGAATGTGTGTAGAACAAAGGATCTCGACTTCAAGCGTACAGAAATGTATAAGTAAGAGGAAAATTTCTGTCTAAATCAGGAGGCTAGATAAGGGATAAAGCACTGGAGTGGAGATTCAATGATCCTGGGTTCAAATTCTGGTTTAAGCAAAACATTTTCTCTTAAAATATTAATTTTTACTTTAATATAAGTGACATTTAAATAAAATATTCAAAATTAAGGAGGATGATGAGAACTCATACCTACCTACTAGTTTGTACAGTGTGTTATTCTTATACAGTTCCCTTGGTAATGATGTTCATTGGCTCGTAATGCAGGATTGTGTATCTCTCAGATACACTAAATATTTGCTATGAAGGTTATTCTGTAATATATTTCTGTTTGCAATTCTGATAATAATCAAACAAGACTTTTAAATAGTTGCATTTTTTAAACCACAGACATTTGTTCACCAACAATTCTCAGTTTTCAAACATTTTTTCACCAATTATTATTTTTTTGTTATAATTTGCAATTAAGTTTCAAAAATGTGTAGTAGGCTAAATAAAAATAATAGTAATAGTGGTGAATTTAGTGAAAATAAGCCAAAGAAGAAAGATGTGCATTTTCCATAAAAAGTAGCTGAGCTTTCATTTGAGTTAAATGTGCTTCATATATAGTAGCATACTCCTTCAAGCAGAAATAATAGTGTCAGATGTCACAAGGTAACAATATTAATTTTTAATTTTATATCTACATAATGTCCACCTTTATGGTCTCGAGGTAGCCTGCTGCCTTGTTATGCAGCGGGCCTGGGTTCAATCCCCGGTTGGGGCAGTTTTTCTAGCTGAGGTTTTTATCAGGGTTTTTCCTCACCTGTGAGACAAATGTCAGGAAAACTTTAAAGGCCCAAATGGTCCCCGAAGTCATATGGCCATCATTATCATCATCATCCTTCACCGGTGTGGAATGCAACAGGAAGCTACCACACCTACAATTCCCTAGTAAAGCTGCAAAGCATAGCATGAAAATGCTATGATTGCAGTGAAAGACCTGCCCTCAGGCAGAATTACTATAGATGGATCTACATAATTGAGGCATCTAGAAGCCAAGGGAGGTTAGCGGATTAATCAATTTTGAGAAAATGGCATTTAAAGTTTGTTTCTGTGTCAGTTACCATTGGTAATTTTTTCCCCTCAAAGTTCATAACCTCATTATGAACTGAGCACCTATATGTTTCACAGGACATCTCCCTTCTTCTTCAAACAAATGACTCTCTGACCATTAAGTTAGACATTAAATGCATTGACTAAAAAAGGGCACTTAACCTCTTTGGCCTCTAAATCCTTTAATTACAATGCATATAAATGCATCATAGTATATGTCTGCAAACCTAGGTGACTGACAATCCACCCACATGTTCAATCCACCACCACCACTGTTAAGCTCTTTATACTGTACATGTGGGAATTTGTTGGATCATGTAAAAGAATGTAACTTAAGATATTACTGGTTATTTTATTTTCTAGCAATCAGATTTGAATATTGTCGCCTCATTCGACCGCCGTGGTCAGTATGTGTATACAGGAAATGCAAAAGGAAAAGTTCTGGTGCTTTCAACATCTGATTTGTCATTGAAAGCTTCATTCAAAGTAACACAAGGAACAACAAGTGCAACAGCTGTGAAAAGCATTGAGTTTGCAAGGAGAGGAGAGTAAGTGTTCTACTTTTCCAACTGCCTGCTGTTAATTTCATACATTATTCTATGTTTTATATATATATATATATATATATATATAGGTATACATACACATACACACACACACACACACACACACACACACAGGGTTTCCATGCCTTTTAAAATGACCTAACTGGGTTAACCCTTTAATTGGCAAAACACTGCATTGAAAACAAAATCATACATGACTTATTATTAGGTTTATTGTGTTATTCGACACACATTTAAGTTATTAATACTTATTCGTTTTCTTCTGTTTCATTAATAATACTAAATAAATTGAACCAATTGATCTATCCTATAGGATACCTTGCCAATTAAAGGGTTAATGGCATTGTTAGCTATTGAATTTGAGGTTTGCATGCTCAAATCTGCCCAAGCTTGATGGAATTTTTCAAGACTTAAAATTCCTGAGTATAATTTCCTTTGGAAAGGAAGTAAACGTATGTATCTTATTTCTATTTGTAGGATGCAAAAGAATTAAGTCTGAGGTAAGAAATCTCTGAGCAAAATTTATTGATACTTTCATGCTCAATTTTAGATCATATTACTAATGACAGGAGATGTTAGTGAATATCTTTAAAGAATACTACTACCTCTTGAATCAAATCACCTCAGATGATAGAAACTCAAATAGAGTGTAAACTAAGTATTAAGTTATGTAGGTAGGAAATAACACTATGGGATTTATTTTAATTTTGTTTAGTTGTTTCTTAATTCACCTCATACTTCTTAACTCCCAAGCAGGCTCGAGTTTCTTCACTTCATTTGTGACATTCTCAATGCTCTATTACGTTCACAACTGATGTCCAACGGCCGTAATTGTGAACGTAATACAGCATTGAGACTGTCACAAATGAAGTGAAGAAACTCGAGTCTGCTTGGGAGTTAAGAAGTATGAGGTGAGTTAAGAAGCAACTAAACAAAATTTTAAACTAAGTATTTTGAGATAGTGAGCTACTGGTTGTGTAGTCATAATATCAGTTGAAAATGAGAGGGATGTCCTCTTGAAAACTGCAGTTCCTGGATTTAAAAAACATAAACTATGAGGTAAGATAAGAAGTGACTCATTCATTCAATGAATTAAGAACCTCATAATGTTATTTCCCATATTTAACTATGATGTTAAACTTACTAAACTCATATTGAAATGAATGTTGGGAAGTATACATTATAAGGTAATATAATCATTTAAATTCATCAGAAATTTTTTTTTTGAAAACTCGCCTTATAAATTTCATGCTTTTCACGATACCATGGTTTCGGGCTCAAATCTGCCCAAGCTTGATGGAATTTTTCAAGACTTAAAATTCCTGAGTATAATTTCCTTTGGAAAGGAAGTAAACGTATGTATCTTATTTCTATTTGTAGGATGCAAAAGAATTAAGTCTGAGGTAAGAAATCTCTGAGCAAAATTTATTGATACTTTCATGCTCAATTTTAGATCATATTACTAATGACAGGAGACGTTAGTGAATATCTTTAAAGAATACTACTACCTCTTGAATCAAATCACCTCAGATGATAGAAACTCAAATAGAGTGTAAACTAAGTATTAAGTTATGTAGGTAGGAAATAACACTATGGGATTTATTTTAATTTTGTTTAGTTGTTTCTTAATTCACCTCATACTTCTTAACTCCCAAGCAGACTCGAGTTTCTTCACTTCATTTGTGACATTCTCAATGCTCTATTACGTTCACAACTGATGTCCAACGGCCGTAATTGTGAACGTAATACAGCATTGAGAATGTCACAAATGAAGTGAAGAAACTCGAGTCTGCTTGGGAGTTAAGAAGTATGAGGTGAGTTAAGAAGCAACTAAACAAAATTTTAAACTAAGTATTTTGAGATAGTGAGCTACTGGTTGTGTAGTCATAATATCAGTTGAAAATGAGAGGGATGTCCTCTTGAAAACTGCAGTTCCTGGATTTAAAAAACATAAACTATGAGGTAAGATAAGAAGTGACTCATTCATTCAATGAATTAAGAACCTCATAATGTTATTTCCCATATTTAACTATGATGTTAAACTTACTAAACTCATATTGAAATGAATGTTGGGAAGTATACATTATAAGGTAATATAATCATTTAAATTCATCAGAAATTTTTTTTTTGAAAACTCGCCTTATAAATTTCATGCTTTTCACGATACCATGGTTTCGGGCGAAGTCTCGCCCATCTTCAGTCAAATCTCCGACTGATGAAATTCTTCTGCCGTCAGCTCTTCTATTGTCACCATCTTCTGTGCTGCCATCTATGATTGAATTTATAAATTTCAAAATCAAATTTTGTTCATTAGGAATAACTATTCATCGGTCTATACAGGGTGCTCTAAAATTCCCTTTACAAACTTCTAGGACTTTTAGAGGGGACTGAGTTGATTATATCTAGAATTGGAAACCATGTCCGGAAACTTACTGTTTCCGTGCTACAGCCGTTTGAAAACATGTTTTTAATGCGACAAAGTACAAGTAACTGCTAACTTATTGTAGCTATACAAGTTCCTCATGATGCTGGTGGGCGGCACCAGTCCTTTATATTAGTCAAAATTCATTGAGGTAATTTCTTCATCCACGAGGGTTCAAACCAACACACATCCCATGGTTTTGCATCAAGGCATGATGCCTTAAACCATTCAGCCATAATGCAGGCGTTATTTAAAGTATATAAAACTTTACAAGGTTTACAAAACTAACTGGAACCTTAATAAAATTTATAATCTTATTACCTATATTATGGGAACATTTTAGAGTTCTCTCCCTCCCGTTCAGCTTATAAATTCACAATTATTGATAATTTGCAAATTAGATATATTCCAACTTAAATTCTACCCGTGTTATCTTTATTGCATACTTTTTGAAACCATATAGATTCTAAAAATAATCCTGATTTTCAGCAAAATAACTTGGTTATTTATATAAATTTTGGGGATAATTGGATGGCATACATCAACTGGCTATGTACCATTATGAAAGTTTTGAGAAAAATATGTTTAAAGTTTTTTATTTTATTTAGACTTTAAACTCTAGCACCAAACTAACAATACTCAGTTATGCATCAACAATCTAAGAGCAGGAATATTTGGCGCTTAGCTGCTTGATGTAAAATTTATATTGACATTTATGAAGATCTAGTTTTATAACCATTTGTTGCAAAAAACAGAATCTATAATAGGACTAATGATGTTTATACTCGTATTTTTCTTTAATAATAAGACTATATTTAAAGGTTTGGCACTAGATATGTGTGTGCATACTCTTCATGAGCCAGTGCAACAGATGGCATCTAAATCTCATTTTTTAAAATGGCACTTAGCTGGTTGATTCATAGCATCGTC
Organism: Diploptera punctata; assembly: GCA_030220185.1. Taxonomy (NCBI): domain Eukaryota; kingdom Metazoa; phylum Arthropoda; class Insecta; order Blattodea; family Blaberidae; genus Diploptera; species Diploptera punctata. The sequence goes on from JASPKZ010003852.1 coordinate 3,853,672, forward strand.
CAATTGCAGTAATATAAATGTTTAACCCAGTTCTAAGCCTTGGACTTCATAACAGTAATGTTAATAATTCAATTTTTCAGTTGTTTTTTGATAAACACAGCAGACAGAGTAATTCGAGTGTATGACAGTAAAGAAGTGTTAACATGTGGGAAAGATGGTGAACCAGAACCTATTCAAAAGCTGCAAGACTTAGTGAACAAGTAAGTAACTGTTTATTTCTTATTTCACTCACCTCATACTTCATAACTCCTCGCAAACCCAGGGTTTCGTCACATCATTTGTGACATTCTCAATGCTGTGTCACGTACACAACTGACGTCTGACTGCCTTCTATCCTGCAAACTGACCTCTGCGCCATCTGATGGCTGACCGACAAACTTCCAAATCAGTCCTCTCTCCTTATAACCGGGTATTTCAAAATTCATAGTTGTATTTTCATTCTTGCATATGTAAATTTTTTCCCAAATTGTGAGTTCCTTCGGAAAATTTACATATGCAAGAATGAAAATACAACTATGAATTTTGAAATACCCGGTTATAAGGAGAGAGGACTGTTTGGAAGTTCGTCGGTCAGTCATCAGATGGCGCGGAGGTCAGTTTGCAGGATAGAAGTCAGTCGGACGTCAGTTGTGAACATGACACAGCATTGAGAATGTCACAAATGATGTGACGAAACCCTGGGTATGCTAGGAGTTATGAAGTATGAGGTTAATTTTTTTTGTAAGCCTATGTTTTCCCTTTACAGAGATTTAGGCGTTCTCCCCCTACAGGGAAGAGTTTGAACCATACTAATTTAGTTACACTTGTTTTCGTATAGATGCCATTTTGAGTGGTGGACAAAATACATCAAATAAAAATTAACAATCAATTTACCATGAATGTTAAGCAAAGAAACTTTCTTACAGGATACTAAAATAATATTCTTTAAACACTTAAAGTCATAAAAAAACACTTTCTTCAATAAATGTATGGGAAAAAGTAATTTGTCAAATTATTTTCTTAATAGAACAATGTGGAAAAAGTGCTGCTTTTCTGGAGATGGAGAGTATATATGTGCAGGCTCTGCACGTCAGCATGCACTGTACGTATGGGAGAAGAGCATTGGTAATCTGGTAAAAATTCTGCATGGAACAAAAGGAGAATTGCTTTTAGATGTTGTGGTGAGTTTCATTATAATCAAACTTATTATATCTAAGACTATATAATTTTAGAACTCTGATAAAAATACAAAGCCAGACAGCTCAATGCTCATGTAACAAGACAGCATTATCAATATTTTTTCCATGGTTCTGAAATTATCTTCTTCTTCTTCTTCCTTCCAAGTATTAGGCCAAGGCCTGTTACGATCCTATAGAAAATTTTCCCTCCAGCATTTCATAGGACGGCCCAGAAATCTTCGTCCTCTTGGTACATAATTATAAACAGCTTTGGGGATCCGATTTGAACTCATTCTTTCAAGATGGTGTTTCCAATTAGTTGGTGCTGTTTAATATATTCCAAAATTGGCGTAGTCTTCAATTCTTTTAAGACATCGGTGTTCCTTTTCCGATCCCATCTGGTGTAACCCGGGGGCACGCCGTAGCATAGTGGTTAAGGCACTGAGCTACAAGCCGGAGAGTCGAGGGTTCAAGTCCCGTTGGGGTCAGGATTTTTAAACTGACCCAAACCCTCTGGCAGCACTATGGCCCTGGGGTCAACTCAGCCTCTAATGGAAATGAATACCAGATGCTTGTTCTGGGGGTAAAGGCGGCCATCATGCAGGGCTGACAAAGTGCCGATTGTCTAGAAAAAGTGGGAGCCTTAACCTCCTACTACCCCAAGGGCCTCCGGGCCTGTTGTGGGATCACTTTACTTTAATTTTTATCTGGTGTAACCCGCTGTTCTGCACATGAATCTCATTTCACAAGCTGTTATTCTGCTTTCATGTTGTCTTTTTAGTGTCCATGCTTCACTACCATAGGTAACACTGGTCTAGCCAAAGTGTTATATAAACGTAATCTGGTGTTTTTTGTACAAGGGATGGTTTCATAACTTGATTAATAATTTCCAAACAATAAATTAAAATTAAATTAATTAAAATTAAATTAAAATGAAATTATTAAATTCAAAAGTATTTATAGTTTTTAAATTAACGCTATTAAGATTCTAATTAAAATTCTTTATACTTAATCTCATGTTCAGTAACTGGATGTGAGGTGATGTGTAAAGAATTTTAATTTTAATCTTAAATTAAACTTCGAAGTGATATTTCCTATGATAGTTCACTTTAAGTGAACACTATTAACTTTAGATGAATATCAGGTTCAATTTTTATTTTCCTTAACCCAATGCAATTTTATTTTAATAGAACCTAATCTATAAATTGTTCAGGGAAGTAAGAAATTTGACAAATAGCGTATAGATTGGAATCAATTGCTATATTCTCTAACTCTCTTATCCCGCTAGCACTGTATTAGATAATACGTAAGCCCTGGCAGAAAAGGTTATTGAAACTTGACTTGCATAAGACTATCCATCAGTTGAAGTTACGGACATGCTCATGTTCATCCTTATATGCTATAAATGCAAAAATGAAATTGTCTGACTAAAATACCAAAGCAATTTTGATGAAATTTGGCAGCGAGGATATAAGGTACTTTCATCCCAATTAAACCTATAATTCTCAAGGAAAGGAAAACATTTTTCATTGCTGAACTATTGAAATTATCTTGGTGAATTTTTTAATATCAAAAGTTGGACAACGGGGGCACGCCGTAGCGTAGTGGTTAAGGCACTACACTACAAGTCGGAAGGTCAAGGTTCGAGTCTCGGTGGGGTCAGGATTTTTAAACTGACCAAACCTTCTGGTGGCACTATGGCTCTGGGTCGACTCAGCCTCTAATGGAAATGAGTACCAGACTCTTGTTCTGGGGTAAAGGCGGCCGTTACGCAGGGCTGACAATCTGGCTGAAATAAAGTGCCGACTGTCTAGAAAGAGTGGGAGACTTAACCTACTACTACCCCAAGGGCCTCCTGAGATCTGTAGTGGGATCATTTTTACTTTTTAAAGTTGGACAGTATAGCACAAAAATATATAATTTACCTGACCTTACGCAAAATCACTTTAGAAATGTCCAGGCTGCCTCTTCTCCTACCCTTCTCGCTATATGACCTGTTGGTGCCTCCCTTGTCACTGGTATATATATATATATGTATATATATACACATTTCATGAGGACCGTGTATAAGAGAAAAATTTGCATTAGATTGGAGTTTCTCAGGTGGCTCAGTGGTAGAGTATTGGCCTGGAAAACCAAAGGTCCTGGGTTCAAACCCTAGTCTGAGCGTATAATTTTTCTCTGTAAATATTCAGTATGACTACTCTTTTGAAAATTAGCAAATACAGATTATAACAGGTGTTAACAGTATGATTGCATCCTGCACTATAGCTGAGTGGTTAAGGCAAGATGCCTTGGTGCAGAGCTATGGGACTTGTGCTGGTTCGAGTCCTCATAAGGGAAGAAATTTTCTCATGGAATTTCAGCCAGTATGGGGCCTGTGCCCACCCAGCATTGTGAGGAATTTGGGTAGCTACAATAAATAGCAGCTCCAGGTTGAGAAAATCAGCTATAATGGTTAAATTGAGTGATGAATTTTACAAAATTGTTATAGCATGGAGAAACTTATAAGTAAGTTTTATACTGAATGGCAAGTATGTATGGTAAAAAGCAATTTTGGCACTAATCTAACAGTACAGTAGATAAATGTAAAGTTATGCTGTAACCAATGAAGAAATAGTAGAGTGCCTATTAGTGGATACTGTAATGGACATTGAACACACAACTTCATACCTTATCAAGTTCTTATTCTCAGGGGTGCCTTCTCACAAGTTGAGATTGAAAATCAGCATGACACTTCTGTTGATGAATAACCTCGATGCACTAAGTCCATTCAATGGAACATTTACAAATCACTTACCCAGGATAGAATATCATGCAAACTACTGTCATAACTGGAATAGTGAGAGGAGATGGTGTTTTGATTCCAATAATACCGTTGGATTTGCCATTCCAGTTCAAAAGTTGCTGTTCTTTAGATATTTGATCCTGTTGTATCTTTAATCAATAATAATAATAATGCTTTATTTTAGCTGGCAGAGTTAAGGCCATAAGGCCTTCTCTTCCACTCAACCAGCGAATTGTAGAATTATACAAAAATTACATACATATTACAATTTTAAGATATTATTAAAATACAGACTAAACAAAATACAATGATGATGTGATCTAATACTAGCTAATACTAACAAAAACATAGAATATAATAAAATTAAAATGATATAAAATAAAGTAAGTAACTTCCTAGATGATTATTAATGGAATGCTCTATATAGTTGTTATGCAGTTAATGTTTTCATTGCATTGAACTTAAGATATCAGTTAATTTGGATTTAAATAATGATAGTGATTGACAGTCCCTGACATGACTGGGAAGCGAGTTCCATGCTCTAGTCATAGATATTGTGTAAGATTCAGAGTTTAGACGTCCTGGTATCAAAAGTAAAGAAGAGTCTTGTGATCTTGTTCCTAAATTGTGATGAGTCGATAAATTTTGAAAACATGTTGTTAAATAACTTGGTAAATATGTGTGCAGAATTTGGAATAGTAAGATATGTGAATGTAAAGTTCTTCTGTCATTTAGGCATAGCCATGATAAGGCCTGATATGAAGGAGATACGTGGTCATAACGACGGAGATTGAATATAAATCGAATGCATGCATTATGAGCATGCTGTAGTCTGTCAGATCAGTTGTCAGATTAGTCACATTTAAATAATTTAATTAGTTATTACCTACTTTAAGATTTAAATTAAAATTCTTTATACCTCACCTCATATCCAGTATTCTAATTGTAATGATTTCAAAGCCTAGACAGCTTTATCTTCAGTAATTTTGAAGATGAAGTCACCTAGGATTTGGAACTGGTAAAATTAGAAGACTTGGATATGAGGTGAGTATAAAGAATTTTAATTTAGATCTTAAATTAAACCTCATAGTGATTTTTCCTATATAAGTATAATACAAGTTACGTAGTGTACTTGGACTGTATAAATAAATAATGTTTGTTTCTGGAACTTATAATTTTTCACCAACTCATTTGTTTTAACCTTGTTACACAGTTTGTGTTATTAAATCAAGATTCTTAATTTTTATGTATATGTATGTGGTATATTTGTCAACAATCAAAGAAAAATATCAAAGCTAAACATATGATAATCTTTTACAGTGGCATCCTGTGAGACCAATCATTGCTTCAATATCAAGTGGAGTTGTATCGGTGTGGGCACAGAACCAAGTAGAGAATTGGTCAGCCTTTGCACCTGACTTCAAGGAACTAGATGAAAATGTAGAATATGAGGAGCGGGAGTCAGAGTTCGATCTGAGTGATGAAGATAAATCTGTTGAATTAGGACCAGAGAAACAAGAGGATGATCTAGAGGTCAGATATCTGAGAATTAAATTCATCTTGTTTATGTTAAAAAAGTTGTCATTTTGTTATTTCATTCTTATTTACATATTTATTTTCAACCTTAAGATCATATCACATCTAGGATCTTAAGGTGTAATCAATAGACCGTGTGTATCTATTGTGTTTGTCATGAATTTTCAAAATTAATATAAGAGAAAAATACGCGTTTAGATTGGAGGCCTAGGTGGCTCAGATGGAAGAGCATTGACATAGAAAGTCAAAGGTCCTGGGTTGAAACCCCAGTCTAGGCGTATATTTTTCTTTTCAAATATAATGAATTTTCAAAGTTTGGCTGATTTAATTTTATTGATACAATGAAAGATGATGATGGAATGAGTCAAGTTTTTGAGAGAATGGGAATATCTTACCTCAAATTAATGAATTCTAACTCAACATTTGTCTTGACAACTGAGTAAACCAGGAAAAATCTTTCAGGCTGGTTGGCACCGGGATTTGAATCCGGAATCTCCCAAATGCAAGTCTCAATTGCTATACCTGAAACAACTCACTTGGCTTTGGCATTTTATTTGATTGTTTCTAAGAGTAAGAGGGTCCATTAATATTATGTGTCTGTCTCTGTCATGCTAGCTCAGGTGATAGCATTTCTGCTTTCTGACAGGTAGGTCAGGGTTCAGCGAGACTGTAAATTTGAATTGTAAAATTCTCAATCTTGAAGCTGGGTGAGATAGTGTACTAATTCCAAGCTAAGTTCGAGTTGTACTGTAACAAAGGAGATGTATGATTACATTTTTATTAATTGAATATCGGTTTTATCTTTGAACATAAAAGTAAATTGATGTTTTTATTATTAATTTAACACTTCTCACTGAAGGATAAATTATATTTGAAGAGAAAAATGTTTGCCCAGACCGAGACTCGAACCCAGGAAAGCCAAAGGCTAAGAAACCCAAAGGTCCCGGGTTCGAGTTTCTCTTCAAATATAATATAAGTAAATGTTCACTCTCTAACATTTTAAATAAAGAAAATAAAAATGTATATTATCTAACACATATCTAAATAAGTTATATGAGTGAATCTTAAAGTATATAATTACAAATGATGAATTCAGTATTATGGAGTAAAATCATCCTTTACAGAACAAAGAAATGTATCTATAAGGCCATTGAAGAGAGTATTATATGGATTAAATAAATGGACAATTAAAAGGTGCCAATCTAACAAGTTATTAGCAACAGAGATGGATTACTGGAGAAGATCAGTGTGAAATTCCAGATTAAAAAAAAATTAAAACGTTAAAATTAGGAGAATTATGAAAATTGAAAGAAATGTGTTACAGATAATTGAAGAATGACAATTAAGTGGTGTGGACATCTCAAGAGGATGATATCTGATAGAATCTGTAACAAGATCTTGGAATGGAGAATAGATGAGGAAAAAATACATGGAAAATTTAAGGTTGGATGGATGGTGTGAGAAGAAGTATGAGTGAACTGGGTTTACAGATGAGGATCTTCAGGATCCTACAAATGGAGAAAGCAAATTTCTTGAGGATGACGGAAAACCATTGTATTGTGGATAAATTCAGAAATAAAAAAAAATATTATCATAAGTAATGCCACGAGTGATTTCCAAATTATCGATAAATTGGAAATCAAGAGTGGCATTTGTTAGGACTATTTAACAAATAAAATTAAGCTCTTTACAAAAAAATAATTATTTGAATATAGTTACCGGTGTTTTAAAATATTTATATAGTTAATGTAAACGGCGATATTTGAAAACAAATTAGAAATGTGAGGTTATGTATATTCACTGCAACTTGATCATATTATTTATTGCCAAATAGGATCGCAATATTGTAAGAATGCACTCTAGTGGAGAAATGATGAAATACATCAAACTATTATAATCAACATTATAGGTTAATCATTTATATTTTGAATAAACAACTCAGTAAAATCACTGAATCTATTCATTATTTGCTATATTCAATGTATTTGTTGGAGAAAAATAATGGTCTAACCTGTTCAGAATATTAAAAAAGGAGGAGCTGATAAAGAGAAATCGATAAAGAATGAGGTGAAACACGACTGTCATTGGTGTAAAACAGAATTCATTGAAACGTGATTGGTCATTGACTACCATTTGCGACATGAGTTAAATAATCATTATTGTCATTATCATTAATATTTAATAATAATATACCAAGAAATGGGTTTTAGAATATATTGGGAAAAATTTTGTCAGTATACCCCATTAGGACAATTTGCTAACAACTTTGATGGGGAAATTTCAGCCATTAAATCTGCTTTAGAAAATGTCCTGTAATAAAGTTGTAATAATTTTCAGGTTGATGTGTCAACAATTGAACCTGTAGCAGCATTTTGTAGTTCTGATGAAGAAACAGAAGATATTGGTGCTTTGCAATTTCTGCCAATTGCTCCAGAAGTAGAGGATCCAGAAGAAGGTTGGGGGGCACCACCAGGAATTGGTCCACCTTCCGATTTACAACAAGATGACAAACAGCAACACAGTAGTAGTTCAAAAGAAAATAATTCACCTGCACCAAAACGACGCAAATTCCGATCTTTTGAAATTCAACTTGAAGGAGCTCCTACTGATGGTAGGTTGTGACGTTCAACATTGCATCTATAATACAGTATTTATGAAACTACCACAGATCATTTTTGCAAGACATACAGTATTAATCAGTAACCTCACATACCTTCCTCTTTTATCTGATGTTTCTTTCAATTTGAGTCTTCTTACAGTTCACTAAACTAGCTCAAATTGTAAATTTGGGATCATTTAAACCATTTTGTTTACAGTACATGCATTGACTTAAAGGCAAAACCACTAATTTTGAAAATGGTACTTTTTAGAAAATGGAGTTTGAATTTTGACTTTATAGGGTTTGAATATTTCAGCATTTTATTTTCCAGTTTTATGCAACAGAACTTCATATTTGGGGCATTTTTTCATAAACATTATGGTTAATTTTTTTTAATGTTTTTATTCAAATTAACACTTTCCAATCCTTGATAGAGTTTTATTTAAGGAAGAAAAATTAACGCTCAAACCTGGACTTGAACACTGTTGATTTTTATTGTTGTAATGGTAAAAAGTGAATTTATGATTATTTTGTTATAGTAAAATTAAATGTTTCTTATCTCTCCTCATATAAATCTTCTAAGTAGATTGCGATTTCAAGACCATAACGGTCTCATCTTCAGTACTTTTTTGGCGACTGATGTTATGTCAATCGGAAGAAACTCTTCTTCTTCCCACCAAATATAATTTATCTTTCATTGAGAAATGTTAAATTAATAATAAAAACATCATTAATTTAATATAATTATAAATTTCTTGGAACATGGCACTGACTTAGTGTTTCCCACCAGCCAACATGGACTTAATATTTTTTTAATCAAAATTACAGTGGGAAGTATCACTAGGAGGTAATTTTCAATTTATAAATGAGCGAGATAAACTCATTTATAAAATAGACTTAATTAATACCTTTCTCCAACTATCATCTGAGAGGAATATCACATTTTGGCAATAACTTTTATTAAATCTGATAACTTGGGCAATGGTAAATGAATATGGTTCAAGTGTTGTAAGTAAATTCCATTAAATAAATTATTAAATTTAAAATACATTAACAATAATATGTATTATACTGTATATGAATAAAAATGTCAGGTTTATTTGTACAATTTTAAATAGACTTATTCAGAAGGAAAATTGTTTATAGATTCTAATAGTACATAGATGCATATTTTGTATTTAATCTTCCATTTTAGTTAATTTTCCATTATTATGTACATATTTCATATTAAGTATTATTAATTTAATTGTAGCTTGTTCATAATTTATTGCAAATTTATTCCTGGTGAAGTGGAAGGCAAGAAGGCCTTCCATTTTTAACTTCATCTACTGCTGTCCTTTCCATGCCAGTCATCCATAACGTTCTGTCTTGTGCATCTTCTGTTCTCAAGTCTCTATTATTCATTGCCTCCAATAGTTCATATTATGTTCCAAGTTCTTCTCGATCTTCCTTTACCTAATATCATCATTGTATTTGAAAAGTTTTTTTAATTTTCATTAAAAAAACAATGAAGTTGCTTCTCTGTTGATACATTATAAAAATATAATAAATTCTCAAACATGGCTTGTTCCTGTAATTAATAAATCCATCAGTTGTTAATCTAGAAAAAGTAAATACTTAGTGATATTGTAATTATTACGAATCATCTTTTTCTTCTTCTTCTTCTTCCAAATGTAGTATTGGGTGATGATGCCCGTTCTGCGACTACAAAAACTGATCTTTCCATCGGTTGAAGGGTCTTCCGAGGTCTCTTTTGCCTTTAGGGTTGAGGTGGTAAATCATCTTTGGTAAACGGGAATTTGACATTCTCTGGACGTGTTGGAACCATTTAATCTGATAATTTTGTATATGTTCAACCATTTCCCTACTATTCCACTGCATCCTTACCTCATCACTTTTCATTCTATCCCTTAATGTTACTCCAGTTAGTGATCGGAGGAATCTCATTTGTGAACTATTAATGCGGGATTTATCTTTTGCTCGAAGTGTCCAGCATTCACTTCCGTATAGTAGAGCAGGTTTAGCTATGGCATTATGAAATCTCAATTGGATTTCTTTCCTCATTTGTTTTCCAAAATTTCTCCTAATTATACCATTTAATCTGTTATATTTTCCTAAATTTGTTTCCACATCTTTTTGATTATGAAACTGTGATATATTATTACCTAAATAATTAAAGTGTGTTACTTGTTCTATTGGTTTATTATTTATTATTATTTTTACTCTCGAAAGTCCCTTTCCAGTGATTGCCATGGATTTGGTTTTATTTTCAGATATTTTCATGTTGTATTTTTCCAGGGTATTCTGCAATTTAAACACTGATCTCTGCAAATCATCTTCATTCTCCGCTAGAAGTACTTGATCATCTACGAAGATTATTGTTTGTATTTGATTTCCTCTACATATTTTTACTCCTGGGGGGTTTAGTTTTTTCCACTCCTGGACAATTTTATTTAGATATAGAATAAACAGTAATGGAGATAGTTCACATCCCTGTCTTAAACCTTGGTTAATTTTAAATTTATCTGTTATTTTCCCATGATCTAACTTTACTTTTATAAATGTGGTTTCATATAAACTTTTTATAGCATTTATTAGATTATTGGGGACTTGGTAGCTTTCCAATATTTTCCACATTATGTCCCATTTGACTCTATCATAGGCCTTTTCAAAATCTAAAATAATATATATAGGGGGATATTAAATTCTTTCCACTTCTCAGTTAGTTGTTTTATAACAAATATAGCGTCGATACACAATCGGCCTTTTCGGAATCCACATTGTTCCTCTCCAATTTTATCTTCTGTAATTTTCTGAAGTTTTCGTTTTAAAATGGATGTATATATTTTAGATGCTGTTGTCAACAATGATATACCTCTATAATTTGAACAGTTACTTTTTTCTCCTTTCTTATGGATGGGTATTTTTCTCTTCAAATATAATTACTAATGATGTTTTCCAGTCCTGAGGTATTATTCCATGTGCCCATATATCATTAAAAATTTGTACCAATCTAATATAGAGTGGTTTCCCACCATATTTCCAAAGCTCCATTGGTATACCATCTACTCCACTAGCTTTTCTATTTTTCATTTTCTTGATAGTTTCTATCACTTCATCCAATGTTATAGCATTATATTCTTCTGTGGGACAGGTAGGTGTATTTGTTTCTTCTTCCTCTGCATATAATAAGTCTAAAATGCTGTGTCCATTGTTCTGCTGTCATTCCATTTATAGCCAATTTATCCGTACACTCTTCTTTTAATCGCTGGAATACTTTGAAACCATATCTTTTTGCTCCTGTGACATCTCTTTCTATATTTTTTATAAAACTTTCCCATCCTTCATTTTTTAATTTTCTAGATAATTTTCTGACTATTGCTCTTTTGTGTTTGTAATCTATCATCTTTTTAATATTGATTTTTATATTATACATCTCTTTTTTTTCAGAACTTCATCCTCTTCTAAGTAACAGAGCAAAGGATAAGCAACAATCTGGAGGGAAGAAGGCTGCAGGAAGGCCTCGAACTGATGATAGAAAACGAACAAAGTGAATTAAAAATTACATGAGAATAATTTTAAGTATTTGGAGATGGTAGCATTATTACAAAATATTTCTACTATTCTTGGAATTGGAAGATTTGAACAATTGTTCTATCAGTTGTTTTATCCAGCTTGCAAAGTGGAGAAATTTTTAATTATAGAAACTGCAATATGAACTATTGAGGCAATGAATAATAGAGACTTGAGAACAGAAGATGCACTCAGAGAATTACAATCTTGTCTATACCCAGTGGGATAAATGTTGGCTGATGAGCTGGTACCAATAGAAAATTTGCTGTTGCTGCTCTCAGTCATATATATATATATATATATATATATGAAAAGAAAAATAAATGCCTGAACCGGGATTTGAACCCGAGACCTCTCACTTTATATGTAGTGACATAACAACTAGTCCACTCAGCTCCTAGCACAAACGTTTATTATTCCTTCCTTATATATGATTCTCAATATACATATTCCATATATATATATATATATATATAGAGTTTCACTCAACCTGTGGCCGATAGTGGGAAAAGTGATTGCAAGCATTGAGTCATCAACTTGCGCTGCCCACGCTAGTGGCCGCAAGTCGAGTGAACCTCACTGTATATATATATATATATATATACACACACATCCATTTTTATATTTGAAGAGAAAAATATACGCTCAGACTGGGGTTTGAACACAGGACCTTTGGCTTTCTATGCCAATACTCTACCAACTGAGCTACCTGAGCATTCCAATCTAAATGCAATTTTTTCTCTTACACATTGTTAATTACCGAGCACCAAATATTACAAACCGTTCTTCGATCATGCAAATGAGTTTTTTTTAAGAAGACTTTTATTAGGAATTTAAACATTACTTTATAAAGCCAGTAGGGCTTCTTTTGATGTTTTTATCTCTACATTACATTGTGTTTATAGATAAGTGCATTTATTAACATAAATACTATACTTAATTAACCCTTTGCCCAGTTCAATGATTTCTACTAATTAGCTGTGGAGCGACATTCATTTTAGGGTATTTAAATTTTAAATGTCTTCTCGACAATTTCAATTGAAGAATGGCATATGTGGAATAGGTATGGCTACTTCTATGAAAATAATGAGAAACAAATTACAGAATCTGATTGTTTTGTAATTATGAATTTCTTATATTATTTTTCTGGAAAAGCTGACGATAAAACAGAATTGTTTTGAAACATGTTCAAGAACAAATCAACATTAATATTGAGGTAAGATGTCCAGACTAAAAATATACAATTAAAATAACCTCAAAATATAACTTCCTAAAATTAAATATGAATTTCTTGATGAAATAATTATGCATATATGTAAAGATACAATACATGTTTCATATATATATATATATATATATATTTATTTATTTATTTATTTATTTATTTATTTATTAATCCAATCTTAATTCAACATCTTATGGAGATGGCATTGTTTACAATGTCCATAACATATATTTCTAAAATCAATATATTAAGATACCGTATTAATTAGGCTATTTGTAAATTTTAAATTCTAGCTTAAAGTATTATGCCAGAGTTTAAAAAATACTATATATTGCATAGAAAAACAATATACACACAGAGAAAGTAGTATCATTGGTTACATATAGCAAATCCAATGTTCGAATATGGATAAAATATATTTGTTGAAATTTATTAAATTTACCTACAACTTTATTTTCCAATTTATTTTCTTATTACTCTCTCTCTCTCTCTCTCTATTTTATATCTGAAGAAAAAATTCCCCCGTATGCCGTAATAATTTTAATATATCGACAAAACAATGAAGTGTTATACTTTTATAAATTATTTATTATAATTTTGGTCTCTGAATAAAATTTTCAGAGTAATCACCGAATTCGAATCATGTTTTTTTTAACTCTCTAATAACTAAATTATTAATATTTAATTTAGTAAGAGAACTCGCCACTTTCGTGTCTAGCTGTTCTTCTCAATTGCACAATACACAATATTCATTGCTTATATATACATAGTTAAACATATATCATTATAGGCCCTACTTAAAAACATCACAAATTAAACTTTTTGAATTAAAAGAGTAATTATTGTTCTTGTTATAATCAGTGCACTCTGCCATCGACGCTACGATTTCTTCATCACTGTCACTCGTTTGTTCTATATCACTATCTTGCACTAAACTACCCATCCAAGTAGCATCAGAACTATCACTTCATAATTAAATTCCTCTTCTATCGCGGCCACAATATCTTCACTGCACAATGGGTTTAAATTAGAGGTAGTTTTACTAACACATGAACTTTTGCTTTCGCTTGCCATGGTTACAGATAAACTGGTGGAGCCTTTCAAAAATAGGGTTGAAAACACAAAAAAAGTACCGTTAGAATTTTACAAAAATGTATAAAGAAAGCCTTGTTGCCACATTTAATACATTCCACAGATGCCAAAGAATGACTGACATGTCACAGTTTTCCAAGAAAGTGAATGCAAGTTGATGCCAAAGAATGACTGACATGTCACAGTTTTCCAAGAAAGTGAATGCAAGTTGAAATACAGCTGTTTTATAAAGAGGTACGCTTTACTACGTTATACGGGGCAGGGACAAAGCAAGTAAGGTACGCTTTACTACGTTATACGGGGCAAAGGGTTAAGGTAACTGCATGGAAGTGAGCCCTTCACATTATTGTCGTCTCATACACTAATAATTTTCACCTTTTGTTGTTCCACATGCCAAAGAAAATACATAGTGCCCAATAAATTATAATTGATGTCTTATCAATGTAAAAATACTTTCAAATGATAAATTTAATTAATTTGCTAATTTCCTGGATTTTATTTATCCCAATCTTCTAGTCTCTAATGAGTTTAGTGACCCCAAAAACTATGTATTTGACACTAATCTTTATAATTTTGGAAGTTTTATTATTCATCCCATACTAATGGATGTTGAATTTGGACTTAAACAATATCGATACTATCACAAATTCATTTCAGCTACCTTGAAAACTCTAAAATGGGTATTTTTTATAATTTTTACATGTCACCTACCTCTCATTCCTTAGGGTATGAGGGGTCAAACTTGGACTTAAATGTTAATGGGACTTCCACCAAACAGATTAGCAGTTCCGAAAACTTTTTTTTTTACATTACGAGATTTTCTTAATAAGAATCAAATGAATCGCGAATTCTTCTTACCTCATTAATCTATGTTTTTTTAAACAGAACTGCAGTATCAGGAAACACATCGTCCCCCATCTTCAGCTGTTTTTTATTATGCCAATAATTTTCTAAACTGCCATCTGGTGTACTTTTGAAGAACTTTGTAATCAAACTTGGTTCATCTGGAACCTCGAAGTTCATGGTTCTAGTATGTTTTTTTTTTTAATGTATATCTTTTCCCAAACTGTTAATCCAAAGGTTTAGATAGATGTTTCAAAAGTTTTGCTTCATTTTCAATTCTATGATTCTCTAATAAACTATATGCTGCTATAGCTGATTTTTCAATTTCACCATTTTTTATGTTTCTGAATTTTTTTTTTGCGAGTGTCTAAGTTTCTTTTTGTTTTTCCTATATATAAATTAATGAGTAATTTTTTAACATCTTACCTCATATTTTGTTTCTTCAAACACGGGAACTAGTTTTCGAGAGAAGGATCTCTCTCTTTTTCAACCGACAATATGACTACCAGATTTTCGTTGGAATCTCCATCAATAACATTGCCATCTGGTGCTGATTTGACGAACGTGACCTCATCTCAAAGTTCATCAAATCAACACCAGATGGCAACGTTATTGATGGAGATTCCAACGAAAATCCGGTAGTCATAATGTCGGTTGAAAATGAGAGAGATCCTTCTCTCGAAAACTAGTTCCCGTGTTTGAAGAAACATAAAATATGAGGTAAGATGTTAAAAAATGACTCATTAATTTACGAATTAAGAACCTCATAATGTTATTTCCCATATTTAACTATGAATTTCCTATATGTACTTTAATGCAATCTTTGCAATTAATTTGATAAATTCCAGATTTTTTATTTTCTTACCATCCAGAAGTTCATAACAAATTTCAAAAGATTAAAAAAATTGAATATAACATTGGCTCCGATTAACAAATTCAGCCTGGGTAATCTTCTGTTCTATCTATCTTCGGGTTTTTACAGCTGCTGCCGTCTTCCCGTGCCAAACCTCCAAAGCCTACGGTCTTGGGCATCTTCGATGCTTAGCCCTCTAGCTTGCATTACTGTCTTCATGTTTTCCTTCCATGTTAACCTTGGTCTTCCTCTTTTCTTCTTTCTGTTAGGATGTCATTCATATAGTTGCTTCGGCCATCGCTCATCTTCCATTCTTAAAACATGTCCTAACCACTTTAATTCCTTTTCCTCAATTCTTTCAATTATGCTTTCTTCTGCTTCCATTTTGTTTCTAATTTCCTTATTTGTGACACGTTCTAATTTAGACTTTCTGGCACTTCTTCGTAAATAATCCATTTCTAGAGCTATTAGTCTATTCTTGTAGTACTTATTGATTGTCCATACCTCACTTCCGTACATTGCAACAGATTCCACCAATGTTTTACCAATATATTTTTTTGTGTCTTTCCAAATATGCTTATCCCACCATATGGAATTTAATGATGATATTATTTTGCTACTCAATTCAATTCTATGTTTTATGTTCTCTTTGCCTATACCTTCGATGTTATCCATAATCATTCCCAAATATTTAGTTTGTTTCACTTGCTTTATTTGGATTCCATCTTCCAATACTAAGTTTTCTCTTTCATTGCTATTTATTGCCAGATATTCTGATTTTTGTAAATTTACTGTGAGACCCCATGATTCATATGTGCTTTTCAACCTTTTTATCATGAATTCCATATCAAAATTGTCTTGCGCTAAAACCAGTTGATCATCGGCAAATTGTAATGTCAGCAAAAAATCTATTGCCTATTGGGATCCCCATACCTTTGCAGCTTTGTTTCCATTTCGTTAATATAAATTCTACATAAATATTAAATAAGATTGGTGATAGACTGCACCCTTGTTTCAATCCCTTTGAGGTGTTTATAGGATTAGACATTATATTTCCCATTTTAACATAAGCGGAGTTATCTTTATAGGTTTGTTTAATAATTTCTATTAGGTTTCTGTCAATATTGTATTTCTCCAATACTTCCCATAATTGTTCCTCGGAATTGAGTCATAAGCTTTCTCTAAATCTATCATTGTCAAATGGGTTTCTTCTCCAACTGCAGTCCGTTTTTCAATTAACTGTTGTATTGCAAATATATTGTCACACATGACCTTCCTGGTCTGAATCCATTTTGATCTTCTCCTAATTTGTCTTTAACATCTTTTTGTAACTTTGTTTTTAATAACTTCGTAAATATTCTATATAATGTGTTATTTATACTTAGTCCTCTGTAGTTTTTTGCGTCTCTTCTATCGCCCTTCTTGTATATTGGTACTATGTAGCTTATTTTCCATTCATCAGGAATCTTCTGTATTGCAATGCACTTATTATACAAGTCCCTCAATCTACCTATTAAATTTTTTGGGCCATATTTAATTAACTCATTTGGTATGTTTCCCGGCCCTGGTGCCTTTTTATTCTTTAATCTTCTGTTAACTAACTAATAAAAAAGTTGAAGACCACAGACAATAAAAAATCTGGAATTTATCAAATTAATTGCAAAGATTGCAATAAAGTATAAATAAGAAAAACAAAAAGACATATAGACACTCGCAAAAAAGAACACTTTAGAAACATAAAAAATGGTGAAATTGAAAAATCAGCTATAGCAGCACATAGTTTATTAGGGAATCATAGAATTGAAAGAGAAGCAAAACTTTTGAAACATTAAAAAAATTTTTATATATATATATATATATAGAAAAAATAAAAAGAAACTTAGACACTCGCAAAAAAAATAACACTTTAGAAACATAAAAAATGGTGAAATTGAAAAATCAGCTATAGCAGCACATAGTTTATTAGAGAATCATAGAATTGAAAAAGAAGCAAAACTTTTGAAACATCTATCTAAACCTTTGGAATTAACAGTTTGGGAAAATATATACATTAAAAAAAAAACATACTAGAACCATGAACTTCGAGGTTCCAGACGAACCAAATTTGATTACAAAGTTCTTATAAAATACACCAGATGGCAGTTTAGAAAATTACCGGCATAATAAAAAATTGAGTCGTGAAAACAGCTGAAGATGGGAATGATGTATTTCCCGATACTGCAGTTCTGTGTTAAAGAAACGTGAATGTATGATGTAAGAAGAATTCATGATTCATTTGACTCTTATCTGTATGCAGATAGAGACTGAACCTTAAAACCTTAACTTAAACAGCATAAGGAGTTATTAAAATTCATCGGAGAATATATTGTTTAAACAATTCACCTCATAGGATTCATGCTTCCATGATATCGCGATTTCAAACATAGTCATGCTCATCTTTAGCCATTAATTTAATATAGCATAAGGAGTATTACTATTCATCTCAGCAACCCCGAAAATTAAGGATTTGATACTATTTTTTATTGTTATGTTTAGATAGCACCTCCTCTCATCTCACTAATGCACAGTGGGCCAGATATGAAATCTAGCTGGAAAAAAGTATTTTACTCACTCTCACCAATTCTTTTTTCACTCTAATATGATTGCCAGATGACTGTTCTTCACTTATCTGCAAACGAGGGTAGAATTATAAAATTTATGAAGACAATATAAACATTGGAAGTTGCCGATAGTTAAGAACTGTTCTGGCCCGCATCCCAGTTGTGTTCCGAGCTGTGGAAATAAATATGTTCTGTATTAAAGTTCAGTGAGTTGTTGTTCTTATTCTATATGGATACTTTACCTGAAGGTTTGTACTTTTCATTGATATATTCAACATGTTTCTATACAACCAGATATTGTGTTAAATACATGTGGAATCATACCTTCGAAACACTAAAAAACTTACACAATTATCTTACTTTAAATTGAGCTACGAAAAAAACAGTTCTGAACAGTAGTACACATTTTAGTTATAATATAGAGTGATTTATGGACTTTAATTCCCGCACAATAACATGTGTGTGAAAATTATTGCATTTTTTGTAATTAGCTTTCTTATTACAGGAGGCGGCCAGCAGCTGAGGTCTACCGTCGCGCGCAGAGAATTGATTTAATATATGATGAAAAGTGTTCGAGAGGCAATAAGTAATCACTTATTAATAAATTAGAGTTAGGGGATGTTCGGAGAATGTTTTAAAATATATTTTTAAAAACATTTTTTGAAAAGTGATTTTCTAAAATATAGGAAGTTGTGCACAAGAAAAAATTTAGATTTCTACTGAAATATTATTGGCTAGAAGTGAATGTTAAATTATCCATTATTAAGAATTTGGAACAATGACAGTTGTTGGAAAATCCTTTTCCATCTGTTTATGGAATTGTAAGACCCAAAATATCTTTTGAAGAGGCTGGAATAAAAACTAAAAAAAAAAATCTTATTTCTGCTGAAATATGTGTGACTAATATAGTCTTGGGAAAGGTAGCATAACAAATTTGCCTCCCTAGTAGTATTATAGGGTGGGTAAATATCACAACCTCTCTTTTTGGCACCTAGTCTCATGTTAATATATTTTATTGTCAAAAAAGAATGCTTTGTCTGACATATTAGGTTGGGGAGTTGAGCAAGGTGATTTGTAATGTTTCTTATTATTTTGAAGCTATTCTTGGGTTTTTTGAGCAATTTCTTTAAAACATCAGCAGTATCCCGTTTACCATATGACCAAAGTGATATTTCTACTGCAAGGGCAAGTTGATCGCGAGAGAATTTCTTCTTAAGTGAACTTCTTTTTATTCCAGTCTCTTTGAAAGATATTTTGGGTCTTCCAATTCCATAAGCAGATGGAACAGGATTTTCCAATGACTGCCATTGTTCTAAACTAATTCTTAATAATGGGAAAGTTAACATCCACTTCTAGCCAATCAGAATATTTCTGTAGGAATATTTTTTTCTCGTGCACAACTTCCTACGTTTGAGAAAATTGCTTTTCAAAAAAAATATAGTTTTTCCATATCATTTAAAACATTCTCCTAACATCCCCTAACCCTAATTCTTTTACTAAATGATAACTTATTGCCTCTATCAAACACTTTTTTCCATGTTTTTATTATTAATTTCATACATCTCAATGATGGATAAATCATATTTAAGAGAAAAATTATACTTTTTTCCATATTATATCAAACAATTCTCTGTGTGTGATAGTAGGCCTCAGTTGCTGGCCGCCTCTTGTAATGAGGAAGCTAATTAAAAAAAAGCAATAATTTGCACACATGTTATAGTGCGGAAATTAAAGTCCATAAATCACTCTATATTAGGGCCTATAACTAAAATTTGTACTACTGTTCAGAACTGTTTTCTTTGTAGCTCAATTTAAAATAAGATGATTGTGTAAATTTTTTAGTGTTTGGGAGTATGATTCCACATGTATTGATAACATAATATCTGGTTATATAGAAAAAGTTAAATATATCAATGAAAAGTACAAACCTTGAGGTAAAGTCTCCATACAGAATTAGAAGAAAAGCTCACTGAATTTGAAGACACAACGTTAACAACACAACTGGGATACTGACCGGATGAGTTCTTAACTATCGGCGACTTCCGATGTTTTTATTTTCTTCATAAACTAGAATTCTACCCTCCTTTGCAGATAAGTGAAGAACAGTCACATGACAATTATATTAAAGTGAAAAAAAAAAGATACATAGATGAGGGTGAGTAAAAATTGTTTTTTCCAGCCCACTGTGCAGCGGTGCAAGTGGTCAAACTTGGGCTTAAATATAATCAGAATTGTCATCAATGAGCTTAGTGACCCCAACAACTATGAATTAGACACTAATTTTGGACAGATTATTTCATGCCCTCACAGGTGCTAGGAGTCAAATTTGCAATTAAATGACATCTATCACCAGTAAGCTTAGTGACCCCAAAAACTATGAATTTGAACTAATCTTGGTCATTCCTCAACCCCCTTAGGAATCAAACTACCCAATATAGTTCATTGTAATTTATAATTCATAGTTTTTGGGGTCACTAAGCTTACTGCAGAAATGTGTCAGACTTAATCTAATTTTAATCTTAAACAATTGATGATTAATAAACCTGTATGTATTTCTAGAAAAATAATTTTCAAATATAGAAGGGCTATCTTACATTCAGGTAAATGTGAGAAAAACAAAAATGAGAAAGGAAGAAAGTTGCACAAAAAAAGTACCATGAGTGAAATGTAAATAGTTTATAATTAAAAAATGCAAATTATACATGATTTTTTTTTAAATTTATTCATTTAATAAACATTGATAAGGTCTTTGTGATAACAATTTCTAACAAAATTATTTTATCCAATAATGAGTCCACAACCAAGTCTAAATTGATTTTTGCTATGATTCATAACACCACTGAGCGCAAAAGAAAATGGCAATGGCTGTAGCTTCTTTTCTAAAACAGCTCCAACAGTCCAGTTAGAATCAACCATTCCTGCAATTACAGAATATTTAAATTTTTTAAATTTTTTTCATACAGAATATTTATTTACAGCTTACAATGTATTAAATTACAATTTTTCTTTAAAATATTTTTAAAAAGTTGCCAAAGGCTTACTGTTTTAGATCTAGGATGTTTTTTCATAAAACAATTTTAATATTTACTAACACTGGGAATTAGCAGTAAAAGAACATTTTAAATTTCAAAAACTTTCATAATACCAGAGTGAGTTGAAGTGTATACATACATACATACATAGTGTTCTGCCCAAGAGCAAGTCTTTCACCACAAACTCAGCATTCTCCACTCATCATGCCATGTTTGCAGCTTTAATAGGGATGTATAGGTGTGGTAACTTCCCGTTTCTTTCCACACCCCACTCTCTCTTTTGCATCTTAAAATCTTAAAAGATCTTAAGAAGGTCCCGAGGGGCCCCAACTTGGAGGTGAGGAGAGTGGATTTGGCTAAGTTAGATCTTCTGGACTTCACCGAAATTCACCACAGAGGTTAAATATCAGTTCCATCAAGGTTTTTGACCAGATTAAAGATCCAGAAATCGCAATTAGTCTCTGCCCCCCTTGAATTGTATAATATTTAAAATAAACTTATTGATTCTATTGCATTTCAAGACCATCCATAGTAATTCTGCCTGAGGGCAGGTCTTTCACTGCAATCATAGCATTTTCATGCTATGCTTTGCAGCTTTACTAGGGAATTGTAGGTGTGATAGCTTCCTGCTGCTTTCCACACTGATGAAGAATGACAATGATGGCCGGATGATTTTCAGGGACCATTGGGCCCTAAGCTTCCTGACATTTGTCTTACAGGTTAGGAAAAACCCCCCAAAAAAAACCTCACCCAGGAGCCTGTCCTGACTGGGAATCGACCTCTGGCCCGCTGCGTGACAAGGCAGCATGCTACCTCGAGACCACAGCGGTGGACATTTCAAGACCATCAGAATTAAATTTCATCCTTAATTAGCACATACATACATACACACACATATAATGGGCTTCCAATATAAACCCGGACCGGCCTCACGGGGTTTCACCCGTCAGGCAGCGCTCTCTCCTCGTCCGCATTTCACTCTGCCAGCCGCTCGTCCTTGAACTAGTCAGTTTACTATCGTTCGACAAGATGAGACGTCAGCTGACATTAGAGCAGCGCATTTATGTGTGTAAATGTTATTATAAATACGAATCAGCTCGTCGCGTTCGCGAGGAATTTATTCGGAACTTCCCTGGACAATTACCTCCTTCCAGATCGACAATCCACGATCTTGTGACTAAATTTGAGACCACTGGTTCAGTACAAAATAAGAAACACGTGAAGGCGTACGGTTCTCACCAAAGAAAAATTAGACGAAATTGGCGAAAATTTGTGGGGTAGCCTGAAAGACAAAGTGTACAAAACAAATCCGCACACATTGGAAGAACTGAAGAACAACATAAGAAATTAAATCAGAAACTTGACAGTGCCCAAACTACAGCGTGTCAATCTAAATGTGTTTACTCGGTATAATGCCTGTTTAACTGCGGGAGGACAACATTTCCAGCATTTTCTATAAGGTAAGAAACAGTTCAAGGACGGGTGGCAGGCAGGGTGAATTGCAGGAGGAAGAGACAGCACTGCATGCCGGGTGAAACTCCGTGAGGCCGGTCCGGTTTTATATTGGAAGCCCTGTATATAGCCATATATATAACCCATATGTCCCATAGTGGGACCAGGCTAATTTAGTGATGGTGAAATTAAACCTCATAGTGATTAATTCCTATAAAAGTTAAATAATTTAGTGATGTTTATTTACCTACAGATGTCAACAAGTCACATGTGGTTAGCATATCACCCCAATGAGACATCTAGTTGATCCTTAATTAGTAGTAAAAATTAATTACTGCATGGAACATTTCGTTTTATACATATACCAAAATTTAATAATATTTAGTATTAGTTGATTTTATGCCTTTAATAAGAATAAATGAAGCTACTGTGTTGAAAACAGGATAAACACAGGTTCATATATATATTGCTTAAAAGAAACATTTTATGATAGTATTAAATTTGATATATGAGGAGAAAATATTGATGGGAGGAGCTTGTATTTTTAATCGCTATAAAAAATTAATCATGCAGTTAGTTAAAGTAGAAATGCATTTATTTTGTGGGTTTAACATTGCCCATTCTGCTATGATTTTAATTCTAAATAGATTAGATTTTATGACTGGAAATTCTGCTAGAGGTATAGTTTTCATGTCACATTTCACACATCTATGAGACAATGGACCAACATTTCTTCTCAAGAAGCAAAAGCTATCACATTAGAAACTTCATAAACAACCTCTGCATTAAATCAATGTACCTACATATATACAGATGGCTCACTCATAGACTCTAAAGGAGTTGGAGCAACTGGGACTTGTGAATTATTTTCCTTCTATAAGAATGCAAACTGATGCCATTTATACATTCCTACAACATTTATTTTTTAGATCTATTGTAGTAAGAATATTGTCATATTATTTATAGCCATAATAATTAATAGATTCACCAAATCATCCTCAAATTATAAAAATAACAGAAATTCATTCGATGAATAAACAATTTCAAAATTTAATTTTTTAAAAATAATTATACCCATACACTAAATCATTCTGAAAATTCTCATTGGAAAAATCTACTAAACAGTCCTCCTGAATACCATGTAAATCTGCTATAGCAATGTTCTAACTGCTTACTGGTCATGAAATACTAATCTATTCACACTTGCTGTTCACAAGAAATAGTTAATACAACTAAAGAGAAAAATTACTCCTAAACTAGGTTTCAAACCCAAAATCTCCAGCTTTACATACTAGTGGTGCATCAGCTCATAAAGCTGGATATCTTGGGTTTGAATCCTGGAATAGGCAGAAATTTTTCTCTTTAGTTGCTTAATATTCTGTTATAGAATTTTAATCCTTCTCTTCAATGGACCAAATATCTTTCCATATGAACTGAGTGAAGCATGGCTTTTAGGATTTAAAATAATTATTTATTTATTTTCCAAATACTCCAGGTTGTCATTTAAACATTTCTGGTGTTCTCGCCTGGCATTGCATACTTGTAACCCACTTCTGACGTTGGAGCGTCTGGAAGGCGGGGTTACACTGCCCCGATGATATGAGAGTTGATGATGATGGATTTAAAATATAATATCCTGTAAACTGCTTACCCTTAAAGCATAAGTCTGCTTTGGGCAAGTCAACCTGATATCCTATTGAAGCAACTGATTCTTGCATTCTGAAACTTGTTTCAAGCTCAACTCCAAGTTGCAGCTGCTCACTAGCTTTCTGGTAGTAACAAAGGTGTATCCCACTTGCTCCTAGAGTACCACTCAAAATATGATCAGAACCTGCAACAATAAATATCTATAGACAAATCATAAATAAATATATGGTTAAATCTCATAATCAAACTGATTGAGATAAGCGTAGATAAATTAAAATGTTTCATACCTCTCCTTATAACCAGTCTTCTAAGTATATCGCAATTTCAAAGCCTCATCTTCAGTACTATCTTGAGTCATCAATAGTACTGAAGATGAGGCAGCCAAGACATTAAAATCGCGATATACTTAGAAGACTGGTTATGAGGAGAGGTATGAAATGTCTTCTTCAGGTAGAAGCCATTCATTGTGTATTTGTGAATGATGATTCATTGCAATTGAATGTGGGACCGGTAGAGTATGGTAAAGGAAGGATTTCTGCTTGGATGGGAATGAAGCCTGAATTAGCTCAGTGGACGGAGCATTAGCACGGAAAGCTAAAGGTTCGGGGTTCGATTCCCAGTTCAGGAAAAAAATTTTCTCTTTACCATTGATTTACAATAATTTAATTGTGTTTATTAATTTACTTATTTCTATCATAGTAATAGCTTTAGCTTCTCAATATTAATTTAATTTTAATTTATCTTAAATTAAACCTCGTAGTGATTTATTCCTATAAAAGTTCAATTTAAGTGCAGATATTCATCAACAAATACAAGTATAATGTTTAGAATTCTTCGTTGCAAAAGAGCTCCTGTAATATTATGTGGAAATGATGTAATGCTTATACCACGATTCCCAGTATGTGAACATTTGTGAATATTTTATTTTAGAATATTTGATAGGAGGCAGATCCATGGCACAAGTGGTTAAATGCTCACCCTTCACCTCTATGTCCTGATTTCAGGTTTTTGTCACTCCATATGCAGTGCACGAGAGATGAATCAGAGCCAGGGCAGACTTTTCTATTTTCCCCTGCCAAAAACTTCATTTCAGCACTTCTCCATTACTAATATCCATTTTATTTCATTCGACCATAATGGTTTAACAGGTCTGGTCAATTGGCATCCTTGTATATTACAGAATTTCAAAATAGGGGCTCTCATCCTATGCCATTCCTTGACCTTGCAGTATGCTGGACATGAGTTTTTTACGATTTTATTATTAATTTAACACTTCTCATAGAAGGAGAAGCTATGGTTTCAAGCATTTGGCGCGAGGGAATTACAACGTATATAAGAGAAAAATTTGCGTCTAGATCGTAACTCGCCTCGGTAGCTCAGTTGGTAGAGCACTTGGCCTGGAAAGCCAAGGGTCCCGGGTTCGAGTCCCGGTCTAGGCGAAAATTTTTCTCTTCAAATATAATGAGTTTTTTTATTTTAAGATAGGATCAGTTTGCTTACAATGGAATAATAGGAAGAAAATGGTGATTAATATTATTTGTTATAATTCACTTAGCTTTGGTATCTACGATCAACATTAGAGTTTTTCCATCAATATTTAGGTTGCCCTCTTCATCAATTCAGCTATGAATAATAATAATAAACAAAAATTGTTATATCATAACATTTATGTTGGGAATTAACATTATAAGGCTTTCAAATTAATAATGAGTCATACACCATCTCATCCCCTCCATGGTATCTTTACCTTGTCGTGGTGGAGTGGCTTGCATGCTTAAATGATCCCGAGAGCTATGCCGGCGGTAGCATTGATGCTGATAGGGTTATCCGTGCCAGTCTGGTCGAAGGTGAGCAGACGAAAAAAGTACCTTGGTCGAAAGAGTGACGATATTTCACCGTAAAAATACAACCATCAAGAAATAAGGACATGGGTTCCACTGGGGTAAAATTTTCCGGAGGTCAAATAGTCCCCCATTTGGTTCTCTGGGCAGGGACTACTTCAGGGAACCCATGCCAAAGGCTCATATAGAGAGCTTATGTCCGCGTGGCCATGAACCTACGGGTTCGATAGTGCCAGTGAGTTAGTTACACCATCTCATCTCACACACTATGTGTTCTTCACAGCACAGGGCCATGGTTTCAGGAAGTCATTTCTATCTTCAGATATATTTCCAACTAAATTATTGTAAATCAATGGTAAAGAGAAAAATGTTTGCCTGAACCGGGAATCGAACCCCGAACCTTTAGCTTCCCATGCTAATGCTCTGTCCACTGAGCTAATCCAGGCTTCATTCCCATTCAAGCAGAAATCCTTCCTTTACCTTACTCTACTGGTCCCACATTCAATTGCATCTTCTAAATGTCATTATCTTGCTCACCAGGAATTTTAAAATTAATGGATCTCAATTTGTTCTTCTGAATGTATATCTTTTTCCCAAACTGTTAATTCCAAGGACTTTGCAAAATGTTTCAAAATTTTAGTTTTTTTCTCTTCAATTTTATGATTCTCTACCAAACTATGAGCTGAAATCGCTGATTTCTCAATTTCACTGTTTTTAATATTCCTAAACTGTTCTTTTGTGCAAGTGTCCAAATTCCTTTTTGTTTTTCCTATATAATATATGTTGACCACACTGGAATATTAATGGGCTAATTCTAATTTCAATTGTCCTCAATTAAAATTTTACATAAGCACAACAGTGGTTTACCATGAATTTTAACAGTATTGATCTTATAAGATACATTGCCAATTTAAAGGTAATTAAATTGTATGGTACGGTAACATCGCAGTTGCTAGAGTAAATTTTAATATTGGTTTTCATGTAAACCCTCACTTCTAATGATCAGAATTCTTTGATTTTCGGAGAATACCTTCCTTGTTTTAGTTTAATAGCATATACCAAGTTTCAGTGTGAAGAATATAAAATTGCGATATTTGTTTTAGGTGAACTCGTAATCTAATGATCCAATTTTGCTGGTTAATGAACTCAATTTTACTTTTTTTTAAATGCTATATCCCAAGTTGGTTCTGACAAACAAAAATTGCAGCCGTAGAGCATTAATACACACACAGATATACACACATATATATAATTTTGGTCATGGTCATTTTTGATATCTAGTAGATAGGTTCAGCGGGAATTTGTAAATTTTTTCAAAAATCTTTTCATGAGAACAACCTCATTCCTTCCAAATTTGCTAAAATGGATTGATGGTTGTTTGTTTTGTCACAAGTAAGTATAAAATTCATTGCTACATAAAATTGAAGAAAATATTTTAATAATGTGTCATTGTGCCAGGTCTCAAGGATATGAGGATTTGTGCAATGTGTTAATATTTATCACCTGTATATCTTGCAGCTGCAGACAACACTGCAATCTCTCCACCAGGAACATTAGGCCCATACTGATAAGCAAGTTCTGCACCTAGTGCAACCCTTGATGTGACAGACTGCAGGTAATGTGCGACTAGAACACCTGCAAATATTAATTATTTAAATGGCACATATTAATGCACAATACTCAATAACACTACATTCTGAATCAAACTTACAAAGCACAGTAAATTAAATACGAGAAATTGAAACAAATCACACGAAAATTTGCAGCAGTCAGAGACATGTAGGGGGAAAAATAATGGCTAAGTAGCAAACATTTATTGTCACAGTCTCCTGAAGATTCTGCTGACAAAATATCAAGTTCAAGACCATGGCAATCTCATCTGGAAAAACTATATTGCAAGAATTTTGAATATTTTTTTATTTTGAAATTTTTACACATGTATTAAAAAAAAAACAAAAGTAGAGTTAAAACCAATTTCAATATATTATTTCATTCATTCAATCAGCTATAACGGCTAGGGACCCAAGATGCTGACCACATGTTATCCCTGAATTGGCTAGATGATCATCCACATCTGTAATTAGTACATGTGGATGTGAGGCCAGCACCTGATTGGTAGGCTAAGGGCTTCTAGCCTTGTTGCACTATATAATTATTATTTCATCCATTCATTAAAAACTTCAAAGAGTTATTTGATTACTTCATCCACAATAGTACAATAGCTTGTATATATTTCTTACCTGACTCATTGATGATATCAATGTTTCCCATGGTCATTGTGCCAGTGAAGTCATCCCCCCTATACTCTGTACTCAACTGTGAGGCAGCGAATTTGTTGCCCTGAACTTGAGCAACTAACTTGGTTCTGATTCTCTGACCAAACTGGTGTATGACATTGGCATTCAAGTTTCCACTAGGATCAATATCGCCTAACAAGATAGGAAATGCTTCATTGGGTGAGATTTGTTTTGTCCCAACATACGTCGCTCCAAATCGGTAGCATGATGGAGTTATCCCACTTAAATTTACTGTATGTGAGACTTGGAAATGATTACTTAAACCTTTATTTACCATCAGCTTAGCACCTTCAAATGTCATCGGAAACACATCTGGAAAAGAGGTCACTTTATATTAGAATCATAAACAAAATATAATTGGTGGATGTACTGCCTAATCCGGCAGAGAGAATTTTTTTAAATACTGTTTATTTTAATATAAATATGGATATGCTGTGACATGCACAAAAAGAGCAACCTCGTTCACTGCATTATCCATATAAAACAATAGGGATAAAGTTTCCACTAAATGCAGTAAAATATGTTTCTAAGTCTTAGGCAGACACCACTAGCATGCACCAACAAACACAAAGTGGTTTACACTATGGAATCACGTGATGCTGCCAACATATACATGATATTTAATGAACCTAAAAGCTAACCTAACGCAATTTAAGTACTCTATCCTGTGAAAGATCAACCTAAAAGCTAACCTTATGCAATTTAAGCACTCTAACCTGTGAAAGAATGTGACGCCCAAAAATAAATAGTAAGTTCTGAAGTACATACTCTATGTTGACTGCTCTGGAACATGTGTTATATAGAATATTTGTTAAAATCAATATGGCTGCCACATCTTTATGTTACATACGTAGTTATGATGCATACACATGGTGTCTGCCTGGGACTTAGAAAAATTTCTCATTGTGCTTAATGGAAACTTTAGCCAAACATAGTTATTACAGTGAATTTTTCAGCAGTATCCTGAAAAAATAACCACAGAATCTTGTTGTTTCTATGTCAATTTTTTTTTTTGCTAAAAGCCTAACTGAAATGTAAACTAAAACTTTGTTAATGAAACCAATCTTACTTTTTTTTGCAGCATGGATATTTATTTAGGGAATATGTTGCTGCAACTATTCTAAGTTTGCTTTAAAATTTGACTAAAATACAACTTTAAGAACTACTCTTATTTACATTTAAGAACAACCATGCACAGTGAGCTCCCACTTACAAATCAGGGTGATTGATTGGTACATAACTAATTAATCAATGGCACTATCAAACTCATAGATTCATGGCCATGTGGTCATAAGCTCTTCATACATCCTTAAGCTGTTTTCCATTCATCCCTTGAATATATTACATCATCCCATTCCTTAAATCATGATTAAAACTGACTAATGTTTTCCATTCATCCCTTGAATATATTTACATCATCCCATCCCTCAAATCATGATCAATAATATTTTTCCACCTTATTCTTGAGCTATCTACTGGGTGCTTTGTCTGTTTTCCTAGGAGTTTTGATTCCCTCTTTCATTCCCCATGTAGGCTAGTCCCATCCCAATCTACAAGACTTAACTGTTCTTATTATATCTGGTTTCCGATAAAGATTATGTAATCCACTATTATTTAGCTTCACCTGTCTGTTCATTATTTTTTTGCTTCATTGGTACATATTCTAGTTTTTACTTCACCCTAACCTAACTTCCAACATCTCATAAGAAAATACATGTAGAAATATTTTTACCTTTACACTTCTTATGCAGTTCCTCCACTGAGCCTGGATTTTCTAATCCATTTTGACTCTCTTGTGATTTTGGTTCTGGAGCTTCAGGTTTTACATATCCAGGTGGAATACCGACTGTAGGTGGGGGAGGTGGAGGCATGGAACCCGGTGGAGACGAACTTACGCCGGATGGTAGACTTGCAGCCATGGCATTACCCATATTTTTGTTTTAAGATGCTAAACTTCCAAAATACGTAAAAATTATAAATACTTTCTGCCTCACCAATCACTTCAAAATTTACACTCTACTTATGCACAAATGAACCATGCCATTTGTATATTCATTCCAAATTGTTGTTTGATCCTAAACTACGATTTTCATTGGTAGATCAATAAGTATTCCCATTGAATGTTTCAAATTTAGATCACGACTCGACTAATAGATCACACTTCATTTTTTTTTTATTATTTAAAGCAATGATTTCCATGTAATGTTGCTGTTTTTATTGTATTACAAATAATTAATTAGTCGCTTAGGACATCAGATTATTTTTGTGCTTCATTGAAGCATTGTATATTGAATGAACTGGTTCATTGTGGGTTATCGCTGAACTGGTGACTTTGAAAAAGAAACGTTAATCATCTTCAAGCATTTCAAATCAATGAATACGGATTCTCTGCAGGAGAATTGTGGGTAATTTTGTTACAGAAGTGAAGAGAGTAAAGTATTTTATTTTAATTGTAATTATTGTTGTATTTACATAAGAATGTGTTACCGTGGACGTTTACATGACTAATTGAAAATGTAGTGTATCATTAGTGTCTGTCAAATATTGCGGTATGGCGAATGTGCCTATTTTTATTGTGTACGTTTGGTATTGGCCTATGTGTTGACGTTTTTACATAAAACCAACCAATAGTTCTTAGCATCAAATATTTATTTTTAAGACTTAGTTTACGTCATATTTAAATATTTAACATTCAAACTTTTGTTTAATATATTACTATAAAGGTAATGATGTATGTTAAGCCTATAGTGTAAGTTATGCTATGGCAGAAATATTGACACATTGATTGTAATTCTGATATCCAATAATCATACATTCATATTTCTATAAAAAGTACTTACAAGCAACACTGCTACAATGTTGCATCTGAGACTTCCAAATTCGGATAATCCATTCAAGAATTATTTTTTGTCGTGCTCAAACTTTCATAATGAGCTCAACTTTAGAATACTTCGTCCTATGATTTTCCATATTACATTCATATAATACTGTTATTCTACGCACTTTTTCCGTCATTACTAACATTAACATTTAGTAGTATTTTAAGCATTTTGTGACAATACTTATAACTTTTATTTTTACAATCCTTAAATATTTATCTAGATATGCAAATTGCCGCATTTACCTCTCAATGATATTTTCCAAGTTCTGCAGAATCATACTGTGCATGCGCAAATGCTTAAAGAAACTTCCGCCAGATGACCGACATATCTGTGAAATCAGAATAACCAACATTTGTATTTCCAAAACATTTTAAAAAGTGGATGTTCACACACTTCATTTTGTTAGTTTCCGATGGGACAAGTCAATGTACACTAGATTGGTTTATAAAATAGTATATATATATAATTTATTTCATTAGGTTCGAAAGGGCAGGTTTGTGTACAACCATTTCTTATAAACATATTTGGAAATTTATTGCAAAGGTTGGTCAAATCGATTTCACAGATTTCTTAAAAACATATTTGGGAATTTATTGCAAAGGTTGGTCATACCAATTTCACAGATATGTTTGCCATCTTGCAGAAGTTTCTTTAAGCATTTACGCATGTGCACCATGATTCTGCAGAACTTAAAAAGAAGTTCATTCATTGGACGAAGTATTTTAAAGTTTTTCCTCCATAATGCTCATTTGTCTATTTTATATATGAGTGAGCGGTTTCAATCTTGTCAAGTCTCTGACCCACCTTGAAGAATATTAAACTTTAGGAGACTTTGAAATGAAATTAATGGTTATTTTTCAGGAGAAATCGTGCACTATTCCCTCACTATTATTTAAAAGAATTGAAAAATGCACAAATTTCGTTATAAAAATGTTAATAATTACTTCAGGAATATATGTTTCTTTTTTTAAAATCCTCAAAATACCTTAAAATTTAATAAGTTTACATAAACATAACTTAGAAATGATCATAATATTGTAACAACCTCACTGATTGATCAATATAATACTCTCTTGTGACTGTTTATATGGAGGAAATAGAATAGCCAACAAATAAAAAATTCTCTAAAAAAATTATTGTACAGTTGTGCAGTTTCCTCATGATATTATTACAAAAAAAATTAAGATAGCTGTAGATGTCTCTACACAACAAATTACTCACTATTATCAGAAATTTCACCTGATTATGTTCATAATGTTAACTAAATGTCAGCTAACCTACACCTATGCAATTTGCGATTTAACATGCCAAAATGTCCCTAAATGTACAGAAATTGGTTTTCTTTATGAATTTTAAGTTAATTTATATGAAATTCAAATGAATTATTCTTTCCTTTGACATTTCCATCGCTAACTCCTCTTCACCACAAAACAATTGCAAACAAAATAAATGGTGCTATATTCTGATGTTTAACAGAAACTAAGTAGAATTGTATGAAATTAATCTTTCCCATAACTAAAAATCTGAAATGTGTGATATATATGCACATGAAATTACCTTTTAATAATATTTGCATAAAATTACCTTTTCATCAAAATATTCACATCAAATTTGTCTGTTCATAAAAATATGTGTTTGAAATTGCCTTTTCATCAATTATAAATGTCTGGTAAACATGCACACAGTATTGTCTCTAATGGAAACTTCAGTAAACTGTAGAGAGTTATTGCTGGAATAAATCACAGATATTGCCACTAAACATTTTACATATAGTGTAAAACATAATTTGATATGTTGGCAACAAACGATAATTATTGATATATTTAGCAGCTAGTGAGTGGTCCATGTGTAAATGTGTACAGCCTCAGAATTGCTCATCATTTCTAGTTCACTCAAATATCCATCCATAGAAATTCTGCCCGAAGGCAGGTCTTCCACTGCAATCATAGCATTTTCATGCTATGCTTTGCAGCTTTACTAGGGAATTAAAAGTGTGGTAGCTTTCCATTGCTTTCCACACCAGTGAAGGATGATGATTATAGCCAGATGATTTTTGGTGACCGTTGGGCCCTAAGCTTCCTGACATTTGTCTTACAGGTGAGGAAAAATCCCGAAATAAACCCCATACAGGAGCCTGTCCCGACCGGGAATTGAATCCAGGCCCGCTGCATGACGAGGCACCACGCTATCTCGAGATCATAGCGGTGGACTACTGAAA
The DNA here is from genome assembly GCA_030220185.1 of Diploptera punctata. Classification (NCBI taxonomy): domain Eukaryota; kingdom Metazoa; phylum Arthropoda; class Insecta; order Blattodea; family Blaberidae; genus Diploptera; species Diploptera punctata. Next base: position 3,887,307 of record JASPKZ010003852.1, read on the forward strand.
TATATCAATAGTTATTGCTTGTTGCCAACATGTTTAATTATGTTTCCGCTCCCGGTATAGCAAAATGTTTATTCAATTGTCTGCTTAAGGCTAAATTTGTACTCAAGTTTCCACTAGTGGCAATTTAGCATGCATGTTTATTAGACCTTTACATTTGATAAAATGGCAATTTGATGTACATATTTTGATTTGTATTGTATTGTAAGCCCATGTTTTCCCTTTACAGAGATTTAGGCGCTCTCCCCCTATAGGGAAGAATTTGAACCATACTAATTTAGTTACACTTGTTTTCATATAGATGTCATTTTGAGTGGTCTGTGGTTAACGTTCTGCCTCATACTGACATCTAGGAAACCGAGGTAGTACTAGGATGGGAAAATCGGTTAATTTTGCTTGGAGGCCTTTTCATTCAGGCTTAAGGATATTTTAAAAGCCTGAAAATCTTCAGACTCGGGACCCACAGCTTAAAGTCCCTCCCGGAGGACTTGCTCTTTGGATTTTTCTGTCCTAAAAAATCCATCAACCCCGGCTGGGTTTGAACCCGTGACCCTCGGGACCAGAGGCATGGTGTATAACCACTAGTCCTCTGTGGATTTTGATGTAAAGACAAATTGATGCACATATTTGGTGATCATAATTTGTCAGAATTCTGATATCCATTTACAGTTGATATACTCAATCTATCTCATTACTTGAAAAAAAAAAATGGGCAGTGAGGTTAGAAAATTGGCAAGTTAGTATAACCTATACTAGATTAGTTTACAAGAAAATATGTTATCATATATATTTTGATTAAAAGGAAATTTGATGTACCTACGTATTTTGATGATCATTTCTTAGAATTTTGGTGATGGATTGTAGTTTATATATTCAATTTACCTTGTTAGTTGAAAAAAATAAGCAGTTAGGTGAGAAAATGGGCAAATTAGTGAACACTGGGTTAGTTTACAGTTTATTGGATATTATAGGCCTATATGCAATTTATTTTATTAGGTTTTATTTAGTGTGATAGGAGATATGCTTCTGTACCTGGATAGAATTTCCAATAACAGTGAATGAACTTCATTTTTTGTATTAAATCAGAAAACTGCATGAGTGTGCAATATATCTTGATTTTTTATTATAGTGTACTTTCAATAGGTTGACTTCTGGTTTATTTATGAAAACAGCCATCACAGAGTACATATAGCCTATTTCTCCTTGAAGCCATGTGCAATTATAAATATGGTGATTTCTAGCTTATATTTACATGAACTCCTCATTTCATTCCAAGGCATTTTAAGGATTTTTCTTGGGATAAAAATTCATATATACGTTATATTTGAAGAGAAAAATTTTTGCCTAGACTGAGACTCGAACCCGGGACCCTTGGCTTTCCGGACCAAGTGCTCTACCAACTGACCTACCAAGGCGAGTTGCGATCTAGATGCAAATTTTTCTCTTATATACATTGTAATTCCCTTGCGCCAAATGCTTGAAACCGTAGCTTCTATCTTTGCAAATGGCGGCTTCTTAGTTAAAAAGACATTTATTAGGAATTTAACACTACTTTATAAAGCCAGTAGGGTAGCTCAGTTGGTAGAGCACTTGGGCCCGGAAAGCCAAGGGTCCCAGGTTCGAGTCTCGGTCTAGGCGAAAATTTTTCTCTTCAAATATAATTTGTCCTTCAATGAGAAGTGTTAAATTAATAATAAATTCGTTATATACATCCTTGAGGTAATTTTTTTTTTTTTCCTCCGCAAGCATAATTCCAGTGTTCATCGTTCCAAGATTTCCCTAATTTACTTTGTTAGGTAGGTAAAAATGGACAAGTTAGTGTACATCCATCTTTTAAAAATATGTTCAGAAATTCATTGCAAAGATTGGTCATACCGGTTTTACAGATAATGTTTCCATCTGTTGGTAATTTCATAAGCCTTATGCATGTACACTACTATTCTGTAGAAAGTAGAAAAAATTGTTGAGTGACATATTGGAAACTTTTTTTCTAGCAACATCTCCTGGTAAATGACTAGTCTCTGTCCAATGTAAGAAGCACACTTTGACATTTAACTTCCGAATGTATTACTCTGCGTAGCACATGTAAGAGTGCAAATGAATTCTGTCAGCTGTTGTTACAAGCCGATAAATTAATGCACAACAATCGTTTTAATTTTTAATGTTGCAGGCTGTATTAACATTTACAATGGTTTGTCGAAAACTAATTAAATTATAATTGTTGATATTAAACAGATTAATTCAAATCAAACATTTATATTAAAATAACCGAGTTAAGTTAACATAAACTACCTGATAGCCGCCATATTTGTAACTGACATTCAACTTCTTTTCAAGAATCATTCAGTTTCAAACAAATGCGAATTTTCAATTGGTCTCCGACCTTCGAAGAAGTATGTAGGTATATACTGTATTCTGATCAACTATAGTTAACATATATAGCTTTAAATACGTAACTATAATAATCGAGTACATGATCTATTTTTTTGCTTATGCTGAACTGTGCTTTGGTCTTGAACGAATCGCAGTAACTGTAACAGTCACGTGCTTCATGCATTACCCGCCCATTTATTTTCCTGAAGTGTCTTTCTTAGACTGGACAAAATATAATATAATCTAGTAAACAAGGAGGATATCATTAAGTCACTAAACTATTATTGTTCATAATTATACAAATTATCTTGCCCTGTTGGTGAATAGTTCAACTGCATGCATATTGTAGTGAACAATTCCTTTTTAGATTAAAAAAATTATACTTTTCTTTCCCTTTTTGATTATGTGTTGTTTTGATCAACTTCCTAATTTTGACCAAAGAAAAAATTACAATTTAATTAAAATTACAGTGGGAGGAAACACTATGAGGTATTTATATTAATAAATGAGTTGAAGAAGATGTTAAATTAAAAAATTACAAATTGGTTAGTTTTTGCAGCCCATTTTACAAATAGTGCAGAAAGAAATATTAAAAGTTCTATTGTATGTTAGACTCTACTAAAACTACACAGGATTCTCTCTAATGTATTAATGACCATTCTCATTCATTCATCATCCTCAACAACAGATTTGATTAATAATAATTTTTGTTTTCTTCAGTTAATACAACCTAGATCATAATAGAGAACAATATTTTGTTAATTAAATGTAAGAAAGAATCTGTTAGATGGCATTATATAATGTATGTATATACCTCATATATCCCATGGAACACTGATTCTCCCAGTGGGAGTTTTTTAACCAAGCCAATTTAGTTATGCTTATTTATCTATAGATGTCAACAAGTGAACTGTGGTTAGCTCATGGCTTCAATGAAACATCTAATAAGCATAATAAATTTGGAAATTTTAACATTATGAGGTTTTCTTAATAAGAATCAAATGAATTGTGAATTCTTCTTACCTCATATATCTATGTTTCTTTAAACACAGCACCACGGTATCGGAGCTGTGAAAACAGCTGAGGTGGGAACAATGGTTCTCCGATACTGTGGTGCTGTGTTTAAAGAAACATAATATATGAGGTAAGATTAATTCATGATTCATTTGATTCTTATCTAATTGGCAACTAAGGTATTATTTGGATAAATGAAGGTTGGTTAAATTTCGTATAGAGGCCTTTTATTCAGACTTGCATTCATTTACAAGCCTGAAAACTTCAGACTTGGAACCCATGGCTTAAAGTCTTTCACCACATCTCTCTGTCATTCCAATCTTCCATCGTCCAATCCTTTTTCCCCTTCATACTGCTTAAAATACCACCAATATCCACATTATTTTTTACTGTCTTCTTCTATGGCAATTTGTCTATCTTGAGACTCGAGGATTGCATATTCTATTGTAGATGAAGTTGATAGAATTTTTTGAATGAGGAAAATTCAAAGGCAAGACTTCCTTTGGAGGGAATTTAAATGTCATCAACTTGTATGTCACAGAGATGCATGGCACATTAAAAAACTCTTGAATATAAGAGGCAAATCCCTGCAAAATTTGCAGATGCTAGATATCACCTCTGGCATCATGATCAGGCATACATCAGAAATAAACTGATAAATAATTTAATATTTCATCGTTCTGCCTTCAAAATCAACTATGTGAAAAAACAAAATTTTAACAGGAGACAAAAAATTTCTTAGAAACATGAATTTAATTTTTTTAAAGAGAGATGCATTTCTTTTATACTTCCATATTGTTATGCAGAGATCAACCGTGAAACAACTCTCAGTGTTAGCATAATTAGAACTTTTACAAAACCTACAATTGATTTTAATTGTGCCTATTTCTTCACATAGCAGAATAAGTTAGAAATATATAAGGTTTACTGTACCAAAATATTAAAGAAAATCATGGTACATATATAATAATAAAATTAAAATTTTATTTATTTCCAATCACTATAATGTCTTTTCAGGGTCTAAAATAATTTCCTGAGGAAAAATCACAATCAGTTTCTATAAAGTAATGTAGTTTCAGTTAATATCATTTTAATGTTTTTATTATTTGTTTTTAAGCATCTTAATGAGGGACAAATTATATTTCTAGGTGTATATTTTTCTTTTCAAATATAATTATCATTTTACTTTCACTCTTCCTTTGTACCTTATTTTATTGCTAGTTTTGTTTTTCAATTTTGTTAATTTGGCCATTTTAATTTTTGTATTCGAACACCATGTTGTTGCAGATACTGTCTCATAAATAATGTATTTTTTTAACTAAATCAAACTTGATGCTATTCTTTTTGCAGATGATTTAGCTCTTCTGGCACTTTCCGAAAATGATTTGCAACGATCAATTTATAATTTACAAAAAATAGGTGCCAAATTTAATATGGAAATATCAATTAACAAAACTAAAATTATGGCATTTCATGGGAAGGACCCCATACAAAGTAAAATCTGTATCCAGAATAAAATTTTAGAGAGATCTAATCAATTTTAAATATCTTGGATATTATCTCTCTATCTGGGATGAAAAGGATATCCCTGAAAAAGTTACTAGTTATAATAAAAGTTTAGGAATTATTAATCAAGTTATGAAACCATCCCTTGTACAAAAAAACACCAGATTACGTTTATATAACACTTTGGCTAGACCAGTGTTGACCTATGGTAGTGAAGCATGGACACTAAGAAAACAACATGAAAGCAGAATAACGGCTTGTGAAATGAGATTCATGCGCAGAACAGCGGGTTACACCAGATGGGATCGGAAAAGGAACACCGATATCTTAAAAGAATTGAAGACTACACCAATTTTGGAATATATTAAACAGTACCAACTAAATTGGAAACACCATCTTGAAAGAATGAGTTCAAATCGGATCCCCAAAGCTATTTATAATTATATACCAAGAGGACGAAGATCACTGGGCCGTCCTATGAAACGCTGGAGGGAAAATTTTCTATAGGATCGTAACAGGCCTTGGCCTAATACTTGGAAGGAAGAAGAAGAAGAAGAAAGAAATTTTATTCTGAATGTTTTCTGAAAAGAAGTTGGAACTACTTTTCAAAGTAGAGACCATCAGATTCTATGGTCTTGAGCCATCTTTTAACGAGATTTATTATCCTGCGACAGTACTTGTCTCTGGTTTATGATGACAAGAAATCTTGAGACTTGCTTTCACAGCTTCAATGTTTTTGAAATTTCACACAATAAATAGGCCATAGATTGAATCAGATGGTAATCTGAAAGAAGAAGTTCAGGACTATGTGGTGAATGTGATAGCAGTTTGATTCTTCTCAATTCTTGAATTTTTGTCATGGTTGTTCATGCAGTATGGAGTCACACATTTTCCTGCAAGATAACTATTTCAGTTAACTAGTGCTGAGCGTCTCCATCTCAAAATTTCATGACCTTGTTCCACTTGTTGAGAATAAAGATGCATATCAACTGCACAAACTCCTAGTGAATCATACCTTCAAAAATTTTACATTAAACACCGAGATTACTTATGAGACAACCTAATAAATCATCTGAAATAAAAATATAAATTACACTAGTGAGAAAAATAATAGAATTACTAGATTTCAAGATTTTGGAAAAAGAGCTACTGAAATTTCAAATGGTCATAAAATGGGATGATAATCTTTAAGCATTTACTTTTAAGTCCTTGCGGTTGATATTTTATTTAAGAAATGCTGGTTGTTCGTTATACAGATTTTTTTGTTTCTGCTGTCAATATATTTATTCTCTCTTCTTCCTGTGGTGAGTTTTCTTCCATTCCTCAGTTTGTCTGAGCTTGTAAAAATTACACTGCCCTTATATAATAATAAATACAATACAATAATAGACAACTACAGTTGGGTCTCCAACTTTTTTCCCTCATCTTAACGTTAGTGTAGTCATACAAATACTCTTTCTCATAGTTTTTTTTTTAAAAACTTGTGATCATCTGATCAGTATAATTTACATCATAAGATTGCTTCTTTCTTGCTTGTTGCATTTTGTTGATATAATTACATGGTACATATATGGGAGGCGTAAAATTTTTTTCTAATATTGAATGTACACTATCAACTAACATCATAACTTGTTCCTTTTTCAATATAATTTCTTAAATTTGTATCTTATATTTTAAAATAATTGGAATTAACATTATGAGGTTTAATTTAATAATTGGATTTGTATTTTTTAAACATTCTTATCTCATATGGTAGTTTTGTTGGACATATGTTTCAAGGCTGTTGCACTGACTTCAGCATTTCACAAATTGATTTTTTTCTTTTCTTCGTGTTGTTGGCTCTGGATCTGTGTTCCAAAGAACTTGGTAATGAGGCTCCTTTCTCTGGGAATTTCATAGTTCATAATTTTCTCCTTGTTCTTCTGTATGTAAATTTATTCCCATATTGTGAGTTCATTGGTATTTTCTGTTTTAATAATTTTGTATTTAAATCTATTTTGTGTTTTTCTGACCAAACATGAACTGCCACTGCAGATTTTTCTACCTCTCCTTTTTTTACATTTCTTATGTGTTCTTTAGTTCTAATGTTTAAGTTTCTCTTTGTTTTCCATATGCATACTTTATCACAATCTGCACATTTTATTTGATATATACCTGATTTTTTATTGTCTTCAATTTTTTCATTTTTGTTGGTTTTCATTCATGTATCAGGTAACTGGTATTTTAATTTCAACTCCTCCTTTATGCCACACATAAGAAAAAATATCCCTTTTGTTGGAGTTATAAATTGTGCATTTATGAACTTGCAACATTTTAATAATTCTCTTATACACCAATAATTTAGAACAATGTAATGTACCTTGAGCATTAACTGATGCAATCAAAATTCTATCATATAGACCTATCAGGAAAATGGCACAGGTTTTAACTTCATAAACTTCATTCTTGTCCTCCTCTATAAGATATACAGTATCACAGTGATCTTAACAAGATTTGAAAATGGACATATTCTCTTCCATCAAAATTTCACAAACTTTTTCCTCTTTACCGATACATGTTTGATTTCCTTGCACCATGCATCATATACCTAGTGCATGTGCGCTGTTGATTGAAATGCTAGCTCAACATACTATCTCAAGGATAATGCTCGATCTAGCTCCTCTGTTTAATAACCCCTACAGACAGGTTTGCTGCTTCCATTATTTGAGCAGTATTTGCATTGCATTGTCTCGTTATCTTGCAGACTGTTGTGCAGTTTTTGCACATATCCCAAGGGAACCTGTTATATTCTGGAATACTATCCTTGATAAAACTTAGCCATTTTTATGGTGCCTACCCTTGCAACTTGGACATGCCTGTTAAGGTTTGTCCACATGCAGTTAGTTATAGCAAGAGCTAGCCTTGCCTATCTTGGACTGGGTTAGTAGTCTTGTATGATTTCAAGACTAGAAGTTTAAATAAATTCCTATCTTAAAACACTAACATAGAACTAGTCTTAAATAAGAAAAGCATATTCTTTTCAATTCCCAGGTTTAAGAGTTTATCATCTATATTGTGAAGTTCAAATGGATTGTATTAAATCCATTAAATAACAAACAAATTGCATTTTTTAAAATGATTCTAAAACTTGAAAACTTCCTTTATTGCAGATATCTGTAGTCGTGTGTTATTTTTAATTTTAAGATATTCCGGACTATGTGACCGTGGTCCATGACTAGTATTTCTTCCAGGCATTTCTCTCTTGACTACAGAGAGCATCTTCGGTGGCGAGTACTTTTAGGTAGTGTTCCCTGGTTGGAGACTCGACCAAGGAACACTACCTAGAAGAACTCACCACTGAAGATGCTCTCTGCAGTTGAGGGAGAAATGTCTGGAAGAAACACCAGTCATGGAACATGGCCACATAGCCCAAAATCTCTTAATATTATGATTACTGGTTAAGCCTGCATTCAATTGTGTGTTATTTGTTAATACATTAAGTGTTTGATGCTAAGTATTGTAGGTTGTTGACATTAGCTGGGCCATATATTTTATAGTGTTGACTACATATGTAAATAATTACTGTACTTGGTAATAATTAGTGATTCAAGTAAATTCTGCATATAAGAACGATATGAAATTTAGTATTATATACTGTTCATCTTCTGCCATATACAGAATATAAAACTTAATAAAAAGAGTAAGTATGGAAGTTTCAGCAGATGTGGGTGATTCATGGAAGAAAAAAACTGCTTTATTGTATGGGCTATATGCTAGCATGAATGTGGTTAATTGTGAATAGCATGCTTCCTCTACAAATGGCTGTCACGTTTCCTGAAGAACTGAGTTCATCTTCATCCCATAAGCAGCTTGATGGAACCTAAGCTTGGAAGGAGCAGAAGATGTACCCTTGATGGGTTTCACCGGCTTCTCGTTGGAATGTCATGACATTCCATTGCCGACGCGTGGTAATCACGGTTGAAGATTCCTGCAGAGTCATGTCTATGCAGCGAATAATTCGTTGGCAGCAGCATTGCCGTCGGTCCGCTAATCGAGCCACACGCGTTCGGTTCTGCCGAGTCTGTTGTAATTCGAAAGCTGCTGACCATAACCGGATACCTGTGCTTAAAATGAGATCAGCACATTCGTCGAAGTAATGGCTTCAAAGCCATCCGGTTTTCGTGATTTAGCATCGTGGTGCCTGCAGTTGGATGAAGCCGGTTATTGGATGTCGTGGAGCTTTTCTTGAATGATATTCTGTGGTCCTCGAGATATGGGGAATCATGAAATGGAGGTATGGATGTCAGTGAAGTGTTGTAATACTCAAAAACCTGAACTTGTGGAGGCAGCTACAGGACAGTTTCATGTATTTTATAAATTAATATCATATTGAACTATATTAAGTAGTGCTCATTTCTTTATTACATGTTTATTATTTTTCAGATGGTGTTAAATATTAGTGTATAGCAAGTAATTTAGTAACATTATTTCAGCGAAAGAAAGAGAGATACTGAAAAGTAGTTTGCTATTTATAGACATAACATATTTGATTATTTATTATTTTCGACAAAAATTATAAATTATTTTTTTGTCAGAAATACACATTATATTAACAATAAATAGGGTTTTATGTTCTACTGTTCTATGAAACATCCGAATCATGAACATGTTGGCAACCATGCTACTAATGTAAATATTATCTAATAAGTATTAGATAACTATCGATATAATTAATAACTAATGATCCATTGCAAGATTCACAGACTGATACCTGGCCTAGAATAGTCATAAATGAATTAAGGCATCTAGAAGCCAAAGAATGTAGTAATTTCACCTAATATCAAACTTAATGACTCTGAGTTTCAGTTGTTTGAAGAGCAAAGAAGATATGCTATAAAATATATGGAAACTGAGTTCATAATAAGAGTAACTTTGAAAAAAGTTATCATTGGTAATTAAATTCTCATAGATCAAACTTTAAACTTAATTTTCTCATAATTGTTTAATGCATTAACATCCACAAGGTTCTAGGTGCCTCAATTATGTAGATAATGTTTATTATATATTTACCTTGTTAATTATTTTATTAGATACTCCTGCGATGGATTTTCTGACAAATTTTGAATCACTAAACTTGAAAAAATAAAATTCACTTTGTGATGTTGGCATAGGCAACGTAACTACAGTTCTCAAACAATTAAGATATTTCTTTGAATATATCAGAAGCCAATCCAAATTAAATAAAAAAATCAAGATATTCAGGCATCCACCGACTTTGTGAAATTTGGTTATAGTAAACACATAATTCAGTCTTATGCATTACATATTGACAATGTTACTGGAACCCAAACAGTGAAAACTGATAGATAAATTATATTTGAAGAGAAAAATTATATGCTCACTCTGCAGCTTGAACCCAAGAACTTTCACACTCTAGGCAAATGCTCTACCGAGATTCATGATTTTTCTCATCAATTATAGTTTATCCATCATTGAGATGTATGAAATGAATAACAAAAACATCGAGTGAAAACTGACTTTATTTTCCTTGTATTTGGCAGATGTTTCAAGTCATATATGCCATTTTTGTCCTTGTGCTATCTTCACAACCATGTAGACAAAAAGTATTGTCATAGAAGTGCTTAAAAATTTCTTTTCAATGTAACCTTCCTTTGCATTCTGATTGTAACAACACTATATTTAAGTCTGCTGACGACCAACCATTTTCTTTCATGTTTAATTTTTCTCTTAAATTTAACACATCAAAATGTAATACTTTAAATCCAGGACCTTTGTTTTACACTTGGACAGCTGTTAATCAACTATTATCGATAGAACACCAAATACGACTTCAACGTGAAATTAGGTATGTGATTCTAAAGCTAATGGCCAATCACATTCAAGTTCTAAATTATTGCCTACAATTTGTTTTAAATATTTAGTATTTCAGCATATCAAATTCTTAATTACTGTGTGAATTAATTAATTGTTTCTGCAATTAAAAAATACAGCTGTTTTGTAAGTAAAGTTTGAATATCATCAGAATTGCCAACAGAACAGAACAACTTTCAAGGCAAACTTTTTAGGTGTCTGAGACACACTCAGCCCAACATGAAGGCTCTATGACAACATTATGAGCTGGCAGGCAATGCATTGTCATGGCACTGTATATGTGCTTCACACTCTGTAGAAACTACATTAGTGTCCAAAATTAAAGCAACAAACTGAAATTTCATCTTTGTGGGTTTATTTTGCCAGAAAGTAGTATCAACAAATGATACGAAAGTATAAACAACCAGAAGAATAAAGAATGTAAACAACTGCAACATTCGTGCATACCAGTAAAACAAAATGTTCCTTTTTTTCAAAATTAGTGAATATCAAACACATCCAGAAAACAGGTTAATTTGTTTAGTATTGGGTGTGACCACCTCTGGCAGCAATACAGGCTTCACAACGGCGTGACATGCTGCAAATAATATCATCAATCTCATTTTGAGGCAATAATGCCCATTCTTCCTGCAGAGCAACTCGCAAGGCCTGGTGAGTGGTTGGTGGATGTTCACGTGAAGCAACTCGTCTCCTTAGTGCATCCCTGCTCTATTGGATTCAAATCAGGAGAACAAGCAGGCTTATCCATGCGTGCAATATCTTCAGTTTCCAGGAACTCATCAACCACCTATGCTCTATGAGGATGAGCATTATCATCCATCAGTAAGAAGTCTGGGACCACAGCACCGCGAAACAACCGCACATGAGGTGCCAAGATCTCATCATGATACTTGACAGCAGTTAAACCTTGTTGATGTACACGTACAATTTCATGAAGAGGTGTTCGAGTAGTCAACAGAATTCCTGCCCAACACCATTATTGAGCCACCTCCAAATTGGTCTCTTTCCACAATGTTTGAGTCTCGAAATAGTGTTCCAGGTTCTCTCCAAATGTGAATTCGTCGAGAATCATTTTCAAGACTAAGGGTCGCATGTTTGGACGCATTAGACAGTAAAATGCCTTCTCTGCTGAGCAAGTTGTATGCTAATACGATTTTGCTTACTCAGAAATCTGTTCATGCGATAATAATTGGTTAAATTTGTAAGCTACCTGCGGAGGTAGCTTAAATGAGCAACTCAAATTTAAAATCCCGAAGGGAACCGATGGTAATCGATGTACTTTGCTGCTTTATCCAACATTTATCCAAGATGTCGGACCTTGAAGACTTCGATCATGTTTTCGGTATACACGGAGAAGAGGAATTTGATAGAGTCTACCCAAATAATTCAACTGAAAGAACAGGAGAATCGGCGTAATATTGCGTGTCGCAGACGTGTTTGTATACGGTATTATTTGCGGGATGCAAGCATAAATGTATTCCTCTATAGCAGACGAAAATAACGGAAGTGGTTTTATCGCTGAGAATTCTGGGTAATTCGTTGCCAATATTACGAAAACGTCGACTCTCGTGCATGGCCGATAAGTCGGCCGTTAATTCGTTCTCAGCAATTGCTCACGGTGAATCAGCTCACTAGTGATTGGAAGTAATTTGAGTAGAGAGTAATGTTCTAACATACGACCCTAAATCTAGACTCGTCTGTGAAGAGAACATTGGCCCACTGTTCGATCGTCCAGTTGGCATGTTGATGATTCCACTGTAGACGGTCTTTTCTCTGAATATGCATCAGGGGTACACATACAGCAGGTCTCCGACAATAAAGGCCTCTCTGCCAAAGCCGTCTGTATACTGTTTGCCTCGATACAACTGTTCCGGTGGATGCTGTGAGGTCAGATGCCAGTTGTAGTGCAGTACTACGGCGATACCGTCTTGCCCTTAGAGCCAAATAACAGTCCTCTCTTTCCGATGTCACTCTTGGTCGTCCTTGCCCTGGTCTTCGGGATACATTTTCAGACTCTAAAGCTGTTGCTACATCCGAGAAACAACAGAACGATTCACATTAAACCATCTGGCCACATCAACTTGACTCTGTCCTGCTTCCATTCTCCCTATGGCCCTCCAACGAAGAGAATCTTCTAGGCGGCTTCTCTGTGCCATACTCTACCTGCAGTAAATGTTTACACAGCAAACATTGATGTTGGACTAAGCAATAAACACTATACTGCAGTGCCCTGTTTGATAGGTGCACTGATGTCATTGTTTGCATGGTTGTAAGATGGCTGGAATGCCATCTGCAGTTCAGAACAGGACTGTACTGACATATGTTTACTTTTTATATGAATATATAGTGAATTAGACATAGGAAGGAGAAATACCAGTTTGTTGTTTTAATTTTGGAACTAGTGTAGTAGATAGGCTGGAGTTCTCAAGCCCTCCATAATTCCAACTCATACATCTGTGGGCGCTACATGGGTTATGTTTAATCCCAAAATAAAGTATCATGATACAACATTAGTAACAAAGAAATCACATCAGTTTTAAGTAAATAACTATAAATAACAATTTTAAATGTAGTTCAATAAATTAATTCTGTAATTATGAATGCTATTGAGGCGACATCTTTCAGCCCCCTTCAACAGCTGCCTCTCTTCATTACAACTAAATATAAATACAAACATTAAATACCTGCTACTCACACACATACATATATATATGTATAGAATACTTCCAACTTAAAATGATCTGATCTACTCTGTTGTACTGCATTAGAAAATGCACTATTTATTTATGCTCTAAAAATGACAAACTTGTCTTCTCTTTGTTATTTTTCACAATATGGAAGTCCCAAATTTTTAGCAAGTTAATATTAGATAGCTTGAAATAAGAAATTTCTGAGCAGATTTGTTGGTCATTTCATACCCAATGTTTTATCTGAGGCTATTGTCCTGAGTTGTTAATGAACATTATATAAAATATTATCCACCTACCATGTTAATGTAGGAATAGAAAAATAAAACTACAAAGTTAAATTTTACTTACCTACAAATGTGGATATACATATGGAAGCCAGGATTCAATTTACACACACATATTTTTTAATTATGAGCACCATTATGACATAATGTGTATTTCTGGTCAATTCAAATTATTAGAAAATTGTGTTGAAATATTTTATTTTTAAGGCAAAATAAGAATAATTAATATAAATTAATACTATATTAATCAATCTAAGTGTAGGTGTTTAAATATAATTCTATTCGCTAACATATATCTTTAGATAGTTTCTATTAAACACACAATAAAATTTTATGGAATTAATTGTAACTTTGATGTATTTTACCCAGATAGGCAATACATATCTGTTAGGATTTAAAAATGTTATTTGAAAAAGTTTTAGGATGTGTCATTTAAATACTGTTTGTTGTAATTAATTTAATTAATGAAATGATATTATAGTGATGATATGTGAATTTTATTTGAATTTCATACAGTTGACATGCACGTAAGTAAGAACACGAAAGTGGTAAGTGGTGTAAATGATTATCAAATTACTTTGTAATCACCAAGTTTTTTCCCAGTATTTTGCACTATGGTTATTGTAATATTTAATTATAGATCATTTGTCTTTGATATTTGGAAAAATAAAAATGGATTCATCATTTCATTGCCTAATAGATAAGACACAAAATATTAATTTAAACTATAAAACATGTCCTATTTTTTATAATTTATTAAATTATAACATTTCTTCTGGGAGCCCATTTACTACTTCTTAGATAAGAGATTTTGATAATGTTGTTTCCTGCCAATATGAAGTCTTCTAAGGTCCACCTTTAAGGCACTCTGCAAATAGCAGGATGTGTGATAAAGGAAAACTCAATATTTGTTAATGAAGTTTTGAAAATTTGAACAGTCTATTAATTTAATTTGAACAGATCTCAGTATAGAACATAGAGACTCTAATCCCTGTATCAGTTAAATTCTAATTAAGGGGTGAAAAAATGGCATAAAGCAGTATAACAATCATCATTGCCTTATTTGGAAACTTTAAACACATTTGATACCATGATTATCCTAACATAATCAAGAGTCCGGAAAAGACAATGATTGTTACATTGGTTTATACCACTTTTTTTTTTCTTTCTCTAAATACGATGCAAGTCTTAACATTGGTAAAAGATTTCCATAAAAAAAAGTGTTCATTAGTCATGAATAGATTTTAAGTTTTTATTCAAATTAATAACAGTATTACAGAATAAATACTAAATTGAATTTTCTTAAATTTAAGGGCTGCTAAATAGGATTATTAACATTCAATATTTCTTTTTGATGGGATTTTTACTGATTTCATAAGATTTTGTTATTCTCTATTTTAGATTAACAAAGTGTTAAAGAGTGCACAAATTGTAACAGCGGATTGTTTATAATAAAAGGAACAATACAATTTGTTTATTTTACAATAAAAAGGCCAAGATATAATTTATTCGCCTCTTAATATCACCTGAACATCTTTGATAATCTATAAATTAATTAGTTTATAATCTAATCCATTAATAAAACATTTTATATTGATTTTTTTTTTCAGAATATTAAGCCCATGAGAAGAAAACAATTTTTCTAAAATCTTGGTTTCATTTAATATAAAGAATCCCATGTTACAATATATACACTTAAAACTAAAATACTTTGTATAATTTAGACTTTTTGTCGTTTACTTCATCGTAAATTACTGTGAACAGAACATCAGTTTTCTTTAGAGTATATTGTCTAAATTGTTTACAGTGAAAACTCAGTTTATTCTTTCTAGTTTATCATTTCCCCGGATTCATCATTGAATTTCTACAGTCCCTGTACTAATCACATTTAAACTATGAGGGGGGGGGGGAAACCTGCATTTATCATTCCTCGATAGATTGTTTTTCCACATTTATTGGTTAGAATTTTCAGTTCAGAATAATATAATTCCTAGATTGATCATTTTTAAGGCAAAGTTAAACAATTTTATAATCCTTTTCATTTTTAAAAACTATTGTCAATTCTATCAGTCAACCCTTTTATTGAATTGTTCGTTCCTCAGTTTAAGCAATCTTTTAAGTTGTTAAAGTTTGATTCTGAACTCTTACTTCTTTATTGGGAACCAAGGCAGGTTTTTCTCAGGTTTTCTCTCGTTTTCCCCTACCAAAAGCTTCATTCCACCACCATTCCACAATCAGGTCAGCCAATTTGTTTCATTTCATCTGTCTCTGTGGTGGTGCGATAGACCTGTTCAACCAGCATCCTTGTATTCACAGAATTTCAATAATGGGGAGATCATCTCATCTCTTCCCTCGACCTGGAGATAGATGATTAGAGGTTATACTACTTTACTTACTATATTAAAATCCATGGCACAACAGGCCTAGAAGGCCCTTGGCGTACCAGCTGACTGCTAGCCTTACATCCACATGTGTTAATCACAGAGGTAGACAATCATAAAGCCAGTGTAGGGGTGACATGTTGTCAGCATGTCAGGTCCCCCAGTCATACAGTTGGTTTTCTCAACTTGGAACCACTATTTATTGTAGCTACCCAAATGCCTAATGATGCTGGGTGGGCATTGGTCTCATATTGGCTGAAATTCCATGAGAAAATTTCTTCCCTCATGGAGACTTGAACCAGGGCAGGTCACGTAGCTATGTGCCAAGGCATTATGCCTTAACCACTCGGCTACTGTGTGGGACACTTACTGTATAAAGTTGATTTTTGTATGTGGAGCAGTATATATATATATTTTTTTTTTTTTCAATGCTGCAAATTTGTCTTATAACATTTCTGGCATTCTCTCCTGGGATTGGCAGAATTGTAATCCACTTCTGAGGTTGGGATGCCTGGAAGGTGCAGTTACGTTAACCCAATGATATGATGGATGATAAATGAACAATATACCAGGGGATCCCTTAAACCCGAACTTAACATAAATTCCAGGCCATGGATTACCATAAGAATAATTTATTTTAAGAAAAAATTCCAGGAATCATCTGGGACTCATGATCTGTATCAGAAGCTCTGATTAGAAGACCGTGAGGCTAGTTGGATCAATATTTGTTATATTAGTATTTTCAAGTATGACTTTTTATGTTGGAGAGAGACTATGATTAAGAAAGCTATGAAAAAAATAAAGAAAGAATATTAATAAGAGGAATTTTAAAAGTACACTATCAATGCAAAAATTTTGCTCCAAGTGAAGCTCTAAGCATAGGCTTTGTAGTATTTCTGTAGTTGCATTGTCACATAGCAAGGAAATAGTGTCACAATTTATAAATTGATGTGTATTTGGTATTTTAAGATTTATATAAATATTGTAAGATAGTGCAAATTAATATGCTTGTTACATTTTTTAAACAGAATCTATGCATTTTCAACCAAAGATAAAGAAAGATTGCTAGTCTTAAGTTTCAGCTAAGTTTACCCCCCAAATATGTTATACTTCATTAATTGAGTGAATTCCAAAATCATTCTGAATTTAAAAGAATTCTTAAAGTATCCACTTTACTATTACCTGGGATTAAATAAGAAAAATATTTTGCCAAGTAACTTTCTGAGCTATTGTTTTAAGAATCCTTTCATACTTTAAGTCTGAAATGCCATTAATAAATTCTATAGCTCACAGGTCTAGTAGAACACCTTTGGCCACAAGCTGGCTGCTACTTCACATCCATGTGTGTCAATCACCGAGGTGGATGATCATCCAGCCAGTATAGCAGTTATATCTAGTCAGCATGTTAAATTCTCCAGCAGTTTGTAGCTGGTTTTTTTAACCTGTAGCTAGCATTTATCACATTTTTCAAATTTCTCATGTTCCTGGATAGCACCAGTCCTATACATTGGCCGAAACTTCATGACAAAATTAATTTCCGTGTGAGGACTTAAACCAATTCATCTCCATAGCTGCATCGAGGAAGAATGTCTTAGACTGCTTTACCATTCTGTACATACAATGCAATTTAAATACAACACTTATACAAAACAAAATAGAGAAAGTTTTACCTTTATTATAACGAATAGCACATATAGCACTTACCTCACTTGGTAGAGGGTAAATCAAAGCAAGATTCCCTAAAAGAAAATCTCTGTTTTAAGTGTTATTCAGTATATCTGAATACATAGAATTATGAGGTATTAGCTTTAGTGACAATTGGCTAAACTTCAGTAATATTTAGGAACATCATATGACAGTTCTTAAAAGAAGATTATGGGAGAAAAAACAAATGTCATGAAATTACAAAAATAGAAATAATCCTGATATCCGGTGAATTTCTTTTTAATCTTTAAATTGAAATTGATACACATTAAAAAAAATCATTTATTGTCTCTCTGAAATCAATCATTCAGGTTTTGCTATGTTAAAAAAAAATTACTTTCACTGATGTAATGAACATGCCTCCAATGAGCTATGTTGAAAGTCATCATCAATAGTAAAAATATTGTGTATATTAAACTGTTGGATAAATTAAATATCTTATTTATAATTACCAGTAGCTACTGCAAACTTATCTATACTGTCTGAAAAAATATTCCATAGACATAAAGTATAAAAATATAGCAGGTTGTCTTGACTTTTTGGCTTTATATCCTGGCATTGGTGGAATTGTAATCCACTTCAGAGGTTGGACTGACTGGAAGTCGGATTTACGTTATCTCAATAATGTTAGCTGTTTAAACATGCATTATTTATATTACAACTGTTTTTCTTTACTACATTTAATCTTGCTTTGATTTGTCCAATGTATTCAAAATTTAAAGAGTTAAGTTACTGTTGACAATACCAGATTTAAATAAAATTTAAATATAGAAATTTAAAGGTATCGATACTTTGATAAACATTATAGATGTTATAAATGTAGATGTTTGTTTTCAGCTTCTATCTGCTGAGAGTTCAGCATGTCCTTGTGGGAGAGTTCCTCTCGTCGTCGCAACGTACAATCCAGTTCTTCACGTCTCCGTATGGATGCCTATCGCTCAGCCAGTAGGTTGAGTAGAAACAGAGGTAAAATTCTGACCATTTCGTTAAAAATTAATGTTAAATAAACATTTACAAGACATGTGAATATACACAACAGGCATTGCCTGTACAATTTAATAGTATACACCTTGAGATTGTAGATGTGATATAATTAATGTTTTTTTGAAGATCTCACACTGGAATTTTATAGAATTTTTCACTTCCTACTGAGATAGTGTGTACCTCAAATAAATTATTTGAAAAAATCTTATCTGAAAAATGATTTAACATTTTTTTGATTTCAGAGATTTATTTAGTTATATAAGTAAAGCCTTTTCTGTTGTACGATAAATTATCACTTTTCTAAAATATGAATGACTAAAGTACGTTTTTTTCCCTAAATTAATTATTATTAGAAAATTTGGTTATAGATCTATCTTATAGAGACTACACATTAAATTCTTTTTATTTTAATTTAATTTATTTTAATTATATATCCATTATATTTTAAAATTCAAGGAAAGAATTATGAACTTTGAAATTCCCGCAGAAAGGAACCTCATTAGTAAATTCATTGGACCAGAGGCAAAGAGAGCAGGAATCAAGAATCAAGGCCGACAACATGAGAAAATTCAGTCTGTAATCTCTGATGATGGGGCTAAGAAGCTCTGAAACATATGTTTGACAAAAATAACTGTAAGAGGTTAGAATGAACAGACAAAATGTTTTAATTACATATCCATTGTTGCAGCATCATCTCCCAAGAGACGTGAATTGGATAAAGTTATGAAGAAAGCAAGAAGAGATGGTCCTACGCAGAGTAACTATTGGAATAAAAAATTACTAGAAGCTGAAGAGAAGGATCCAAATAGGTAAAAAAAATATATTTGTATCATATTTTTCTTATAATCTTAGGTAAAATGTAAACCTACAAATATGAGGTGAGTCGTGCATATCTAACTCCTATTATTTAAAATAAACCTCATAATGTCACTTCCTTTAAATATTTAAAAAAAAATTGTAAATGATTAGGAAGTCAGAATCACTAAAAATCACCTTTACTATATTCGGTAGATGAGATTCACATCATCTTATTTCTTCTTCTTCCAGGTCTATCTTAAAATATGCCTCCTGGTCAAACATTCTTTCTCATCAATTTACAATTTTCATTTATCTTATATTCTCTTCCACAGACTATAAAATAATGAAGGTTTAACATATGTTTTACTATATTTTATCAATACCTACATATTTTGATGTTATATTTTAAATTAACACTTTTCAAATTGGACATGTTTTATTTTAGAAAGAAAAATTAACATTCAAACTGGGTTTTCAATGTTTTTATTTGAATTAACACTTTCCAATTCTGGATAGAATCTAATTTAAGAAAGAAAAATGAATGTTTGAACCAGGATTTGAACTCTGGACCTCTAGCTGTACATATTAGTGTACTGTCCAATTACACCATTCAAACGACTATACAAACATTAACATTTCTTTAAACTTTTACAATTCTCGTTCGCCCGAAGGCTAATAGCTGTCACTACCATCACGCCAACTGACAACTTCTATTCAGAAGTATTTTTATTGAGAATTTATATATTACTTTTTAGCGGTAAAGCTATTTTCGATGTTTTTATTTAGATTAACACTTTCCAATTTTGGATAGAATCTAAGTTAAGAAAGAAAATTATATTATTTTTGGTCTGGACATCTTACCTCAATATTAATGTTGATTTGTTCTTGGACATGTTTCAAAACAATTCTGTTTTATCGTCAGCTGGGAAAGCTGACGATAAAACAGAATTGTTTTGAAACATGTCCAAGAACAAATCAACATTAATATTGAGGTAAGATGTCCAGACCAAAAATAATATAATTAAAATAACCTCAAAATATAACTTCCTAAAATTAAATATTAAGAAAGAAAAATTAATTTTTGAACCCTGGACCTCTAGTTCTATGTACTAGTGTCCAATTACACCATTCAAATGATGATACAAACATTAACATTTCTCATTCGTCCGAAGGCTAATAGCTGTCGCTACCATCACACCAACTGATGGCTTCTATTCAGAAGTATTTTTATTGAGAATTTATACATTGCTTTTTAGCGGTAAAGCTTCATATTTTCAATATTTTTATTTAAATTAATGCTTTCCAATTCTGGATAGAACCTAATTTAAAAAAGAAAAATTAATGTTTGAACCTTGGACCTCTAGTTCTACGTACTAGTGTGCTATCCAATTACACCATTCAAACGATGATACAAACATTAACATTTATTTCAACTTATACAGTTCTCATTTGTCCGAAGGCTAATAGCTACCATCACACCAACTGTTGGCTTCTATTCAGAAGTATTTTTATTGAGAATTTATACACTACTTTTTAACGGTAAAGCTTCATATTTTCTATGTTTTTTTTTAATTTAAAAAACAAATCCCGGTTCAAATATTAATTTTTCTTTCTTAAATTAGATTCTATCCCAAATTGGAAAGTGTTAATTTATATAAAAACATTGAAAATATGAAGCTTTACTGCTAAAAAGTAATGTATAAATTCTCTATAAAAATACTTCTGAATAGAAGCCATCAGATGGCGTGATGATAGCGACAGCTATTAGCCTTCGGACGAATGAGAAATGTTAATGTTTGTATCATAGAACTAGTGGTCTAGGGTTCAAATCCCGGTTCAAACATTAATTTTTCTTTTTTAAATTAAATTTGATCTGAGACTTGAACCCCGGATCTCTGACTCTGTGCCATTCAAACTCCAGTACAAATGTCTTTCCACTTATACAATTCTTTTTCATCAGAACGCTGATCGTCGCTACCAACAACGCCATCTGAATGGTGTAACGGTTATCATACTGATATACTGATGTGCAGAGCCAGAGATCCAGAGTTTTGAGTCCTGGTTCAAACGTTAATTTTAATTTCTAAAATATAACCTACATATTTACTGATATTTAAACATTTATTTTAATGCCCTATTATTTAATATAATAAAGTTGGGAATTTTTACATTATGAGGTTTTCCTAATGATAATCAAATGAATCGTGAATTCTTGTATGAAGTAAGAAGAAATCACGATTCATTTGATTCTTACTCTATTATTTGTATGAATTTGTTTATTTTTCATTTATATTTAATTGATTGTAGTTATGAGGGATTAGGTTAATATGCTTTGATTGATACAGGTGGAGACACAGTGGTTTCAAAGAGTTGTATGGTGGTGGGGGCAACTCTTCACCACATGGTTCACATTCGAGTCGAAAAAGATCTCGCAGTAGGTCACGTGAAGCCATGAGGAGCAGTAGAAATAGAGTGAGATCACCACCGGTTCCAGCCAGACCACGTTCTCGAAGCCGAGATAGAAATAGGGAAAGAGATCGTGACAGGGATAGAAGTAGACGGCCGCACACACCTCAGCCACAGACCCAACGGGTATTGTTATTAAATATACAATTATTTGCACTCTAGTTTATTGAAGGATAGTAGGGTTGTATTTTAAAAATGTTAGTACCTACAAATGCAGAAATTTGTTATACTTTATATTTAATGCAAATGTTCTATATATAAACATTTTGACACACACAATTATATACTTTATATTTAATGCAAATGTTCTATATATAAACATTTTGACACACACAATTATAATATATATATGTATGTATATGCAATGTTATTAGAGGTGGTGGCAAATCTCCTGCATGTGGCATTGGCCAGTAGTGAAGGTGTTTTTAAAAATGTTAAAGGAAATTTTGTAATAAAATTAGTAAATTTTTGTGTGTCAGCAATTTGAATCTTAAACAAAGGGCTATTTATGGTTTCCGGTTATGGGTACATAAATTAATTACAAGAAGATTGTTTTACTATAACAGGATAAATCTCTCTTAATGTTGAGATTTACTGACAATTATAGATGATACAGTTGTATGTATGCATGCATGCATGCAAGCTTGCTATGTCATATTAAATTAATGTTGGGAAGTAAACATTATGAGGTATAATCATTAAAATTCATCGGAGAACATATTGTTTAAACAACTCACCTCATAGGATTCATGCTTCCATGATATCGCGATTTCAAACATAGTCATGTTCATCTTCAGCCATAACTCCGACTGACGAAATTCTTCGGCCGTCAACTATTCTATTGTCGCCATCTTCAGTGCTGCCATCTATGGTTGAATTTATGAACTTCAAAATCAATGTAATTTCGTTGGGGATATCAAAATTCATTGATCTATTTTTGTTTTTCTGAATGTATATTTTTTCCCAAACTGTCAGTTCCAAAGGTTTCTCTACTTGTTTTAAAAGTTTAGCTTCTCTTCCAATTTTATGATGTTCTAATAAACTATGTGCAGCAATTGCAGATTTTTCAATTTCACAATTTTTAATATTTCTGAAATGTTCTTTTGTCCGAATTTCCAAATTCCTTTTTGTTTTTCCTACATAAACTTTATTGCAATCTTCACAATTTATTTGATAAATTCCAGATTTCTTACTGTCTGGAACATTGACTTTTTTATTGGTACTTAGAAGATTACCCAGGCTAAATTTATTTATTGGTGCCAAAGAAATGCTGTATTTGTCAAAAAAATTTTGAAATTTTCTATGCATTTCAGGATGGTAAGTAATTTTCTCGTATTTTTTCTTTTCTTTGCAATTTTGTAGAGTAGTATATTCATTAAGTCTTTTTTTGTGTTTGAATTTCTTCAACTTATTTATAATTAATTCTTTATCAAAACCATTTAATCTAGCAGTGTTTAAGATATGTTTAAACTCTTTGTTGAAATTTCCTTCGTTTAATGGTACATTTGTCAATCTGTAAATTAAGCTATTGAATATTGCATGCTTATGAGCAATGTGATTGAAGCCTGATGATTTAATGTAATTATCTGTATGAGTTCCTTTTCTAAATATATCAAATTCAATTTTCAGTGTTTGATCATTCCTAATTATACATAAATCCAAAAATGGAATTTTGTTTTCTTTTTCTAATTCAACGGTAAACTTTACTGATTCATCCTGAAGGTTCAATAATTTAAGAGCATCTTCAATATCTTTAGAATTTATTATTGCAAAAATATCATCTACATATCTAAACCAAGTCTTAAACATCCATGGGTATTAATATTTAATTTTAGGAAGTTATATTTTGAGGTTATTTTAATTATATTATTTTTGGTCTGGACATCTTACCTCAATATTAATGTTGATTTGTTCTTGGACATGTTTCAAAACAATTCTCTGTTTTATCTTCAGAAAGATAAAACAGAG
The DNA here is from genome assembly GCA_030220185.1 of Diploptera punctata. NCBI lineage: Eukaryota > Metazoa > Arthropoda > Insecta > Blattodea > Blaberidae > Diploptera > Diploptera punctata. Next base: position 3,911,343 of record JASPKZ010003852.1, read on the forward strand.
AATTGTTTTGAAACATGTCCAAGAACAAATCAACATTAATATTGAGGTAAGATGTCCAGACCAAAAATAATATAATCCATGGGTATGCTTTAGTGATTTGACACTCCAAGTAACTCATGAACAAATCAGCTAAAAATGGTGAGAGTGGATTGCTCATTGACAAACCCGAAACCAGTTGGTAAAATTTTCCATTATATGTAAAATAAGAATTACTGACACATAGCTTAGTAAGAATTATATATTCCTCTATTATTTCATTTTTAATATTTAGAGAACTTGACCATTTCCTAAAAAAATGTAGCATTTTTTCAACTGGTATACTAGGAAACAATGAAATTACATCAAATGAAACCAATCTGTCATCATGTCCTAGACTCATATTTTTCAATTTGTCAACCAATTCCAAAGAGTTCTTAATACTTTTAGTGTCAAATTTGGGAAGCTCGTTAAATTTTTGTACCAGCCATTTAGATAAATAATAGCATGGTGAACCAATGTTGTTGACTATAGGTCTCATCTTGTTACCAATTTTATGAATCTTTGGTAGACCGTACATTCTAGGATTCGATGGATTGGACACTTTTAATTAAAATTTTTCTTGTTATGTGAAAGTATATTTTATTTGTTTCAGAGTATTGTCAAATGATTTTATAGCTTTAGGTAAAGGATCCTTTTTCAATTCCAAATATTCTTTTGATTCTAGGAGATTCTCCATCCTCGCAGTATAATCCAATTTGTCAAGAATTACTATTTTATTTCCTTTGTCTGCTTTCGAAAGTATTAAATTTTTGTTGTTAATTTTATTCAAAATGGCCAAATTTTTCTTTGCTTTTAAATTTTTTTGAGAGTCTTTAATTTCTTCTAAAACTTTTCCAATTTCTTTCCTAATAATTACCTTATCTTCAATTGTCATATCATTTATTCCAATTTCAATATCAGCACTGTAATCTTCAACTTTATCTGAAAAACTGATGCAGGTTTTTAAGCCTTTATTAAGTAATTTAATTTCTTCTTTTTCTAAAACCACTTCTGACAGATTCACTACATTTTCTTCATTGTGGCAACATCAAATAGTTTTCAATAAATAATAGATCACAATGAAGAAAATGTAGTGAATCTGTCGGAAGTGGTTTTAGAAAAAGAAGAAATTAAATTACTTAATAAAGGCTTAAAAACCTGCATCAGTTTTTCAGATAAAGTTGAAGATTACAGTGCTGATATTGAAATTGGAATAAATGATATGACAATTGAAGATAAGGTAATTATTAGGAAAGAAATTGGAAAAGTTTTAGAAGAAATTAAAGACTCTCGAAAAAATTTAAAAGCAAAGAAAAATTTGGCCATTTTGAATAAAATTAACAACAAAAATTTAATACTTTCGAAAGCAGACAAAGGAAATAAAATAGTAATTCTTGACAAATTGGATTATACTGCGAGGATGGACAATCTCCTAGAATCAAAAGAATATTTGGAATCGAAAAAGGATCCTTTACCTAAAGCTATAAAATCATTTGACAATACTCTGAAACAAATAAAATATACTTTCACAAAACAAGAAAAATTTTAATTAAAAGTGTCCAATCCATCGAATCCTAGAATGTACGGTCTACCAAAGATTCATAAAATTGGTAACAAGATGAGACCTATAGTCAACAACATTGGTTCACCATGCTATTATTTATCTAAATGGCTGGTACAAAAATTTAACGAGCTTCCCAAATTTGACACTAAGGGTCGTATGTTAGAACATTACTCTCTACTCAAATTACTTCCAATCACTAGTGAGCTGATTCACCGTGAGCAATTGCTGAGAACGAATTAACGGCCGACTTATCGGTCATGCATGAGAGTCGACGTTTTCGTAATATTGGCAACGAATTACCCAGAATTCTCAGCGATAAAACCACTTCCGTTATTTTCGTCTGGTATAGAGGAATGCATTTATGCTTGCATCCCGCAAATAATACCGTATACAAACACGTCTGCGACATGCAATATTACGCCGATTCTCCTGTTCTTCCAGTTGAATTCTTTGGTAGACTCTATCAAATTCCTCTTCTCCGTGTATACCGAAAACATGATCGAAGTCTTCAAGGTCCGACATCTTGGATAAATGTTGGATAAAGCAGCAAAGTACATCGGTTCCCTTCGGGATTTTAATTTGAGTTGCTCATTTAAGCTACCTCCGCAGGTAGCTTACAAATTTAACTAATTATTATCGCATGAACAGATTTCTGAGTAAGCAAAATCGTATTAGCATACAACTTGCTCAGCAGAGAAGGCATTTTACTGTCTAATGCGTCCAAACATGCGACCCTAAAAGTATTAAGAACTCTTTGGAATTGGTTGACAAATTGAAAAATATGAGTCTAGGACATGATGACAGATTGGTTTCATTTGATGTAATTTCATTGTTTCCTAGTATACCAGTTGAAAAAATGCTACATTTTTTGAGGAAATGGTCAAGTTCTCTAAATATTAAAAATGAAATAATAGAGGAATATATAATTCTTACTAAGCAATGTGTCAGTAATTCTTATTTTACCTATAATGGAAAATTTTACCAACAGGTTTCAGGTTTGTCAATAGGCAATCCACTCTCACCATTTTTAGCTGATTTGTTCATGAGTTACTTGGAGTGTCAAATCACTAAAGCATACCCATGGATGTTTAAGACTTGGTTTAGATATGTAGATGATATTTTTGCAATAATAAATTCTAAAGATATTGAAGATGCTCTTAAATTATTGAACCTTCAGGATGAATCAGTAAAGTTTACCGTTGAATTAGAAAAAGAAAACAAAATTCCATTTTTGGATTTATGTATAATTAGGAATGATCAAACACTGAAAATTGAATTTGATATATTTAGAAAAGGAACTCATACAGATAATTACATTAAATCATCAGGCTTCAATCACATTGCTCATAAGCATGCAATATTCAATAGCTTAATTTACAGATTGACAAATGTACCATTAAACGAAGGAAATTTCAACAAAGAGTTTAAACATATCTTAAACACTGCTAGATTAAATGGTTTTGATAAAGAATTAATTATAAATAAGTTGAAGAAATTCAAACACAAAAAAAAGATCTTAATGAATATACTACTCTACAAAATTGCAAAGAAAAGAAAAAATACGAGAAAATTACTTACCATCCTGAAATGCATAGAAAATTTCAAAAATTTTTTGACAAATACAGCATTTCTTTGGCACCAATAAATAAATTTAGCCTGGGTAATCTTCTAAGTACCAATAAAAAAGTCAATGTTCCAGACAGTAAGAAATCTGGAATTTATCAAATAAATTGTGAAGATTGCAATAAAGTTTATGTAGGAAAAACAAAAAGGAATTTGGAAATTCGGACAAAAGAACATTTCAGAAATATTAAAAATTGTGAAATTGAAAAATCTGCAATTGCTGCACATAGTTTATTAGAACATCATAAAATTGGAAGAGAAGCTAAACTTTTAAAACAAGTAGAGAAACCTTTGGAATTGACAGTTTGGGAAAAAATATACATTCAGAAAAACAAAAATAGATCAATGAATTTTGATATCCCCAACGAAATTACATTGATTTTGAAGTTCATAAATTCAACCATAGATGGCAGCACTGAAGATGGCGACAATAGAATAGTTGACGGCCGAAGAATTTCGTCAGTCGGAGTTATGGCTGAAGATGAACATGACTATGTTTGAAATCGCGATATCATGGAAGCATGAATCCTATGAGGTGAGTTGTTTAAACAATATGTTCTCCGATGAATTTTAATTGCTATGTCATAGTTGTTTGATATACTTATTTAACAAAATTATTGATTTTGACACAGATCTAGCTTAATTATTTGTAGAATATTAATGCAACATTCTTTATCATGTATTTGGATTTCACAGTTAATATTGATCAGTGCATAGAAATGGCACAATGTTCTCACATATAGGTTAACAATTTTTTTATATAACAAGTTACACAATTAAGCAGTCTTATTCTGATGCTCACAAAATTCAGTGCTACTGGAAACATTGTCAATAAATTCTTACCTAATTGGAGGCTCAAAACTTATTGAAGTTGTATACTAGGAAGCCTAAAATCATTTAATGGTATCAAAAGGCAAATCGTCATTAGATACTTGTAAATTTGAGTCAAAATATCACTAACCGTAATATTTGAGTTTGTATTTTTTAACATTCTTACCTCATATGTTTATTTTGTTGGACGATCGTTTCAAAGCTTTGAAACGATTGTCCAACAAAATAAACATATGAGGTAAGAATGTTAAAAAATACTAACTCAAATATTAAAGTTAAACCTCATAATGTAACTTCCTAACAATTTTAAAATATCACTAACCATTTCTTTAAATGGGAAGTATTTCAGTAGTAGTCTCTACCATCTTAAATAATTTTTCGGCTGACAGTTATTCTCTATGATGGTAATAAGATCAATATCTCTGCTTGAAACACGACAAGATGAAATTTAAAAATCCAAATGAATGGAAAGAATCAATTGTTGTACCAATCTATAAAAAGGAGATAAAACTGATTACTACAACTGTAGGGAATCTTATTACTTCTTACAAAATACTAACTAAAATACTATGCTTTCAAGTCTTATACGAGAATTTCCCATAAGGAAAATTTTCTATAGGATCGTAACAGGCCTTGGCCTAATACTTGGAAGGAAGAAGAAGAAGACAAAATACTAACAAATGTATTAGTAAGCAGACTTACTCCCTTTATTGATGACATAATAGAAGATCATCAGTAGAGCTAGGATTTTTATGTAATATTAACATGCAAAATATGTACATATTTATGTAATAATATTTGGTGAAATATGTAATATTACATAAAAAATTCTTAAAATATGTAATTTTAAATACATTAAAATTTAAGTTTTATGTAAATTTATACCAAATATTAAGTTACTTGATTCCTGATTTATTAATAAAAAGTAAAGTGTGGGACAATTATTAATTAAACATGTTGATTTAATAAATCAAAAGTATTAAATTTATTTATTTTTTGAAAATGCAACAATTAATAAAATGGCTAAATAAAAAAAATCACGTTGCAAAATGTATTTTTAGTTATATTATAATTATACAACGTTTTCGTAATCACTCTTTAACCAATCTTTAGCCCCTACAGCGAATACAGAAACTATCTACTCACTTCACTTTAATTTGCAATGAACTATGAGACACATATCCAAGTTTTCCATTGTCATAGAGTGTCATCGGTCAGAGAGATTGTTTTTATAAACAGAAAATGTTCTTTCCACATTACAGGAAGTTGCTGGTGCAAATTTAAGCAGATTGAATTTTTCAGGAGAGATGTCATCTGGAGGATTCTCTTCTTCCCTGTTGAGGATCTTACACACTGTAGTCAATGTCGAGAAGCCAGGGTTTCTTTCCATAACAGATTCAAATTCCTTCATTATGTTTATTCGAACATTTCCTTGAACAACCCTTAACTTATATTTAACGTCCTCGACAGTGTCCAGTGATTCCTTCAAAGTCATGCCACAAGTTTCTAATTTTACAATACTGTCAGAAATGAATCCAAAATTGCTTTTAACATAAGCCAATTGGCACTGAAGGCACTTTGAGCCTCTCTGATAGAAACTGCTGATTTACTTGGAAACGAGTCTATTACAGACTTCACTTCTTTAAAATAGTCACTATAAAAGCAGGCAGCCTCAATCCACGTCCCCATCTAGTGAGGACAGGTTCAGGGGGCAATTTCACATTTGGTAATTGTTCTCTATAGTGTAACACACGTTGGGGGGCCTTAACAAACACTTTCTTAGTGTTTGAAATAATGCTATTGATTTGTGGATAGTTACTTCGCACTTCTTCGGCAACACGTTGCAATCCATATGCGAGACAGATGAAATGGATCATATTTCGGTAAAAAACACGTAGAGCAGTTCCCGCCTTTAGCATGTACACCGCAGCATCACAATAAAGGACAAAGACTTTATCTTCTTGAACACTTTAAGTTCATCGTTCACAAAACGAGCCACTGTTGCATGATTTTCATACTCCAACATTTCGGAAGAAATCAGCTTACCAATCACAAGATTGGCAATATAGCGACCTTTTCCATCCGTTGTTTCATCGACAGCAATCCATATATAGTTGTTGCCTATATCACTTCGCACATATGTCATTGCTTCATCGTAACACAACTGCATGTAGTTTTTTCGGAGCGTAGAATTGTTAGGAATCTGCCTCCCACAATACTTCTCTAAAAATGCACGATATTTAGGTACCTGGAGTTTGTACCAAGGAATATTTGCGGCAACCATAGCAATACACATGTCATGGAAGAATTCACTCCTTACATTTGAAGACTGTTGCATTTGAGATAGAAGGATAGAAGCACTTGCTTTTTAGATGTTTGTAATCCTTTGTTTTTAGCATGCAGAGCACTGCAAACATGTTGTTCAAGTTGAGATACCATTGAACAACCTATCTGGTTATTACAAGCCTGGCACAGAACCACATCTCCATCAGTAGTAAACGAATCATCTATTTTAACCCACGGTTTTAACTAGATGATAATTTTGATGCTACAGGAGCCATCAGACGAAATTCAATGAAACACTGTGACAGTCAAAATAATACTGATGAAGACACTGGAACTAAAAGTCTTGTGGAAGAAAAAATAGACAGCATCGCAATGTTACTTTTTATTATGAGAGGGGAAAAGAGGTAGGAACAGAAAAGGACGGAAATGTTTGAATGGATGTATAAGAAGTTTAAGAAGTTTCACAACTTTCAGTACTTGTTAGAGATCAAACAGCTATGGTGTAAAATCTAATTAATTAAATAAATAAAATATATGTTAAGCCTGATATGATAATATTTAGAATATCTCATTGTATCTTAACAACAAATTATAGTGCATAATTTTATTTTTAAGAAATGTTGATTACCTCTTGTTTTTATTTTATGATAATTTGTTATGGGGATATCAGTAAACGAAAAGAATATGTTTAGATGAGTGGGATAGCAAATGCAAGTGGCCTAAATTACCTGATATTTATATTAGAATTGGAAGGGACGCAGATAAAACCCTATCCAGAAAATTAACTTGAATCGATCCTGGATTCGATGGGTGAGAGACAATGACAATTACTCCTGTGCTATTTTTTAAAGTTTTTTCTACATGGACTCAATCTCTATTCCATCAACAAACAATTTTATAAATACAGTACAAAATTATAATTTTTTATGCTCATATTACAATGAAACAAACATTTTTAAACCAGGTTGTATTATATTCCAAGGGATAGAAGAGCAGAGATGAGGGAAGGATACACAATTGTTAACACATGGTGAGTGAGAAACTGTTATGTTTCTACTATTTCATTCATAAAACAGATGGGTCTGTGGTAATTTAAAAGAGATCTTCAAAGTGGTATCCTACCCAAGTCACAGTGTCTTTGTATAGCTACATTTATGGTGTCAATAATTGAATGGAATTCTTCCTTGACCTCCTTTTTGTAGCTTTTGGCTAGCTTGCAAAATTTGTTTCAGTGTACATGTACCTGAGTTTTTAGTGTGAATAAAATACTGTCACACAGATAGTTTAAAATTTTATTCCGCTTATGAAAAAAAAAACATTATTTTAAATTAACGGACAGAATATGTAGTTTTACATAAAAAAATATTAAAATATGTAAACATATGTAATTATGGTGAAATATGTAAAATATGTAATGATAACTTTTGATATTTGATAAGAAAGTTCCTAATTTGTGGACATTTATAATTTTTAGCTGCGTATGAGCAAAGAGAAAGAATATGTAATTACATACAAATCCTAGTTTTAATCATCAGTGTGGATTTAGAAGAAACAGGTCTACAACAGATCAGATTTTTTGTATAAGACAGGTTTTAGAAAATAAATGAAAATGTAATAGTATTCTGTGTAAACTGTATGTAGACTTCAAAAAGGCATACGATTCAATTAAGAGGGAGAAGTTATACAGTTCCCTGCTGGAGTTCAGAATTCCTAAAATCCTCTTCGAGGGAGTCTTCAATAATATTTTCCCCATGTTATTTAAATTAATCTAGCATTCCAATATTATTCTTCTTCTTCCTTTCAAGTATTAGGCCAAGGCCTATTACGATCCTATAGAAAATTTTCCCTCCAGCGTTTGCGGGAAATTCTCGTATAAGACTTGAAAGCATAATAATAGTCCCTTCGATTGGTTGCTGGCCAAAGGAAGGCAAGACCAGTGATGGGGCTGCCATCTTATAGCCTCTGGTCAGGCTTTTCTGGAGAAGAAAAGAAAATAAAGGAAAGAAGAAATGTAAGAAAGAAAAGACTCCCTAGCCCTCGGATGCCCTAATAGCGTCGGCGTCAAAAAAACAAGAGTTAACTAAGATTCCAATATTTATAAACAATATCAGTTCCAGAGAAGAATTGGTGGATTTTCATGTTCATACTTTCTAAAGATTCACACAGCTTGTAGATTGGAATAATGAGATTTCTATCAAAGTTAATGGTTATTCAATTTATGATACTTGATATACTTTAAGAAGGTTTTAATAAATTTTATACCAAGAATATTTTTAGAACTATTTTTATTAAAGTCATACAGTTTTATCTATCTCATTTTAGATGTCGGAAAAATAAATTGCTTTTACAGCCCCAGACCCAGCAGCCAAGGCGAAGAACACCTAAGATGGCATCACTAACACCAAGTTCTCGCTCCTTGAGTTCATGCTCAGATGAATCTTGTTCTGTCTGCTCTCCTAAAGGCAATAGGAAAGTTGTTACTTCTCCTGCTCCTGTAGCAAGTCGAGCAAGACAGCCAACTCCTAGATCTAGGTATGTAGTGGTAGCATTCTTCTTATATAAGATTTAATGTAAAATTTGCAAAAAAAATTAATGACTTCAGATGGTGTTGTTGGTAGCGGTGAAAGATAATAATTGTATAAATGGAAAGAATTGTTGACATTTGTATCGGGGTTCGGATAGTGTAATCGGTATCATACTGACGCATAGTGTCAGAGATCCAGGGTTCAAGTCCTGGTTTGACTCAGTCTACCAATTGAGCTATCTGAGCACTCCATTCTAAATGCAAATTTTTCTCATATACACTGTTAAATCCCGAATGCGAAATGCTACACACCGTTGCTTGATCACGCAAATGGTGGCTTCTGTATTAAGATTGGAGCGCTCGGGTAATTCTGTTGATAGAGCATTGGCATAGAAAGCCAAAGGTCCTGGATTCAAACTCCAGTCTGAGAGTATATTTTTCTCTTCAAATATAATTTGTCCTTCATTGAGATGTATTAAATTAATAATAAAAACATAAAAAATTAGAATATGCCTTCCTGAATTTATTCTCAATGTTCTAATGGAATATTTATATTTTGTGAAGTTAAAAATAAATATATTCCCTGACTATTCATAATTTTGTACTTTTCAATTTTACTTTGCAATTTTTGGAATAACTTTGGTAAAATTGCAGCTTAGATATTTGGTTCTATACAAGTAGACTGTGTATGACTTGTATGCGTATGTTTATTACAAATTATATTAAATCTAATGAATTATGAAATGATTACTAATGAAATGGATTGTGGTATGAAATTCCAACCCAGCAACTAAGGGCATTGTCAGGTTGGTCAGTTCCATGATCAAATTCGGAGTCTCTTAAACATGAGTCTCAAAAGCTACTGAATTAGGTGACTTTTTCAGTAATTCATGATATTGTCTGATTCTATGCATTCTTTCTTGAGGAGGAAATGTTTAAAACAAAAAATATTTTGAACTTTTTTTTTATTTATTGTAAATATTAAATAATGCAACCATCCTAGAATGCCATAAACTTCTAAAATACATGAACAACCAGAACAAATTAATAGCCTTCCAGTGAATGCCCTCACACATTGGAATAGTCGGCAATGAAATACCTGATGAACTTGCCGAAAAGGGTACCAAAATACAGATAACTACCCACCCCAAATCAAACCTCCACAGAAAGATCAAAGAAATCAAGTAAGCATTCAAAATGGAAAACCTGAAAGAAATCATTGCAACAGCCAGAGGGAAATCATGGGAAAAAATAGGTGAACTGTACACAGAAGTAAAACATAAAGGCTGCAAGAAAGCAGTAGCAAAATTCAGACTGATATCAGAACACAACTGCCTGGCTCAACATCTCCACAGGATACACGTTTTCCAATCAGACAGATGTGTCCTATGCAAAGACCCAGACTTAATCGTGGACAAACACTACCTTCTAGTCCATCCAGCTTTAAATCCAATTGCGCAACACTTTAAGGACCTTATTAGCTTGCACTGGGAAGCCAGAGAGAAAATGGCTTAAGCGTCAAAAGTCGCCATTAGAAAACAAACAAACAATTCATGTTACAAATGTAAACATTTGGAGATATAACTGTAGAATATATATACCCATCAATAGGAACCTCAAACTCGATGCTATTCTTTTTGCAGACAATTTAGGTCTTCTGGCACTTTCTGAAAATGATTTGCAACGATCAATTTATAATTTACAAAAAATAGGTGCCAAATTTAATATGGAAATATCAATTAACAAAACTAAAATTATGGCATTTCATGGGAAGGACCCCATACAAAGTAAAATCTGTCTCCAGAATAAAATTGTAGAGAGATCTAATCAATTTAAATATCTTGGATATTATCTCTCTATCTGGGATGAAAAGGATATTCCTGAAAAAATTACTAGTTATAATAAAAGTTTAGGAATTATTAATCAAGTTATGAAACCATCCCTTGTACAAAAAAAACACCAGATTACGTTTATATAACACTTTGGCTAGACCAGTGTTGACCTATGGTAGTGAAGCATGGACACTAAAAAGACAACATGAAAGCAGAATAACGGCTTGTGAAATGAGATTAATGCGCAGAACAGCGGGTTACACCAGATGGGATCGGAAAAGGAACACTGACATCTTAAAAGAATTGAAGACTATGCCAATTTTGGAATATATTAAACAGTACCAACTAAATTGGAAACACCATCTTGAAAGAATGAGTTCAAATCAGATCCCCAAAGATGTTTATAATTATATACCAAGAGGACAAAGATCACTGGGCCGTCCTATGAAACGCTGGAGGGAAAATTTTCTATAGGATTGTAACAGGCCTTGGCCTAATACTTGGAAGGACGAAGAAGAAGACTGTAGAATGTGTACTTCCATCTAATACACAATTGATCTTCTTGGTGATACAATATTAAAATATATATACAGTCAATATGCCCATTTCACCAATAAATGTTTAAAATGGTCAACAAGTTTCTACAGCCAAGCTGTCATTCTCAAGACCTGATATTGACTTGAGAATGACAGCTTGGCTGTAGAAACTTGTTGACCATTTTAAACATTTATTGGTGAAATGGGCATATTGACTGTATATATATTGTACTTCCATCCTTCAAAACAGATTTTTAAGTCAGTTATATAAAAATGTGGACACTGTCTATGAGTTATGAATGTTTTTTTATATTTATATGTTTACAGATCTAGATCATTTTCTGTGCCAAGAAATCGTCCTAATAACCGTTCACCAGTGCCACCAAGAAGTGGTTTGAGGAGACAGCGTGAAAGATCTGGACCTCCAAGTGATCCAAGGGGTCCTCCTCCGAGTCCACCTCCCGCTGCAAGAAAAAGTGTCAAAAGCAAACGAAAATCTAGTAGAGACAAGGTAACAAATTCTTTTATTTAACTTTCACAGGGAAAGAACACTATGAGGTTTAATTTAAGAATTAAATTAATGTTTTTATTACCTCACCTCATCCTTTTTCTTCTATACTGCAGTTTCGGAGCTTATCTCCATCATCAGTAGCCTCTGGTCGACCGGTGTTGTGTCGTTTCTTGGCGGTTTTCTTCTTACTTCTATCGGTGGACCGATGAACCTCTTGATCAGGTCAGAGGTTCATCGGTCCACCGATAGAAGTAAGAAGAAAACTGCCAAGAAACGACACAACACCGGTCGACCAGAGGCTACTGACGATGGAGATAAGCTCCGAAACTGCAGTATAGAAGAAAAAGGATATGAGGTGAGGTAATAAAAACATGAATTTAATTCTTAACAAATTCTTTTATTTTTATTTCTTATTCACCTCCTCCATAGCCTATTCAATTTTATGAGATTAATATTATGATCTTTTCCATAATTTTCTTCATTCTTTTCTGTTATAAACATTCATTCTAACTCGCTGGCACTATCGAATTGATAGGTTCATAGTCCTTTGCCATGGATTCACTGAAGTAGGCTCTGCCTGGAGATCCGAATGGATGGCATAGAATAAAATCCCATCATATATTTTTGGTGCAGCAACCCTTACTGTAATGTGAATAGTGTTCACTACAAAGGATGGTGGATTTTTAAAGTGAGAAAAATTTGTCTCCGTTCATGGATCCCTTTGTAGCTCAAAGGTGGACTGCTTGCGTGCAAATATGGAGATCCTCTGTTCAAATCCCAGTTCAGGCCTAAATTTTTCTTTTTAGTTGTATTTACTATCTCATGTTGATGGCAAGCCTGAGTACATTAATTTCAGTATTACAGTCATACAAACAAATTATTCAATGATATGATATATGGGTATTAATATGTATATACATCTATATATATATTTGGAAAGTATTAATATTTAACCCTCTTAGTGCTGAGTGCCGAACCTGTCGGCTAGTTACGGTCAGCTGTTGGCTGCCAGCGATCCGCTAGACTAGCATACTGTGAAATGCCACGCCTTTTTGGCTGAAAATACACGACTCTGAATATTTGCAAATAAATAAACAAGTATAACAAATTATAATTTAAAACTTATGGAATAGAGTGCCCGTACATAACACAATCGATTAATGAAAATAATGTCTTTAATTATTGTAAAGTATTAATAATTAAATTAATCGTGATTTTTTCTTACCTCATACATCTATGTTTCTTTAAACACAGCACTGCAGTATCGGCGACACTTTGTCGTCATCGTCAGCTGTTTTCACAACTGTCAATTTTTTCTCCTTTTTGCCGGTAATTATCTAGACTGCCATCTGGTGTTCTTTTGAAGGAATTCAGATGGCAGTCTAGATAATTACCGGCAAAAAGGAGAAAAAATTGACAGTCGTGAAAACAGCTGACGATGACGACAAAGTGTCGCCGATACTGCAGTGCTGTGTTTAAAGAAACATAGATGTATGAGGTAAGAAAAAATCACGATTCATTTAATTATTATTAATTGAACCTCATAATGTTAAAAATTCCCAAATTTAATATATAAAAATTGTAAAGTATTATTAATACATTTAACTAAACATGATATTTGTGCACGGTGAAATATTTTTTAATACTTTTAATTTTAAAAAGTTGTTTTAAAATTGATATTACAACGGTAAAAAAAATACTATAACGAAGTGCATTCATTCTATTACGAAATCACATAAAACATCGAATCTATATCGAATACGATTAAAAAAAAAGAGAGAGAGAGATAGAGGGAGAAGGAAAAATTTCTATGAGCTAATTAAATACAATAATTATTCTTATGGTACTCACCTAAACTTTCTGGAAAGAAGACTTGTTGCTGGATAAGTCAATCTTTATTTTTAGTAACTGTTAATTAACTCTAATGTTTTCTTGACACTAAAATTAACACCAAAAGTAATGAAAAAAGTGTAAACCTATCACTAAATTTAGCCTAATAGAGAAACATATACTACAATGGATTTTGAAGCCTTAATAATAAATCTCGCATTAATAATAAATAACCTTTCAATCTGAAATTAGATATTGGAGAGGAATCAGGAGGAGGCGTATGTTTTGTTCCAGGCAATTCCATGAATATGAAAGGAGGCTCAGGATTTGTGTCAGGTTCGGTAGGAAATATTTCTCTGAAATTTTGAATATCGTTTTCATCGCCATCGTCGTTATCACAGGTAACATTACCATTATCTCCATTTACCTGTATATCAAATTGAACCGAGGAAGCTCCATTAGAAGCGTGTAAACACCTTTTTTTTTTCTTTTTTTTTTTTTTTCATATGTGGTGATTCGGGGGTGTGTCTGGTACAGTTCTGTCACTACTATCAGAGCCTAAATCATCACTGTCACTCGGAAAATAATCCATCGGAATCAACTTCACATTGATCAAAATGCTAAATTAAATTTTCGTCATCTACACCAGCTTTAAAAATTTCACTAGAACCGCTTGCCATTTCAACTTGAAAATCCACACTAAAAATGGTTGGTTGGTGGTTGGTATCTAATGTCGAGCACTTGATAATGAAATCATTCGCTCTCTTGCACTCCAATATTTAGCAGAAAGGCTGGTCTCTTCTACAAAAGCTGGACAACGGAGGAGATGGTTTCTTTCCATATCTTCATTTAAATTGCAAAAAGGGCATTTAGGTGAATCTGTTATGCCAATTCTGTGTAGGTGTTTATTCAAGCAGTCATGTCCCGTTAGCAGTCTGAATGTTGCTACTGCAGATTTTCTTTGTAATGTAGTAATGTCATAAGCTTGTAGATTTTCCCATTCCTTTCCAGATGTTTTGGTGGTGTATTCTTCTCTAAGTTTATTGATGTATTTATTTGAGATAATTCTTTTGATAGAGTGAAAGGAAACTGGAGCAGAAGTTGGGTTTGAAACAATTTTGCTACCCTTCTTGGCTAGAAAATCGGCTATTTCATTGCCTGTCACTCCACAATGGGCCGGAATCCATTGAAGTACAACTTTTTTATGTAGACGGGATAAATGTTTTATCATTTTGTGACATTCGATAATTTTGATGCTTTTGGGTGTTGTGTCTCGTGTTATAGCAAGAATGGCTGCTTTGGAGTCACATAGAATTACAACTTTTGTAAATTTTTGGATGTGATATAAAAGATTTTGTAAACTTAAGAAAATTGCTAGAATTTCGCCATCAAAGTTTGTTGAATTTGTGTTTAGTTTACGATAAAAGGAAAAAAGTGGACATACTGCACCAGCACCAGTGCCACCATCATTTGGTAGGCTGGAGCCATCTGTAAAAATATGTATCCATTCAGGAGCTGGGTATCTTAGATTTATCATTTCCAGTGACATTTGTTTTAAAATATATGGAGGAGTTTCAGATTTCTTGATGTCTTCTGTTAAATGAAGGTTATATTCGATTTCCAAAAATTCTAGAGGGTTGTTTCTCATCTGCATATTTTCTTTTGAATGTGGAAGTTGCAATTTCTGTTTGATTTCTTGTACAATGCTTAGGAAGCTTTGCTGAGATTTTAAACATACTTGTGGTTTTCTTTGGGTCCAGTTATTATGGGGTAGCCTTAAAAATTTTTCATACTGTGTGATTGCTGTTTTCTCAATTTCAGATGCTATGTTTGGGTTATTTGTTAAGATTTGCATGGCAGTGATTGGTGTTGTTTTAACGGCTCCTGTTATCAGACGGAGGATTTGGTTCTGCAATTTATTAAGTTTTTCCACTTTAGTAGTTACTAGGATTTCTTCACAATATTGAAGTACAGGTTTTATGTACATTTGGTAGAAGGTGTTTAGGGTTTGTGTGTTGCAACCCCACTTTTTCCCTGCTAATCGTTTTAATAATGGTAACCTTGTTTCTATCTTTGTACATATATTCTCCATGTGTTTCTTCCATGTTAATTTTGTGTCCAGAGTTATTCCTAAATATTTTGCTTCATGTGTTTGAGTTAATAATTCACCCTCCAATTTCAGAGTGATGGGTAGTGGTTTCTTTCTTAATGTAAATAGTTGATAATTTGTTTTCTGTATATTTATCTTCATTAAGTTCTGGGATGTCCAATTCTCTAACTGTATTAGTGATTGTTGGGCTATGGTTATTAATTGTTGACTTTGGTTTTTCGGTTTGGAGACCCATATTACAACATCATCAGCAAAAAGTAGGGTTTTTGTTTGGAGCTTTTCTATATGCTTAGGTAGATCATTAATGTAGATATTGAAGAGAATGGTACTGAGTACAGAACCCTGTGGTAAACCTCGATGTGTTTGTTGGTATTTAGAGAGGTGATTATTATACTTTGTAGCGATGAACCGTTGGATGAGAAAATTGCTGATCCAGAGTAGCATATTCCCTTGAATGCCTAAAGTCTGCATTTTTTCTAATAATTTATATCTCCAAATAGAGTCATATGCTCCTTGGAAATCAACGAACATTGCCAGAGTGTCTTCTTTTCTGTTGAAACTGTCTTTAATAGCTTGACTTAGGTGTACAATTTGTTGATTTGTTGATTGTAATTCTCTAAATCCAGCTTGATTGGGTGAAAGTAAATTATTGGTTTCTAAATACCAATTTAATCGATTTGAAATCATTTTTTCCATAGTTTTAACAATTACACTAGTTAGTGCTATTGGGCGATAATTTGAAAAAGTATTTGCTGATTTTTTTGTTTTCAAAATAGGTATTATAATAGCTTTTTTCCAATCATCAGGAACTTTTGTGTTCCAAGAAAGATTATAAAGGGAGAGTAATTGAGTTTTGGCTTTATTGCCAAGGTGTTTGAGAAATTCTGCATGTATATTATCTGCTCCTGGAGATTTGTTTGATTTTAAACTATTAATGGCTATGTTTAACTCTTTAATGTTGAAATTCTTATTAAAAATATTATCTTTTGTACTGCTTGTTGATTTTATGTAATTTTTTAGGTTCTCTTTTATTGTTTTTTGTTCCTTTTTGTTCTCTGAGGACAAAGTATAGGTGTTAGCATAGTGTTTGTTGAATTTGTTGGCTATTTCACTTTCATTTGTAATTTGTTTGTTGTTGTGGATAAATGGTGTTTTTTGTCGTTCTTTTTTATTTTGTATATTGTGTACAAATCTATATGCTTTCTGGCCATCTTTCCTATAATCCATTTTTTGGAGAAAGTTATTAAAATTTTCTCTTTTATTGCTGTTAATTTCTTTTTGAGTTGTGCGCACAGTTTTCTCCAATTTTGTACATCTTTTGGGTCTTTTGTTTTTTCTGCTTTATTTCTAGCGAGATCTCGGTCTATTTTCATTCTTTCTAGTTTTGAATTCCAGAAGGGTTTGTAGTTTTTAACTATTCCTCGTGGTATATATTTTTTTGCTGTTTTTAATATTATTTTGCATATAGATTTGTTAATTTGATCTGATTGAAGTGATTCGTTTAAAGGATTTTCAAATTCAGTTTCCAGTTCGTCTGTGTACAGTTTCCAATTGGCTTTTTTGAAGTTCCACCTGGGTTTAAGATGAATTGGAAGTAAGTTGTTATTCCCCAGTTGAATAGTAGCAATGATGGCTCTATGTCCTGAGCCAGGATCTTCTACAATTTGTTTTTTGGTTTTGGAGTATAAATTAGAAGATACAAAGAGTAAGTCAGGATTAGTTCCTGAACCAGAGTAATGTATATATGTTGGAGGATCCTCTTTGTTGTGTATTATTTCTATGGGTGTTGAATTTAATAAGTCTTCTACAATTTTCCCTGCATTATTTGAATTGGTATAGCCCCATCGTCGTGAATGGGCATTAAAATCTCCCATTATAATTGTATTTGGGTTTATTGTAATATGTTCAAGATTAGGGGAGTTATTTGGTGGATTATAAATTGAATATATATTATACTGAGATTTATTTATCCATATGTTAATTTTAATTATTTCAATTTTGTCTACATTGTCCATTTCTTTGATAATTTGAACGGACGAAGTCATGTGTGTTCGAATTCCAACTAAAATACCACTACTTATTTGTCGTCCTTTAGGAAGTATATGAACAGTAAAATCCTTGAAGTGGTAATATTGTAACTGTTCCTGTGTGAGATTTGCTTCTTGAATTGTGAATACATCAATTTGGTGGTCAGATAGCATTTTTGTAAGTTCAGTCTTTTTAGCTTGTGATAGTCCTCCAGTATTCCACTGGAGGATTTTGATCAAGTTTGGTTTGGTATATTTGTTTCCTTGAAGAAAGGTCCCCGTCCGGAGATCCGAATGGGGGACTATTTTACCTCCGGATTTGTATTTCTTTTTCCAAGGCTTCATGTTTGTATTGGAGTACAATAAACTAGTTGTAACCGTTTAGTAGTAGGCACCACATGTGGTGGTTACGTCACCCATTGAGAGAAAGTAGGTATAGGAAGGAAGGAGAAATGAACCCCTAGGCCTCGAGTACTCTAATACCATCAGGGTCGAAAGAAACAAGAGGTCAGTCAAGGGAGACTGGATAGAAAAGTTGAAAGAGGGAATTGGTATGGGAAGGAGAAGTAATACCAATTCGGTCAAAAAAGAAAAACTCACCAAGCTGACCAGTGCTTGTTGGTGAGTAGCCCTTCCCTTTCGTTCATCATGCATAAGCATGATTACTAACAGCTGCACCACGAGAAGGTGAGGGATTGGACACTAGGTTACTGTCCAGGTCGGTTCCTTTAAGCCTTCGGTGGAAGGAATTAAAGGGTCTCCTCTCTGTTAAAGACAGTAGCCTTTCCGCAGCCGGATGCCAAAAAATTAGTTAAACTATGCAAAATTTAGACCACCGATCAAATCGTTTCTGGCAATTTAAATGCTGGAACTTTAAAGCCGGCCGTGACGGCTTTGGTATTTAAACCTCTAGCACACGCGCTCAGGCCTGGCTCTAAGAGGGTTAAATATAACATCAAAATTATATATAAACTAATCTAATGTGCACTAACTTAACCCTTCCTAACAATATAATAAAAGAGTAGTGATTTTTTTTATATATATTTCATTCATAGAAAAAAATGTTTGGGAGTTTATTGCAATGTTGGTCACGCCGGTTTCATAGACAGTGCGTTGTATCTACTGCCAATTTCATATGTCTTGCACATGCGCATTACTGTTCTGTACAACTTAGAAAAAAATTCTCGAGTGACCTAATAGAAAAAATGTAAACTGTGAGGTGAGGTGATACATTTTTAATATCCAATTAAATTAATTTAAACAAATTTAGCTAATCTACCCAGTTCGTAATATAACTTCTGCAAATGTATCGGAATAGAAGCAAATATAATGTGCCTTTATCAAGTAGAAATATCTGGTAAACATGCACGCTAAATTGACTGTAGTGGAAACATAGACATGTTGGCAACAAGTGATTACTATCGATATAGTTATTAGTTATAATCAAAATCAAGATGAGAAGGAACACAGTGAGGTAATTTACAAGTTCAGTATTACATTGGCACCGATTAACAAATTTAGTCTGGGTAATCTTCTAATAACTAGTAATGAGGTTAATGTCCCAGATAAACCACTTCCAAGCAAAATTCCAGTTGTAATGTAAACAAACCAGAATGTATGGATTGCATTTTCATTGGTAGAATAACTGTTTTACCTTTAAGCATGTAAAATAATGTAAGCATGTAAAGTAACGTAGTTCACTTTCTAACACTCGAAATAAATAAGATAAAAATATTTAAAATATGTATTTTCTAGCACATATCTATAAAGTTATATGGCAGAATTTAAAAACATATAATTAAAATTTTAATAGATTAAATAAATAAGCATTTTATTTAATTTAAGAAAGAAAAATTAACGCTTGAACTGGGATTTGAACCCTGGTCCTCTTGTTCTCTGTTTGAGTGTGCTGTCCATGACACCATTTAGAGATGATACAAACATTAACATTTCTTTCAACTTATACAATTCTCGTTCGTCTGAAGGCTGATAGTTGTCACAACCGTTATGCCAACAGACATCTTCTATTCAGAAGTATTTATATTGAGAATTTATATATTACTTTTTGCGGTAAAGCTAAAGGATTCAAATCCAGGTTCAAGTGTTAATTTTTCTTTCTTAAATTAGATTCTATCCAGGATTGGAAAATGTTAATTGAAATAAAAACATTAAAAAAAAAAGCATTTCATTATTTGATTCTTATGCATGTGCAATGCAGAATACATTAGAATTTTAATTGTTTCAAATGGTTACTTCTACATAATTTTTGAAGCATCATAAAGGAAAAGCTTTAAAAAGCAGAGAGAAATAAATGATTTTGGATGTTTTCAAATAGTTTTGTGAAAAATATCCTACATCAGCCATTAAGGATGTGGTGAAAATAACAGCAGCATTTACAGGTAGGTCAGCATTGAGCATATATTCTGCCCTTAGACCTAATAAAAATTCCAAATAAAGGATATGTTATCGACATCATGGAAAAAGCATAAACACCTGTTTAGGTAGGCTCATGTATAATTTTTTGTCATAAATAAATAAAAATGGAAGTTAATAATTATTAGTACAATCTTATCTCGTATTCAGTATTATTTACCGTAAAATTTGATGTTGCTTAAGAAAAATGTTTCTATCATTGACACTTCCTTAGGCAATTCACTCATATGGCAGGTAAAAGTAGAATCATGGTTCCCCCAATAGACAGATTCAGCGGAGTAATACTTTATTTGAGTTTGTTTACAGTACAACTAGAACTTAGCTCGGATATAGTATAGGAAGAAATCTGCAATTTATCAAATTAGTTGCAATGACTCCAAGAAAGTATATAAAGGAAAAGCTAAAAGGAATTAGGGACTCGTACAAAAGAACACTTTAAAAGTATTAAAAATGATGAATAAATAAGTTGAGTCTGCCATCATCTTACCTCATATTTTGTCATTTGTTGTAAGACATGAGCATCTTTGCTCCATCTTCAGTTGGTACTCTGTACCACCTGAAGATAGAGCAGAGATGCTTTCAAATATGTCTTACAGGAAATGACAAAATATGAGGTAAGATGACAGAAGACTCAAAACCTCATAATGTTATTTTCGTAATAAAAATAATAAAATAGAAAAATTGGCAATTCCAGCTTATAGTTTGCTAGAGAATCACGTAACACAGGCCTGCAAAGATTTTGCGGCATGGGATATTTTAAGTCAAATACCCTGATAATGGAATGTTAATACCGTATTTACTCGAGTAATTTCCCCCCCCTTTTTTTTTCAAAATTTAGGAATGAAAATTCAAGGGGGGTAATTATGCGATGACTATGAATATATCAATATGCTTTCACAATATAGAATACTATCAATTAGATATGTACGGTAATTCCATCATGTTCATTGAACTGTACTCTCAAAGACATTTTGAGAAATTGAAAGACTAAGTTATATTTAATGTTTCTCTATTTCCATACGAAAGGTATAGTAGATCACAATGAAGGTGTGTTTCACTCTGTTTTCCATGGTAAAATTTACCACCTGTAACTTAAAATTTACAATGTAGCTGTTATACTTTCTTCCCATAGTTGAGTTTAACGATACTGACACTATGACGGAATAACACTGTTACCAATGCACAATCTAATTCTATTCAGACTGACGACAACAGATGCACGGGTGACAGATACTGCAGGTACCATTAGCTCTTTGTAGAAGGGGATGGATTCAACCTTGGGTTTTCCATGAATTCCTTTGTGTTGCACTTGAAATCTTCATAAGTGTGTCCAAAGTTGTAACCGAAAATTTTCAGCCTAGGTAATGCACATTGTATCAGAGGAGGATTTATCATCATCATCATTTATGGTCATGTGGCCTGTTACGGTCTCAAAGAGGAATTTTCCATGCAGCGCTTTTGTGGATGTCCTAGTGATCTTTTGTCTTAGGGGCAGTAACAAAGCATGGCTTTTGGGATTTTATGAGTTGGCATTCGTTGAAGATGGGCTCTCCAGTTCTGGTAGTTTTGTATATGGTGGAAAATGGGTCTTTTATAGTCCCACTTTGTATAGCCTGCTGTAAGCTAGAGGAGGATTTATATATATATATATATATATATATATATATATATATATGAAAAATCTAGGGGAGAAATTACGCAAGGGGTCAATTATGTGAGTAAATATGGTAGTTTTGCATATCATGTACAGATTTTGCACAATTCTATTTTTAACACAAAACATGAGAGCATGCAGTCCACCACTTGTATGCAGTATATACATACATACTGTATTAAAATATGTAAACACCTACCCTCTTACTAATAATCCATATATAACTTTTATACAACTTTTTTTAACTATTCAGATCTGAGTTGAAAATTCTTACTAATAAACACTGTATTAGCTTAATAAATGAGTTGGAGAAAATGTTTTAACATCTCACCTTACAAAGTTGTGTGTCTTCATGATACCGGTTTCAAAATTATAGTATTACTTCCGTCTTCAGTCTAATTGAGTTGGAATTTGACTAAAGATGGAAGTAATACTATACTTTTGAAACCGGTTTCATGAAGACATGCAACTTTGTGAGGTGAGATGTTAAAACACTTTCTCCAACTCATTTATTAATATAAATACCTCATAGTGTTTCCTCCCACTGTAATTTTAATTAAAACTGTATTAGCTGTTCAGTGTATAAGAGGTGTACAACTTTACGTATGAATCATTATACACATCATCCCCCTTGTTTAAGGATTGTATAACAAGGGAAATGGTGGACTCCATGTTCAACTGATTGTTTTCGTATGATATTGATGAATGTTTCCTTAAATTTAATGCAAAATGCAACACTTTAACAATTGTTTGATGGATACACAAGACATAAATAATATTAATAAGGCTCTTGGTAGGAAAATACAGCACTATAAAATTGCCTTTTGTTACATTCATTCTCAATTAATAATATTTTAAAATTGAACACTGATTCACAAAAGAATATGTTGCTATAATACAAGATTTAACCTGAATGTAGTTTAAATGCTTCATAATATTATTTTAAGAAATCTTTCTTGCATCATTAATATATTATAATATACATAATAATATAAAAATGTTTTTAATTATAAAGGTAATAAAGGTAATAATATTGTGACAAAGTATTCAGTAGCCTGATGGTCTAGTGGTCAGAACTTCTGCCTACGGTTCAAGAAGTTGCAGGTTTGATTCCCGATCAAACCAGAGATGATTTTATTTTTTTCTTAAAGGGTTATTACGTTTGTCACCTGTGGTCTGGAATTTAGAATTAATTTAAGTTTAAAGACTTTCTTGGTGATTTTTTATTATTATTTTATATTTCGTTCTTTCATAGCCCATCAAGTTATTTAAATATTTATATAATAAATTTGGGAATTTTTAACATTATGAGGTTTTATTAATAAGAAATTAAATGAATCGTGAATTGACAGTTGTGAAAACAGCTGAGATGGTGACAATGGTCGCTGATACTGCAGTGCTGTGTTTAAAAAAACATAGAAGTATGAGGTAAGAAGAATTCACGATTCATTTAATTCCTTATTTAAATATTATTTGGTATCTTCTTTTTTTTAGTTTTGTTTTGCTAATATTTCCTATTTTGAACATATTCTAACGCTTCTTAAAATACTGCATATAATTCATAAGTAATGGGGGAAAAAATTTAATTCCCAAGCATTTTTCGAAGTTTTTGTCGTTAGATGGCAGCACATTATCTGGGAAACATATTCTATGATATATTTGACATAGCCTAAAGTAAAATGCAAATAAATTAAAACATACTTATTTTTTATGTACCTCCCCAATTAAGGGATATCTATTTATTCTTGTCCATACTCATTTCTTACACGATTAATCACTAGTTGATCTTGTTTTTTTCTGTTACAAACTGCGCATAATAAGCTCTGACGTCATAATGATGACGAATATGCAACATATTGTGTATAAGGATTGTATTGTTATATAGCTCCTATACAACGTTTATTAGTAAGGAAATTATACATGATCTATATAAGACTTATACATTGTATAACTAAACAACTGATGAAAGCTTGTATAAGAGATTTTTGTAAGACTGCTAAAATATAATACAATTTTATAATATAATAATTTATTTTATTCATACTAAATTGTCATTGTGTTAACTGCTATCCTTTGAAATTTGGAAAGTGTTAATTTAAATAAAAACATCAAAATCACTATTTATACTTAATAAATAATCAATTTTCTTCTTCTCTTTCTTTCTTTTCAACCTTAGTTTAATCTCTAACTTTATAGGTACTTTTACATGTCCCATCCCATCTAGGCCTTATAGGGGCACAATCTGTCAGGAGAGGATTTTAAACTCTTCATCAAACACATACTTTTTTTTACCACATAAGGACACAGAGGGCTTCCCTGGATGAGTGATTACTCAATGCCAGGACCATCTCTGAGACAACACCGAAATTTAAGACAAAGACACTACATTCACTCATACATTCATATTAAACAAGATGAATATGATAGGATGATTATGATGGCCAGATGATATCTGGGGAGTATTTGGGCTCTAAAGTTTCCTGACATTTTTCTCATAGGTAAGGAGAAAACATAACTTAGTAAACTTGTCCCAAATGGGGATCTAGCCTGGGCCCGCTCCATCTGAGCAATGTTACCATTACACCACAAGGGTAAAAAAAAATCTGCTTTACAAATACTAGCATTTTATTTGTATACACAGTTTTATAATAACATTTATGGGATATAAAATAAACAGCATGTTTAATGTTTTTATTATTCATATCATACATCAAGCCCCGGTCTGGGCGTATAATTTTTCTCTTCAAATATAAACAACCTGTTCTTGTCTCCTTTTTGGCTTATTTTAACACTTTTTCCCTTTCCCTTTTATCATCAAAATTTACCTAAAAATCCTAAGCTTGATAATAAGTCTTGCTGTATCATGTGGTCCCTGCACTATAGCCAAGTGGTTAAGGCAAGAGGCCTTGGTGCAGAGCTACAGGACTTGAGTGGGTTCGAGTCTCCATGGGGAAAGAAATTTTCTCATGGTATTTCGGCCAGTATGGAACCAGTGTCCACCCAGCATTGTGGGAATTTGGATAGCTACAATAAGTAGCAGCTCCAGGTTGACAAAACCAACTATAATGTTTGGGGGATCTGACATGCTGACCATATATCAGTCCTACTCTAACAGGATGATTGTCTACTTCTATGATTAACACGTGTAGATGTGATGCCAGCAGCCAGCTGGTAGGCCAAGGGCCTTCTAGATCTGTCTCGCCATGGATTTTAGTTTTAATTTTGTATTGTGTGTGTGAAAGAAGTATTATTAATATATAAAGTTAATAATCTGTTTTTTTAATAGGCTTCAAGTAAGAAACGCAAGAGTGGTGAAAGCAAGTCAAATCGTAGCAAACGTCGTAGATCTATACCAATCGCAGAGGGAAGCACTAGCCGACGACGTAGTTCGCCACCACCATCATGCTCAGATGAAAGTTCAACTTCATCAGTGACATCTGGTGGTGGTGCACCAAAGCTTACTTTGTCAGAACGATTTGGAAAAATGGCACAATGGTCAGTGGACAGGAGAGACTTAGATGGTGTTAAAAACATGCGTATAACAAAGGATTCTGATAGCTCAGATCTTAAAGTTGTTATTGAGGGTGAACGATATCATAGAGCATTGAGTCCTTTATCAGTTAGTGAACGTCGTGTGGGTGCAGGATATTTCCCAGATTCCATGCATTCAGGAATTGGTCTTGAAGCTTGGGATGATGTAAGGGTACGCTATAAATATTACAAAGATCGAGGATATCTCAGAGATCTTACTCTCGATGATTACATGAAGTGGGAGGAATGGTGGTATAAATACCAAGAGTGGCTTGAAACTGAGCGATATTATGAGCACTGGGCAGCCATTAGAGCCAAGCAGGCTGCCAGGGGAGGTAGCAAGATGTGGAATGATCAAAGCCTTAGGAAACGCAGGAGGATGTAGGAAATTTTTATTAAGAAGACCATTAAGAATTGCTCACAGCTTTTAAACCTTGTATAGGATGCACTGAAAAAAGACAACTCTGTGTAATGCTACAGAAAAGAAAAGTTTAAACTAGATGAAGATACCAGGATAATGTAAATATTGAAGAAGGATCTGATTTTACATTTATTCAGAAAGTGAATAGGTAAAAAAAAAAAAATTGACATAGACTTAATTATTTAGTGTTGAGCAAAGTTTGTAAAAATTAGTCTTATAATTGCTTCAGCTTAAAGGAATTTTTGTCTAATACATATTTCCTCATTTTCTTTTTCTAAAGATGGAAAATTGTGTTAGTTACTATAAACTTAGACTTTTGCTAATGAGGCCATGTGTACAGACTAGAGAGAATGCATGAAAGTTTTAATGGTTTTCCCTATAAAATTTAATGTTTTCTGTATGTAGTACATAGTTTGGCAGCGTAGAGTAAGAGAGAAATATTCCATAATGATAAGAGTTGGAATATACTACACATATTACCAGCACCGGAGGACTGTTGCTATTTTTTTAATCAATTTATATTTCAGTTTAACAAAAAACAGATTTAATCAAAATCTCGACTACCTTAGGAAGTGACATTATGAAGTGTTAATTAACAAATTTAATTGAAAATATATGTCTCATCTTGTTTAATTTATTTAATGAATTAATTGAATGTGTATATTTTGGATATAGGCATTGTTTCTAGCTGAGGAATATGTAAGATTGATTCTTTAAAATTGAAGGGTTGATTCTTTAAAATTGAAGGGTCTAGTGAGAGAAGAAGCAATGCCACTTTATGAAAATAAATTAAGTTTTCTAAAGCACTGCATTAAATCATTAATGAAGATTTACAGCAGAGAAAGAGGAAGTTACGCGATGTGATTCTAGTTCACATGATAGATGATTGGTAGCAGAATAAATCTTTATAGTTAAAAATTAAAATTCCTATGGTGTGTGGCGTAGCCCCTTCTCTCTTTTGTACTAACTAACTCATTGGCACTATCGAACCCATAGGTTCATGGCAACATGGACATAAGCTCTCCATACATCCCTATCCTGAGTTAATGTTTTCCATTTCATTCCCTGTATAATCTACCTCCCTCAAATCATGGTTAAAGTTATTCTCCCGCCTCATTCTTGGTCTACCAATTGGGGGTTTCTTTCTGGTTTTCCTACAAGAAACTTCTATACACGTCTTCTTTCCCCATTCGTGCCACATGTCGCAGTCTGAGATTTACCTGTTCTTATTATATCTGGCTTCCTATAAAGACCATGTAGTTAACTGTTAAGTAGTCTTCTCCATTTACATGTACTTATGAAGTACTTGCAAAGTTAATTATAATACGATCTTAGCATTGTAATTATAAGAAAAAGCATATATTTTTTATTTAGGTAAAATTTAATCACTTACCCCATATTTTTCTTATTTTAATTTAAACTAGTTTCAGAACTTTACATTTTAGTTCCATCATCATTATCACCACGACCGTTGTTCTGTCATCTTGAAGAGCCTTCTTTCGCTCCCTCAATTGGCACATTGAAAAACCTCGAAATCAGGTCATTCTCCCTGGAAATTTCAAAGTTCATCAATTTCTCCAAACAGTGAGTTCTTTTGGTTTTTCTATTTGTTTTAATAATTTAGCCTTCTTTTTGATAAGATTTTTTCTGACCATGCATGGGCAGCCACTGCAGATTTTTCTATTTCCCCTTTCTTGACATTCCTGAGATGTTCTTTCACTCAAGTTTTCAAATTTCTCTTAGTTTTTCCTATGTAGAATTTCTCACATTCTTCACATTTAATTTGACCCATTCCATACTGTTCTGCCCAAGGGCAGGTCTTTCACTGCAGTCATTGCATTTTCATGCTATGCTTTACAGCTTTGCTAGGGAATTATAGGTGTGGTAGCTTCCTGTTGCTTTCCACACCGGTGAAGGATGTTGATGATTTTTGGGGACCGTTGGGTCCTAAGCTTCCTGACATTTGTCTTACAGGTGAGGAAAATTCCCGAAAAAACCTCGCCCTGGAGCCTGTCCCGACTGGGAATCAAATCCAGGCCCGCTGAGTGATAAGCCAGCATGCTATCATGAGACCACACCAGTGGGTACATTTAATCTGATAAATCCCTGATTTCTTTTCTTCTTTTATTTTTTTTAGGTCTAATCAATCTACTGATGCTATAGTCATTTTTGGGTGCCAACCTTATGTTGAAATTTTTTTAAAAATTTTGAAACTTGTGGTACCTCAATGGATGATATGTGAATTTCCTGAATTTTAAATTTTCTCCTTCTAGAAGAGTGCTTTGATTAATATATTTTTGTCTTTTGAACTTTTTATGTTCTTGTGTATCATTCTTGTCCCGCGCTATAGCCGAGTGGTTAAGGTAGGAAGCCTTGGCGCAGAGCTACGGGACTTGCGCTGGTTCGAGTCTCCATGTGGGAAGAAATTTTCTCATGGTATTTCGGCCAGTATGGAACCGGTGCCCACAGCATCGTGAGGCAATTGGGTAGCTACAATAAGTAGCGGCTCCAGGTTGAGGAACCAGCTATAACGGCTGGGGGACTCGACATGCTACCACATGTCACCCCTACACTGGCTGTTGATCATCTACCTCTGTGATTGACACATGTGGATGTGAAGGGCCAGCAGCCGGCTGGTAAAAGGGTAACCGCTGAAAAGTGGAAAGAGCCTCAATCTGAATTGGTGTATCATTCTTTCTTCAAAACCATTTTTTGTAGCCACGTTGATTATATGTTCTTTTTCTTTTTCATAATTTTCTTTGTTCATGGGAATGTTCGCTAATCTATGTGTAACTATTGAAAAACAAATAGAAAAACCAAAATACCCACTGTTTGGGTAAAGAACTACATTCAAAGGAGGGAAAAGGAGAAATTGATGAACTTTGAAATTCCCAGGGAGAATGCCATGATTTTGAGGTTTTCGGTTTGCCAATAGGGGGAGCAAAAGAAGGCTCTTCAAGACGACAGAACAATGGTCGCAGAGATACTGATGTTGGAACTGAAATGTAAAGTTTCGAAACTACTTTAAATTAAAATAAGAAGAAAAATATGAGGTGAGTGATTAAATTTTACCGAAATGAATATACCTCATAGTGTGAATTCCTAAAATAAGTAAAAGTATGTATAATTCATTTAGCCTAGCTTTTTGTCCCTGAAGGGCACATCATAAAAATACATCAAAATTCATGTTGTTACATATATTGTATCACACCTCAATTTTTTTATAAATACAGAGAAAATATTAAATATACAAGCTAAATAGAATAAGTAAAGAAAAAATCAAACCAACATTAAAATATATCCACCTTTTTTTTAATATAATAAATTTGGAAATTTTAACATTATGAGGTTTCCTTAATAAGAATCAAATGAATCGCAAATGCTTCTTACCTCATATATCTATGTTTTTTTAACACAGCACCACAGTATCGGAAAGAACATATTTTCCATCCTTAGCTGCTTTAACGACTTGTCAATTTTTTCCCTTGCCGGTAATTATCCAAACTGCCATGTGGTGTACTTTTGAAGAACTTTGTAATCAAGCTTGGTTCGTCCAGAACCTTGGAAGTTCATGGTTTTAGTATGGTTTTTTTGAATGTATATCTTTTCCCAAACTGTTAATTCCAAAGGTTTAGATATGTGTTTCAAAAGTTTTGCTTCTTTTTCAATTCTATGATTCTCTAATAAACTATGTGCTGCTATAGCTGATTTTTCAATTTCACCATTTTTTATGTTTTAAGTGTTCCTTTTTGCGAGTGTCTTTTTGTTTTTCCTATATTACTTTATTGCAATCTTTGCAATTAATTTGATAAATTCCAGATTTTTTATTGTCTCGTAACCTTGAGGTTGCAACGTTATCCCAGTATTTGAAGTTTCTCGCAATGGAAAATGTTGCCCTTCTAGATATATAGCATTAATTGTCATTTGTTTGCCTCCTTTTTTGAAGGTCATTGCTACTGTCATAATTTGATTCATCGCGAGATCAGCTGCCTTGATAAACCAGAGGTCTTGAGAATGATCTTTTTTAGTTTCTCGGAAGACAAAAGTTGTTGCTATAGGCAAATGTTTCCTTGATACCGTTCTCAGTATTATTTGCAACACTTTTTTTTTTAATTTTTCGTGTTAATTATCATGAGATTGATCATGCTGCTGCCATTATGGCAGATATGTCCTCTCATTATTTCTATTAATCAGTCCCAAGCCTTAATTTTGAGTAACTGTTGGATTTATTTAACTTTTATAGGATTTAATCACTATGAGGTTTAATTTATGGTGAAATTAAATGTTTCTTACCTCTCCTCATATAAATTTTCTTAAGTAGATTGCGATTTCGAGACCACAATGGTCTCATCGTCAGCACTTTCTTGGCGACGGATGTTATGTCGATTGGAAGAAACTCTTCTTCTTCCCTCTGTTGGTGGACCGATGAACCTCTAGATCAGGTCAAATTGCGGGAATTTCGAAGTTTGTAAGTTTTCCTTTGTTTTTCTGAATGTGGATCTTTTGACAAACCGTGAGTTCTTTTTGTTTGTCTATATGTTTAATTAGACTGGCCTTTGATTAAGCAAATAGACAAACAAAAAGAACTCATGGTTTGGGAAAAGATCCACATTCAGAAAAACAAAGGAAAACTTATGAACTTCGAAATTCCTGCAAATTTTGACCTGATCCAGAGGTTCATCGGTCCACCAACAGAGGGAAGAAGAAGAGTTTCTTCTGATTGACATAACATCCGTCCCCAAGAAAGTGCTGACAATGAGACCGTTGTGATCTCGAAATTGCGATCTACTTCGAAAATTTATATGAGGAGAGGTAAGAAACATTTCATTTCACCATAACTGTTGGATTGTCTCTTCCTTATAATTCATCATCATTATTTCATAATTTCGGTTGCTTCGGTCCATTGAGAACCAGGGCCCCTTTGACTACTTGTTTCTGCCATTCAACCTTGATGCTGCCAACCTCCCTCAATTCTGAATCCCCAGTTTATGCAGATCCTGCTGTGTCCATCCATCTATGTCTTGGGCATCCGACCAGTCAGCTTCCTTCTGGTTCGAAATTTAATA
The DNA here is from genome assembly GCA_030220185.1 of Diploptera punctata. Taxonomy (NCBI): domain Eukaryota; kingdom Metazoa; phylum Arthropoda; class Insecta; order Blattodea; family Blaberidae; genus Diploptera; species Diploptera punctata. The sequence goes on from JASPKZ010003852.1 coordinate 3,942,140, forward strand.
TTTTTTTCTAGACTCTATGATCTCTCATCCTTTCTCATATCCTAACCATCTCAATCTGTGAGTTTTGTAAAAGATCTTCCAATTCACTGTTTGTTATTATTCTCAATTCACCTTGAATACATACTGCACCAAATATTCTCCTAAGGGCTTTCCTTTCCCACATGTTGAGGAGGCTTTCATCATTTTTTTTTGTTAATGACCAAGTTTCTAAGCCATATATTACTCATTTTATTATAGTTTTATATGCTTGTAGCTTAAGCTTAATTGACACTAATAAAAGATCTTTAAAATGTTAGTAAGCTCTTCCTTATAATTACTGGCATCAATTCTGTACTTGAGGTTCCATGGGATTGTGACCAATTTCCCATGCCGAAATTTAATGACAGTTAGGCTAAGGAGGTCAATGATGATGTGCTCTTTATATTCAAATCTAAAATACTATGTTTTTATAACTAGCATTTCTGAGTTCTACTGTGAAAAGTGAGAGAGACTGTATCAGAAGACATGTGATTCCACCCATTGGTCTACCCTTTGTTTTTTGTTACCGAGTGCATTTACATGTAGAAACCTGTAACATTCTATTGTTTGTGACAACAGTTAAATCAAATTAATATTTAATTTTAGGAAGTTATATTTTGAGGTTATTTTAATTATATTATTTTTGGTCTGGACATCTTACCTCAATATTAATGTTGATTTGTTCTTGGACATGTTTCAAAACAATTCTCTGTTTTATCTTCAGTCTGGGAAAGCTGAAGATAAAACAGAGAATTGTTTTGAAACATGTCCAAGAACAAATCAACATTAATATTGAGGTAAGATGTCCAGACCAAAAATAATATAAGTTAAATCAAAATCTGAAAAGTTTTCTTTTTTAAAGAATGTCAAACGCATTTATTTATTAGGCCTTCAGTGTTCCATTTCTGTCACCTCATGTATTAATTGTTGCTCTCCCATGATATGTTGTATTGTTGTGGGTCTTTCTTGATATCTTGTTCATTTCTCTTCTTGATTTGCTTGCTTTGAATGACTGTCTTGGTTGGTCATGTACTTTCATTTCCTGCCACAAACTGGGGGCTTATCATTTGATCACTTTGGTGGTTGCACTTACTGTTATAGCTTGTGATGTCTTAATTTCTTCCTGGAGTTTGTTTTCCATACCATATCTGATTTCCATCATAACTTCAATTTGTGTTATATTATTTTTAGTCTGATCATCTTACCTCAATATTAATGTTGATTTGTTCTTGGACACGTTTCAAAACAATTCTGTTGTCCAGACTGGACAAGCTGACGATAAAACAGAATTGTTTTGAAACATATCCAAGAACAAATCAACATTAATATTGAGGTAAGATGATCAGACTAAAAATAATATAATTAAAATAACCTCAAAGTATCACTTCCTAAAATTAAATTTCAATTTGTGTCTTTAGTTTTTCAGCCAGCATGGCTTTTATTTCTTCTGATTTTAGCACTTTGAATTTCCAACTGAGCACAACTTGTGCTTGCAATTTATCCTCTTTGCTGTGTCACATTCCCTCTTGTGAGACAAGCACAAAGTGCTGCCATCTCTTGCAATTCTTGTATTATATTGAGCTCTCATTATCGCTGAGATTCTCCTTACAGATGTTGCAGGGAGCTTAGGCTATTTTTTATTATTATTATGCTCTTTGGTTCTACATCACTTCAGTTTAGTCTACTACTCAAAATTTTCATTAGGATATTGTCCTTAAACTACAACTATTTTCCATAATATAAGAGTTCAGATTAAATTTAGGTTTAGGGCTCTTGTGTTACTTCATTATTATTTATCACCCATCATGTCATCAGGGTAACAAAACTGCTCTTTACTGGCGCCCCAATCTCACAAGTAGATTACAATTCCTCCAATGCCAAGAGAGAATGCCAGAAATGTAGTAAGACAACTTGGTGACATTGAAAAAAAATTGATTGTGGTTTCTAATCTAGGCCAGTTTATATTATTTCTATTTGTAGTTGTATTTTATTCTTCATATCTAGTATCGTTTTCTTTTTAATTTTGTATTATTTCATAAGCATTCAGCTAAATCCACCTAAATTTTATTTTGCCAATACTGATTACCATACAAGAATAAAATTAAAGAGTACCATACCTTACAATTAGATCAGGAGCATTGAACAATCTTAATGATTTGACTTTTCTCTGATTCTGAGCATTTGGGATATTAATTTGTTTGGGCCATCTGTTGTATGTGAACTACCTTCACTAGATTTTTATTCAATTTAAAATACACCAGTTACCCAATTGCTAGGGATAATACATATTCTAAAGTAGGCCTGATTTCTCCCTTATATTGCATGAAAATTGGAGCTGGAGACAGAATCAATTTGTGGTACAGTAATTGAAAGTACTTTCTAAACCAGTATTTTGTAGATATAGTGTGGGAATGAAATATATGCAAAAGTCAGTTATGATTAATAATTTATTAGATAGGGTAGGTTAAGATTACCTATGTGAAATATCTTCTAATGGAATCTCATTAAACTCTTAAAATGTTTTTCCTTAACAAAATGTGTTATTTGTGTGAATGATTACTGCTATTTTATGGAGAATTTGAAGAAAGTGTAAAGTGATTGAAAAATATACAAAAATATGTTTTACCTTAATAACCTATATTTATAATTATGATCTAAATGCATGTTTGTAATATTGGGCCTACAGAATATAGTTTATTGTATATAGAATTTGATTCATAATTGAATGGTTGCTATGAAGTTTATATGTTGTTTTGATATTATACACTATATGGCAGCTTTAAAACCATATCAAACAAAATTAATTGTTTATGTAGATCATGAAAGTGAGATGATGAATAAGAAATAATACTTTAATTTCACCATAATTCTCTTTGATTCCTTAATGTAATTTGTCATATAGCTTAATTGCTTCTTTATCAAAATTATATGCTGTGAAATATGACAAGTTTTGAAACTGGAAGTACTGATTTAATTATTTTTTACTAATTTCTTATACACTAGTTACTTTTATTTCTGGATAGTTATATCAAAGCTTTTAATCATTTAAACATTTACATGAGTAGGCCTACATCACAATGTAATCTGAATTTCATTAACTTAAAATCCACTGACTTGGCCTGGTTTTGAACGTGTGAACTTTGAATCTGTTGGTGAGTGGATTATTGGTGATGTAACCAGACTGTCATTTTTTATATAGTAAAGTGTCAGTTTAATTTAAAATGTACATGTTTAACTTTCTTAAAAAATTTTAACAGTACGCAAATAGTTTCTTCGAGAAAAATGCAGCTATAAGAATAGAAAGAATGACTATTTAAATTCAAGAAATATGGTTATATGATATGTTTTTAATATTATTTGTGTAGAATGAGTGCAAAGCTGAAAGATGGCATATTGGAGTAATAAATTAAACATAGAGAAAAGAAAACGTGTATTAAAATTTTGACATTTTGTTAATTGCAAATATGATTAACTAAATGCTTAGCCGTTCCGTGACTGACCTGACTGGGATCCCAGGTTTGAATTCTGCAGTTCCAGAGGGGTATTGGTGTTGTGCCATACCGGAATTTTTTGGGTTTTTTTCTCGGGATTCTTCCATTTCCCAAATTTCATCACACTAACACTCTCCATTCCCCCTTCCCTTCATTATCTTCATTTCTCATTCATACTTTTCATATTACCCTTCACCTCATCTCGTGCATGGAAAAATAGTTTGGTTGGCAATACACAGATGTTGAAAATATGTGCTTGCAGGGATCTAGTGGGGTAACCACCATGACTCTGAGCCTTAGCAATAAAGAAAGGCAGAAGGGGCCAATGGGAGGATTTGCAGTCCCTCACCACGGCCACAGGTTGTACTAAAAATGACAGTATGGGTCATGGGAGTAGAACCTGGAAGATGACCTACAATTTACATAATACAATAGGCTTCCATTCCACTCTTCTCCATATTACTGGAATAGTGCAATAGGTCTTTTATGATGCTCAGGGCAGTCTGCCCTCCCAGTCTGAATAAAGAACTGTTTGCAGTTTTTAAATTTTTTTTATATTTTTTATTTTTGCTTAATAAAATAAATATTATTATTTTCTAATAAAAGATTTTTATCAGAAAATTGTAATTAAAAAGTTAATGTGGAACATGTATTGAAAACTTGCAAACTGTCACAACTTGCTTCGTATATGGTTCATAGTGGAAAGCAGATGTTGGAAACAGACTGAATATAGAGGCACGTTTCTTGAATTAACAAAATTATGCTACAAATCTTTTATTAATTGGTTATAAGTCAATTTGTTGAGTAATATCCGTATTTGAATTTACATACAGGTTTATTTATATAATGATAAGGAATTAAAGTACAATTGGATTGTGATGATATCTCAAATTCTTAAAGCTTGAATACTCTTTTAAGAGAAAAAAAACACTACATTTATTATACACATAAACATTTATGTACAATTTCATTTGACATGTCATTTCTTCCATATGTCTTTGATCTCCTGGTTAGCTTTAGTGGTTTAGTATTATAACATGTGTCGGGTTTAAGATATGCTGTTTTGATCCTGCCCAGTGCTAATAAATTTTTGTACTAGGAAATTTCAGGTTGGATTCCACTTGGAGGCAAGTTAAAAAAAAAAACGTTGACTTATCAAAGTTATCTATGGCATATCCAAGAACCTTCAAATATTGAAAAAGTGACAAAATTCCTAGGTGTAGGTCACCCTGATGACAGAAGATATTATACTACCAAAATAAACTTCTCCTTAAATTTAATCAAAATCAAAGAAGAGTACATAAGTTTAATAAAACTTTGTATTGACAACTCTTTTTCACCTTCAACAGAAAATTTTATAAAAAGATTTCAGGTTTGGCAATGGGCAATCCACTGTCACCATTTTTGGTTAATTTGTTTAATGGCTATCTAGAATGTCACATCACCAATGCTTATCGATGGATATTTGAATGTTGGAACAGATATGTTAATGATATTTCTCAGTAATAAATTCAAAATATACAGAAGATGCATTGAAATGACTTAAATCTTCAAGACGAATCTGAGAAATTTACTATGGAATTGGAGAAAAATAATCAAATCCCATTTTTGGACCTGAATATAATTAGGAATGAACATCAACAAAAGATTGAATTCAATATAGACAGGAAAGATACCCATACAGATAATTACATTAAATCTAAGTTAAAGAGATTCAAACAACAAAAAAGACTTAAAGAATACACCACCTTACAACCTGATTCAAAAGAAAAGAAACAATTCAAGAAAATTACTCACCATCCTCGAACATACAGAAAATTAAAAAAAAATTTAACAAATTCAATATTACATTAGCACCGATTAACAAATTTGGTCTGGATAATCTACTAATAACTAATAAAAAAGTTAATGTCCCAGATAGTAAAAAATCTGGAATTTATTAAATTAGTTGCAATGACTACAAGAAAGTATATATAGGAAAAGCTAAAAGAAATTTGGAAACTCGTACAAAACAACACTTTAAAAATATTAAAAATGGTGAAATTGAAAAATCAGCAATTGCAGATCATAGTTTACTAGAGAATCACAAATTTGGAAGAGAAACTTAACTTTTAAAACATTTAGAGAAACCTTTGGAATTAACAGTTTGTGAAAAGATATACTTTCAGAAGAATGAAATAAAGCCATGAATTTTGATCCCGACGAGAATAATTTGATCTTCAAGTTCATAAAGTCGACACCAGATGGCAGTTCAGAAGACTGTTGGGGGAAAAATTTCGACAGTTGGAATTTGGCTGAAGATGGTAGTAAAATTATATTTTTGAAACCAGTATTGTGAAGATATGCAATTTTATGAGGTGAGATGTTAAAGCATTTTCTCCAACTCATTCTCCTTAAATATTTAAAAAAACAATAAAATTTGTACCTGTTATGGCAGTCGTCCTCAACAAATTATATTCATATAAAATATTCAGCTAGGCCTTTTTGGAACTGATTACATTTTCAAAGCTGTTCATTGGGTACTGGTTTTGTTTAATGAATATATTGTATAATGGGTTGATCTGGTAGGGCATGTTCTCATTCAACAGGTTATCATTTCTTGTTTGCTTCATGATTTCTATTTCTTCCAAGACATTTATTTTTCTGTTATAATTTTCTCTAATCATTATTGAGAGGGTGTTTTCTATTGTGTTGAACTGATGACCTTGTGTTTAACTGATGACCTTGTGTTTGTAACATGCTTCGCGAATTTATTTTAAAATATCATTAGAACTAAAGAACATATAAAGAAATGTAAAAAAAAATCTGCAGTAGCTGCTCACGTTTGGTCAGAAAAACACAAATTAGGTATAAACACAAAATTATTGAAACAGTTAAAAAACAAAAATTAACTCACCGTATGGGGAAAAATCTACATACAGAAGAACAAGGAAAGAATTATGATAAATTAATGAGTCCCAATTTTAACTTTGAAGAAAGAATTATGAATTTTGAAATTTCCGGAGAAAGGAACCTCAATAGTAAATTTGTTGGACCAGAGGCAGAGAGAGCAGGAATCAAGAATCAGGGCCAACAACTTAAGAAAATTTAGTCTGTAATTGCTGACGATGGGGCTCAGAAGCCTTGAAACATATTTGTTTGACAAAAACAACCATAAGAGGTAAGAATGTACAGACAAAATGTCTTAATTATTCTTAATTATTATGCTTAGCTAAACTTGATTTGCCTCCATTTTTTATGAAATCAATGAAATGTTCGTTAAATCTCATTTTAAAATTTCTGGTTTTACTTCCTATATAACATTTTTCACAATATTGCATTTAAGTTTATATACTCCTTTGTTATTGTATATGCTGCTGTCTTCTATCTTATTTGATATGAGGTTTAGTTTATTATTAGTTTTGTATGCTATTCTTAAGTTTTTTTGTTATGTATTTTTTTATTGTTTTGACCAGTTTTATTTTTTTTGTTTGCTGTATATTGTGAGGGTTATCCATTGTGGTTTGTTTTCATAAAAAATGGAGGCAAATCAAGTTTTGCTAAGCATGTTACAAACACAGGTCATCAGTTCAACACAATAGAAAACACACTCTCATCAATACAAAGAGAAAATAACAGAAAAATGAACATCTTAGAAGAAATAGAAATCATGAAGAAAACAAAAAACGATAACCTGTTGAACGAGAACATGCCCTATCTGATCAACTCACTATACAATATATTTGCTAAACAAAACCAGTATCCAATGAACAGCTTTGAAAATGGAACCGGTTCCGAAAGGCCTAGCTGAATATTTTATACAAATATAATTTGTTGAGGACGACTTCCACAACAAGTACAAATGTTATTGTTTTTTTAAATATTTAACAATAACCTCATTGGAACAAAATGTTTCTTAAAAGTAAACTTCTCCTTGTTGCCAGCTTGGTTTTGTTTGTTTAGTATGACTGTTCTAGAAGTGTGTTCATGTAAAACAGTTGCTTCCTAAGGAGTTTTTTATTTTTATTTCCCTATATAAACAGTTAATTTATTTTTATATTATTTGGTTGATATTAATTTATAAAAAGGCACAAAATATGTGAATTTAACAAAATTGTTAATTTGTTTAAATTTAAGTTATAAGTGATTGAAAGTATATTTATTAGGTTGTAACATTGTAGTCATGAATGTTACACTGTACAGTATTCTTGTCCATCATAATTTCTGTATATGTCCATGATTGTAAGATTGCTGAAAACATAGATCCTTAAATTTTATTTTAAAAATATATTGTATTATTTTATTGCTGTTGAAGTATGTGTATTAGTCTTTATCATTTTCTTTACATACTTCATAGGATCGGTGGAAGTAGTAAAGAGAAAATTCCTTACATTGAACAAAACTGGTATCCCATCTATTTTGCATTAAGGATACCAACATGGTATACATCAGTAGTAGTAGTAGTCCTGGTCATTCACATGGGAAGCATAGGGCCTTAATAAAAGCTTGCAAACACACTGTTGTTTGCCAATGCCTTAATTTCATTCCAATTCATTCCTGCCTGTTCAGCTTCATCCCTGATGTCATTACTCCATGTTACCCTAGGTCTTCCTCTTCACCTTCTCAGTCCTTGGAGGTTCCAATTAAATGCCATTCTCTCTCCTTAACACATGACAGTTTTCTAAATTTGATTTCTTTACAACATAAATAACTTGATATAAAACCATAACCTGAGGAACTTAACCTAGAAGTTAAGGGAACTAGAAAGAAGATGATATATTATATATAATCCACAGACAAAGTGAATGAAAGCAGTATGTATTTCATATGTCATGACTGTTCCTTTATTCTCAGGTAGTATGCCATTGTATCGCTTGCAATTCCCCATGCCCCCTTTGGCCCGTGCTTTCATTCTCTTCATCTGTGAACTATGTGTGTGTGTGTGTAAATCATTAACCAACTCACTGGTACTATAGAACCCAGAGATGCATGTAAATACAGCTCTCTGTACATCTTTATCCTGAGTTAATATTTTCCAATTATTCCCATATAATTCACAACCCTCAAATCATGGTTAATATTATTCTCTCCTCATTCTTGGATTATACCAACTGGGTACTTTCCCTTTGGAATTCTCTATTCATGATATATGTCTTCCCCATGGCAAATTATGAGACTCAACTGTTATTTCAACTGGTGTGCTAAGGGATAGTGGTTCGCATTATTAAACATTTGCGCAATCCATTTATATATATTATTTCAACGGTTTCCCTTAAAAATCATATAGCTCACAGTTATGTAGTTTTCTCCATTTATCTGTCTTCATCTCTCTTTAGTCCAAAAGTTTTCATAGCCATGTCATTATCACAATTCATAAACCTTTCTTCTCTATTAAAGTAAGAGACCATGTTTTTCATCCATTAGTATAACTGGAAGAAAATACTATTTTACAAATTTTTAATTTAACATTCTTATAGATAAGTTGGGATGATGAAAGTTCCTCTAATATATAACAGTAAGCATTTCCAAGGTTGAGTCTAAGTTACGTTTCCTTGCGCTTCATTCTGTTTGTAATTATTGTTCCTAGGTATTATTTGAATTTTGCTTTCTTAAGGATTTCCCTTATTTATTTAAGTGTCAATTCCCATTTAATACTATATATCTACATGTGACCATATATTTTGTTATTGATTTCCAGCACCAGTTTCTTATATTACTTAATTGAATGTGTGTATTGGCTTTTAGTGTTTCTTCTCTTTGCTTAATGATACTACATTATCAGTATATACCAACAGCTGATTAATATCATTGAGTTTTAAGCCATCTTTATCTTCTAATTGTTTTATTACATGTTCTAGTACAAAATTAAGTAGAAGAGGAGATAGTGCATCTCCTTGCTTTAACTCAGGGTTTCTCATACTTTACTATCCATGGAATCCTTTTAAATCCAAAATATAATTTTAAACTCAGTGGAATATTAGTGATGTGTATATATTGCATGGATGGCAGTGGCTTGGGATACAGGCAGAGTTTATTTAATTTAACTTCACAAATTTTTTCACAAAATTTAAAAATCTTCTGTATTTCTTTCTCAATAACTCACTCTATAAACACACACAATTTTCTTCTTAGGAGTATCTTCTTCACAGTTTATTTTATAATTCAGTTCACACTTGCTAATGTCTTCACTTAACACATTTTCTTGTTGTTATTCTTCGGTCACTTTCACTGGTCTGCTACTTAGACATGACTGACTGGTTACCAACTCATATCTATAAATTATTGTCAGAACTATCTGGATTTCTCTTTTATCGAAAGCCCGAGAGACCAATTCTTCCAGAAGTGATGTATAAACACATGTGGAAACCTCATAATGTTTACTTCCCAACATTAATTAAATATATATGTGGAAACATGTTGGCGGGCTCCTCTGATTGTACGCCACTTCACAAATCTTCTACCATATGAAGTGAGACATGATTCTTACAGCTGCCTGCAAATTTCACAAAGCACCCCAACAATGCATCACAATATATTTTACAGACAATTATTAAATTACCACATATATAAAAACCATGGTTTATTTTTATCACTAACATTAAACATATTTTTGAAGCCGCACATTATACAAATTTTATATTATAAATGTTTCTTAAATGTATTTACTAATGTTATAAAGGTCAGTAAATATGTAACAAGCATAAATTAAATTAAGTCCATTTGCACTGTTTTGTATTTAACACTAAAATTCAGGTATTTTTATATATATATATATATATAATTTAAAGCATTTAATCAAGAAATCTGACAGACAAATATTGACAGTACCACATGCCTTCTCAACATATGTACTGTGGAGGAGTTTGGAATGTAATTCAGTCATGTGGGACACAATCTAACATTTAAAAATTGTACACAGCCATCCTTCCTAGTGCCAAAATTGAAAATTTTACAATTAAAACTACCAACCCTGCCAAGTTTCAAACCTGGACTTGCTAGGAAGTACTTTTGTTAAGTTCAAATCATTCCAATTTATTACTATTTTAGCATTCCTCTAATATTGATCATCCTAATTTTTAGACGACTGCCTTGTGGTATAATGTTTGCTAGCATTCCATGAGTCTGACTTTGATTCCCAGCTTTATTACAGAAATTTTTCTTTAATTATATAGCCTGGAATGGGTGTACTCAACTTCAAATCATGAATATATCTAATAAGGGAACTGCCAATCATTGCATGCCAAAACCTACCTTGAAATTTCTCCCAGAGGCACATTGTAATGTACCAAGGCTGTGTCCCTTTTAACTTGAAGACATTAAAATCCAGCACCAAATATCTAATTTAAACTACTGGGAAGTAATACAACTCCTGACCTTGATGGATCGGATAACCCTCACAATCTGCCATCCACCCTGCCTCACTCCACTCCCCATTCTAGTCAAGCAGGGAGTCTATCTGCTTCTTACAGTGGGTTGCCATTGCTGGAATCTGGCTTCGATTTCTGTGCCTTACAGTTATAAGCGGCAGATAATTTTTTGAACATGGCCTTGCTACATCACAATGCTTCTCTGAGAGAAATTTCATGATAGTTTTTGGCATGCAATTTTTTACAGTTCCCTTGTAAGTAACTATTTTATACGAGAAGTATAAAAATTGTATTTTAAGGAAACTAAAATTAAGGTTGAAAGAATATGAGGGTGAGGTGATAAAATTTTACTTAAATTGTGTATTGTTGATGGAAAATTTGTTATCTACAGACACTGACTTCAAGCATACCTTTTATAATTATTTCAACGTATTAGTAGTGATCTCATTGACAACGGTTTATGGTACTCATTGTTATCCTGATAATTGTATGGCTGAACAAATTGTTACTGATCTACTGCATTCTTTTCCATATTTTTGTATATAACATATTATAGAGATTAAACACTAGAGTAAGACAGGGATATGGACTTTCACCAGTGCTTTTCATTATATATATGAATAGAATAATAAACGAATGGAGGAAAACACAACGGAGATATATACCCATCAATAGGAACCTCAAACTCGATGCTATTTTTTTTGCAGATGATTTAGCGATTCTGGCACTTTCCAAAAATGATTTGCAACGATCAATTTATAATTTACAAAAAATAGCAGGTGTGGTAGGTTATATCCCCATCACAATTCTACACGTACGTTCTTATGCCACTGATGCACTAAACACTTGTAAACATATTTAATTTTAGGAAGTTATATTTTGAGGTTATTTTAATTATATTATTTTTGGTCTGGACATCTTACCTCAATATTGAGGTAAGATGTCCAGACCAAAAATAATATACTTGTAAACATGTTTTGTACTGTTTTAAACATTTTGCAACGATCTTCAAGCTTTCTTTACAATATTTTATATTTATATATTTACGTAAAACATGATCGTGGATACATTACACACTTGCTACTTTCCATGTTGTTCCAACATTGCCACCATTTGAAACTAATTTCAAACGATATTTAGTGTAAGTGTACGTAAAATTAGTTTATAGTTCAGCCCGGGTTCGATTCCCGGTCGGGGCAGTTTTTCTGGGTGAGGTTTTTCTCGGGGTTTTTCTTCACCTGTAAGACAAATGTCAGGAAAACTTTAAGGCCCAAACGGTCCCCGAAATCATACGGCCATCATCATCATCATCATCCTTACCATTATCATCTCATCATCACCATCCTTCACTGGTGTGGAAAGCAACGGGAAGCTACCACACCTACAATTCCCTAGTAAAGCTGCAAAACATAGCATGAAAATGCTATGATTGCAGTGAAAGACCTGCCCTCGGGCAGAATTACTATGGATGGAAATAGTATGCATGTAAATTGTTTTGTTACGTTAGGAAATGGGAAGTTGTTTCACGTCCATTTTTTTTAAGCATTTGGGAATAAATAATATGCACGTAATTGTTTCCTTTAGTTAGAAAACGGCAAGTTAGTTAACGTCCTTTTTTTTTTTTTTTGCATTTGGAAATTTATTCCCAAAGTTGGTTATGCCGACTGCAGAGCCATCTACCGGAGGCTATATTAACTATTACAGCAACTCCTGCAAATCACGCATGCGCACTGCAATTCTGTGGAACTTAGAAGAATTTGTCTGAAACATATAACCGACTTTTTCCAAAATAGCTGCCAAATCTAATATGGAAATATCAATTAACAAAAGTAAAATTATGGCATTTCATGGGAAGGACCCCATACAAAGTAAAATCTGTCTCCAGAATAAAATTTTAGAGAGATCTAATCAATTTAAATATCTTGGATATTATCTCTCTATCTGGGATGAAAAGGATATCCCTGAAAAAATTACTAGTTATAATAAAAGTTTGGGAATTATTAATCAAGTTATGAAACCATCCTTTCTACAAAAAAACACCAGATTACATTTATATAACACTTTGGCTAGACCAGTGTTGACCTATGGTAGTGAAGCATGGACACTAAAAAAGACAACATGAAAGCAGAATAACAACTTGTGAAATGAGATTCATGCGCAGAATAGCGGGTTACACCAGATGGGATCAGAAAAGGAACATCAATATCTTAAAAGGATTGAAGAGTATGCCAATTTTGGAATATATTAAACAGTACCAACTAAATTGGAAACACCATCTTGAAAGAATGAGTTCAAATCGGATCCCCAAAGCTGTTTTTAATTATATACCAAGAGGACGAAGATCTCTGGGCCATCCTATGAAATGCTGGAGGGAAAATTTTCTATAGGATCGTAACAGACCTTGGCCTAATACTTGGAAGGAAGAAGAAGAAGAGATTAAAAAGTATATCATTTCATATCAGGAACTGGTAGAACTCCTAAGAGCTTTACCATAAGGGCACAGGGGGCCCATGCCCAGGGCCTCCATTTTCATAGGGGCCACACACTACGCTACACTCAGGATGATTATTAATCTCCACTTGCCCATCGGCTTGTTCTGAAACTCACCCATGCCATAATTGGCCACTTCTGTGTCTCGTAGCATAAATAACTAAACTACACCATCTAGTGGTCACGTACACAAACATTTTGATTGCAAAGTCGAGCTTGTACAGTCTTTATGTCAAAAAGAACATATTAAAGTGGTTCACAAAAAAGAAAAAAATTTCCAGCTCCATGAGGAATAAAAAAAAACTTCCTAAACTCACTTCATTTCTTATGGTTGAAGAAACAAATAGGCTGACTGATTCTTCGCCCTCATCACCTCAAGATCAAAATACTTCTGAATATCAATGGAAAAAGAGCTTACTGTACGCTTGACAAAAATGTCAAAAACACATCAGATATTGAACCCTCCACTTCAAACTACTATGAGTTAATAACTACAAGCTTGGAAAATATATCTCCTGACTAACCAATTCAAACCAGCAGCATACTTACCTAATTACTAACATATGCATTTTTGATCTCTAGCAATTAACCATAATAAATATAAGATCATACCAGAAAAATGTTTTTGTCATTCATTGTTTTTACTTTCCAACAGGGCCCCATATTCTTGTGTGACTAAGGGTCCCGGCAAGGCCTAAGACAGCACTGCCTAAGAGATGCTTATAGAACCTGGATTCCAGGGAACACCCTTTGAGAAATGCTGCTATAATCCATTGTGAACTCCAAATATATCTGAAAACTTTTCCTACCCACACCTTACTTCTTGTGCCAGTACACAAACAAGTCTAACATTTTAGGAATTACAAATTCTAGCAGGTTACTGTACAATTTCTCTCTCTCTGTCTTAAATTGTATTCTATATCTTTTTGAAGTGTGCTTACAGTTAATGCACAGTGCTATCACATTCCTTTATCTTTTCTATAATCTGTTTTATAATACAAATCTTGTCTATTGTAGACCAATTTCTTCTCAATCCACATTGATGACCACCTTTTATGTTGTCAAAATAAGGAGTAAGCCTATATATGTTTATTAAAATTTGACACTGTTATAACTTATTTTCTCAACCTGTAGCCACTACTTATTTTTGCTATCCAAATTTCTCATGATGCTGGGTGGGTACTTTTCCCATACTAGCCGAAATCTCGTAAGAAAAATGTCTTCCTCTATGGGAACTTGAACCAGACCCATACTTCTGCACCAGGCTTGATGCCATAAAATATTCAGGTGTGTTGCAGGTTACACAATCTCTCAACCTTTATTTTATTCTGCACTGTAACAGAGTGGCACAGAGCTATAGGATATGTGCTGGTTCATGGAATTTTAGCCAACATGGGACTGGTCCCATCCTGCATCATAAGGAGTTTGGGTAGCTACATAAGTAGCAGCTCCAGGTTGTAAAAATTGGCTGTAACAGTTGGGGACCTGACATGCTGACCACATGTCATCAATATACTGGCTAGTTGATCATACATCTCTGGAATTTGCATGATGATGCAAGGTCAACAGCCAGATGATAGGTGAAGGCCCTTCTAGACCTGTCATGCTATGAAGTTTTAACTTCAAGTTTTCTTACCTGGATTTTGTTCCTTATATCAAGTAGCTACCTGGTTATCATGAAGTTGAGTGACTTTGGTACTTCTCACATTAATATGTAACCATTCAGTTGCTATAATGAGGCTTAGCGAAACCCGTTCTACACTATATACAAACGTTTATATGGCATTAGTAGGAACCAAACTCAGGATCTCTGGGATACTAAAAAAACTGAATTCTGGTTTAATGGTCAACTTTGATTTCTTCTTTTGTAGAGCCATAGTTTAAATTAAATTGAAAGTTGAATGTTTAGTTTAAAAGAATGCAAATTTTCCTCTTCCCCATCACTTTTCATCTTTTTTTGAGGGGGTAAAGTTTAAATTAGATTGAATATTTTCTTTTTATTCAGTGCCACCACATTGTCATTTTTCGACATTCTGGTATTCTCTCCTGGCATGACATTATTGTAATCCACTTCCGAGGTTGGGGCACCTGGAAGACATAATTATGCCCCCGATTATATATGATAGGTGATAATAATGGTAATGATGCACCAGGAGGTCTTAATCCTAAATTTAATGAATATGTTGATGATGATAGCCAGATGAAATTTAGATCGAATATTGAAAGTTTTTTTTTTTAAATGCTCCCCAGGTTGTCTTTTGACATTCCTGCTGCTCTCTCCTTGTAACCCACATCAGAGGTTGGGGTGATGATGCTGATAGTGGTGCGCCTGCTTAATTTAAGATGAATATGAATGATGATAAGATGATCGGTTCTCTATGATTGCGATGGCCATATGATTTTGGGGACCGTTTGCGACGGGATCGAACACGGGTCCTCTGCGTGACAAGGCAGCACGCTAACTCGAGACCACAGCGGTTTGATAGTTGAAAATTCTCTCTTCAGTACTAACAGTACTTCTGAACAGTAATATGTAATTTTAGCGAAATTGTAGAAAATATGTCTAATCCTGCCACCAGCTTTCGTAGTGTGTTAGATAATAGAATACAAATTTATTATAAAAATATATAATTCATTGCATGGTAATTGTACAACGAAAATAATAAAAATAACATTAATTAAAATAACATTTGATTAGTTTTAAGATGTTATCCTGCGTTAAATTTTTATTCATTTCCATTTTTTTAAATACATATTTTATTTGTGGAGTCGGAGTGATATTTAGTTTATGGCGATATTTATTAATTTGTATTTAGGGAATTTAAGAATAATCTTTTGGCAATCCTGTTTTGTACCTTTGACAGAATAGCCAAGTGTTTCATATCTTAATTTTGATTATTATATAACTGAATAAAGAATGCATATTTCCATTTTAGATTAAAGGGTGTATTAGGCGTTTTAATTCGTAATAATGGCTAGAATATACCATTAAGATAAATCACCTAAAATTAAGTTAGAATTCGCAGTTTTGATCAACTTATATTGGCAACAGTAACTTTGCAATGACTACATAGGTGGTGTTTGTGGATTAGCGGGCGTCTTCCTTGGCGGTTAAAAATCCTGTAAGTATTTTAAATTAATTAAATATTTATAGTTGATAGAATTGAAGCAACTATTTTAATTGTTTGTGAATAACATTTTAAGTGATGCAGGGAAATTATATTGTATCGCCACATTTTAAAATGAGAAATTTGCACTCGCCAAGAAGTAACCGCCAACGACGGTACTTCACAAGTTTCGGGGTCAAATCTCAGATACTGTACCTGTGTTGTGACAGTATGAGAAATATTCTTAAAATGTTCTCTTTTTATCAGTTTGTTAGATATTGTATGTCCAGTTTAGCTCCCAGTAAAATTATACGTTTGTAAGATTTTTAATTATGGACCACAGAAAGGCAAATGTTTAAAGCTGGGGTTTTAAAAAATAATTGCTTATTTTATTTCGTGAAGATCAGAGAAATGAACTCTGTAGACCGCATTAATATTCGTTTAGGTTAGGTCATGATTTTTTAATTATAAGCTTCTATTTTAGTTGCAATAGTAAATGCTTGTACATTATTTTAATAGGCTGATGTAGGGTCCATAGAGGAAGCACTATTTTGTTTGGGGGCTTCTATCTTGTGCTCATCAATTTGTTTTATTTCATTAACTACAAAAGTTTTAGAGATTTGTAAAAATATAGTCATCAGCTAATTTAATAAAATAATTGCCTGGAATAGAATATATCTGAATTATAATTTTGATTAATTGCATTAGGGTTGAGAATTTATAACTTCAGCTATTTACAATAACTAAGGGAAGCAGTTGTATAAGATACCCAGCTGAAATTTCCATTAGATCATTGAATTTTTTAAATATCCCAAATAACTTTGTCAAGATTGTTAGCTTACATTTTCTGGCTCAACTATAGATTAGTTCTCACTAAGCTGTACCATGCAATCAATATTCATGACTCTATTGCACTATTTACTTTTGCTGTTTCTACTAACTTTTTCTACTAATCTAACATTTTCTAACAATTCTTTAAAGATTTTTTACAATTCTTAAATATTTATCTATGTTTGCCTAATCTCTCATTTCTTGCAAGTTCTGCAGAACCATAATATGCATTTATATGGTTTTCTCAATAGATGGTAGGACAATCTATTCAACCAGTATGACCAACCTTTACAATGAGAAATTGCACTACTACTTTTTTATTTTGTAATTTAAGAAGGAGCATGTTAATGCATATGAAATTAGTTTACAGTTTATTGATAATATGTAAATGATTTACTTTGTTAGGTTATAGAATTATAATTAATAACACTGGGGAACAGTGATTTTGGTGCCTTAATGTTTTCACCTATTTATGGGTATATTTGGGTCACTGATTCCAAAGATGATTTCAGTTTCGTCCTATCAGCTCTAGTTTTTGAGATAGAGTTTATTCAAATTATATACCAGTTCAAAAATACTGGTCCACATATACAACTATATTACTCGCATACAATTAAATACAAAAGAACAAATACTTTCTTTTTCATGAAACAACTGTATCTATATAACTACCATAATTTATTTACACATTAGTCTCGTTAGAATCATTAATTTTCCTCCATCAGGTCGCAGAATCCCCGTTTCTGTGATTTCCTCCGATGCAATGATCTTGGACATTCTCGGTGGATGCTCCAACAGTAGTCCGCCATCATATGTATATCCCACCGTCCACGATACCTTTCTTCCATTGTACTTAATTCCTGGTGAAAACGCTCACCCTGTTCCTCACTTACATCTCCAAGATTGTCTGGAAATCGATCCAAATGACTGTGTAGGTAGTGTAATTTGATGCTCATGTTACAACCTAGTGCACAAAAAGCAGTGAGCATATTCTCCACTAGTTCATCACTATTAGGAGACTTATAGTTTCCAAGGAAATTCTTCACTACCATACAGAACGAAGACCATGCGGCTGCTTCAGTATCATTCATTGAGTCTTGAAATTGATGGTCATTAATAAGTTGGCGGATTTGTGGTCCATCCAATATACCTGCTTTTATTTTTTCCTTACTCAGTGCAGGAAATTTTGTACATATGTAGCCAAAACATGTTCCATCTCTATTCAACGCCTTGATGAACTGTTTCATTAAACCAAGTTTAATATGCAGTGGTGGCAAGATGATGTTGTTTCTGTCAACCAAAGGTTCTGCAACGATGTTTTTTTCTCCAACGGTCATGCTTTCTCTAAGAGGCCAATGCCTTCTCACCCAATGTTGATCTTTGGCTCTAGAGTCCCATAAACATATAAAGCATGGGTATTTGGTGTACCCACCTTGTTGTCCTAGAAGAAAATTCACCATCTTGAGATCGACACACATTACCCATTGGTGATCACGGTAAGAGATCTTCTCTAGCACTGTAGCTATTGTATGTTGATTTTCACGCATAGAAACTGAGTGACCAATTGGGATTGACCTGTATATGTTCCCATTATGCAAAAGAACACATTTTAGGCTGCGTTTGGAGCTATCTATAAATAACCGCCATTCACTTGGTGTGTATTTTCTTACACCCAGCTTCATTAACAGTCCTTCAACATTCATACAAAAAACAAATTGATTTTCTACTGTGAAGAATGGCAGGAAGTCTGTTTCTCTTTTGCGATAGACTGTGACCTTTGTTCCCGGTAACAGACATTGTTTCTCTGCCAGCCTGGAAGCTAACAACTCAGATGACTTCTTTGGAAGACTTAGATCCCTTATGAGGTCGTTCAGTTCCGCTTGACTAAAACCGGATGAAACTGATGAAGGTCCTGGGAAATCGCTGTCATTTCCCTCAGAATAGCTTTCAGTTGAATCATCCTCTTCTTCTGGTGACTCTGGAAGACTGGTAAAAATTGGAACAGGTATCTCCTCTGAATGTGGAACAGGGCGTCTTGCGGAGCGTAGATTGGGATATACCCATCTATTCCGGTTTTTGCTATTGATGCCCTTTACATTGACTGAACAAAAATAGCAGTCATCACTATGGTTAATTTGTTCTCGCCAGATCATTGGTTCCCCAAATTTCAAGCATTTCCGTTTCCCATTTGTCCATTGTCGTAGATGCTCTGTGCACGTTTTACATACAATGTGAGGTGCCCAAGGCTTATCTTGATCTCCCAGTTGTACTTTGAAATAGGCCAAATAAGCTCTTCTTACAAAGTCAGTTATAGGTTTTCTTTGTTGAGTGAATGTGTACTCCCCACAGATGAAACAAAACACATCAGGATTATTCACACATTTTCTTCGTGTTGAAGCCATGTCAGTCTAGAAAAAGGATAAACAATTGTCAAATTAGTAAAATTACATATGCAAACGGCAACAACAACATGAATATAACTTGGATTAAATCAATTAGTATTATGCAAACAATCGATTTACAATGGTGGTACATAAGAGCAGTATCATCAATATCTTGCAAACTAGAGCTGCTGCAACAAAATGGATGACATTTTTGGAATCAGCAGTGCCGAAATACCCAGAATCAGGTGAAAAATTTCAGGCACCAAGAAAAAAATATTTTTTTGTTCCCCAGTGTAATGAGTGGATAACATTTTTAACAACTCACCTAATACAAATTCAAATTTCAGCTCTACTGCACTTCTACTAGCGCTTGATTTTTCAATTATGTTGTTGTAAACTATAGCTCTTCTTCTGTATTTATTAACATTATTTAATATTTTAAACTTTTTCAAACAATTTTTATAACATTATTAGACAATTTTTAAGTATTTATTTAAATGTGCAAATCATAATATTATGACACTGTTAGACAATATTGTGATGCTGATATTTTCTCCACAGAGTAGGCCTATATTACTTAGTCCATGATTTTTCTATCACTGTTTTGGGTTATCGCTGGTTGGATCAGCGTTAGGGAGTAATAAGTAAGTGTACACCCATTTTTAATAAACGTTTGGTAATTATAATATTAATATGCTTTTTTAACATAGATTTGGGGATTTATTGCAAATAGTGGTCATTTAAATTTCATAGTGATGGATAGTAATCGAGGATGATAATGGATATGTGGTTTGATTGTGGGTTATCGCTGGCTCTATAAACTCTGGCGCATGTGCACTGTTGTTCTATAGGACTTTGAAAATATTTCACGCTAATTTAAGTGCAGTTTTTCACAAATTTCTTTGAGACCATTGGTTTGAGACGACTTTTCGTACCTCTTGAGTCATAACTCCAGTCATGAATTTGTATGAGGTGAGTTGTTAAAAATATGTTCTCCACTCACTATTAATGATATAACCTCATAATGTTTACTTCTCAACATTAATTTAAATATAGAATTATAAGTTAGTGAACATCCATTTTTTAAAAGCATGTTTAGGAATTTATTGCGAAGGTTGGCCATACTGATTGCACAGATGGTCCTGCCGTTTATGGAGCCCTTGCACATGAACACTACTGTTCTACAGGAATATTTATAATATAAAAATAGAATACCTGAGATCTCAATCTTCCTCAACTTTGGATGTGGGGTGAGGAAGACTGAAATCTCAGGTATTTTATTTTAATATTGTAAATATTACATTATAAATATTACATAGTAACCTCAATGGTGTTTCGTCATGAATTTTAAATGTATGTATTCTACATGACTTAAAAAAAATTAATGGTGAGGCATAAATTGAGGTTTCCCTTACTTTCCTTTTTACCAACATTTCCTATTATTTTAATTGTTTTTTTATCACTTCTAAAACATTGTTTAGGTGGGGTTGTACAAGACCAGCTTTTTACTTATGCAACTTATTTTTTATATAATTTAAAGGATTACTATGTGTTAATAATACCATTTATCTTTGAGAAATTACCATCGTCAAAATATGTAAACGTATCGTGAAGTGAACTAGTGGAAATATGATTTTACGTTGTAACCGTCAGACATGTTGAATTTTTCATAGAATAACAGTTATGAAGAGGTAATTTAATTTACGTTTTAAATCACATTTAAATTGCAAGGAACCTAAAAGCTAACCTAACCTAATTCAATTACTATAACCTAAATCAATTACTCAAACCTAGGTGAATTCCAGGGAACATCCTTTTTATTATTTTACGCAATTAAATAAGTGAAAGATAAATTCGGATATAATTTGTTGAAACCACAGATATGCTTTAGCAGTGGGTTTATTGCTGGTTAAAAGTGTGATAATCGGTGGTTTATCGCTGGTTAGAAGTAAGAACTGTTGTAACTTTTGTGATCATGACAGGAAATAGTCCCACTTTATTTTCATATTTAAGAGTAAAATAAAGATATGATAATTACTTCTTCGAAAGAATCCTGCCGATGATGGGACAAGTCCCGAAAGCGCTACAGTTAAATGATTAATTAAGTTGAGGAGACGGACCTTTCAGGTGAATATTCTATAATTTTATATTAATTTTAAATACATTTAATATGATGTTTTATTAATCCTTCAGAGCGGGTGGAGTTAAATGGCTGGCAATACCCTGTTGCAGGAGGAGATTCACCGATATTTAAGTCCAGCCGTTCAGTGCCAGTATTCCAATAATGCATTTAAATGGAAATATCTTGAGTAATTTAAACGTTTTTGCAATTCGTTTATGGTGAACCCTTAATATAATATTTAATTAATTAAATTTATTACGGTTCTCACATAACATCTCTGCATGCGTAGACTTATTTATGATTGTTGTACCACAGTTGAAATAGGTCCTATTTGTAAGTTTCTCACATAAGCACAGTGAATTGCACTAGGAATTCTTTGAAGAATTCAGCGAACCGGCTCTACCTAACAACACAATGAAATATTTACACAAAGAGAAGGGTCTTCAGAAAAAAACAGAATGAACTTCAAAAAGTGTAAACCAGCAGTTTGACACTCGGGCACCAATAAGTGTATTTTTTCTCCTTGTGTTTATTTTTTCAAGTTCCAAAAGCGCTACAGTTAAATAACTAATAAAATTGATGAGACGGGCCATGTTTATTACAAACACATTACTTATATGGGTTGACCTTCTTTCTTGTAGTGGGGGGATAGCCTTCTCCAAATGTGTCTTTCTAACACATTGGAAACATTATTTTAGGTTGTGTGCCTTCAAAAAATTGTATTTCTACACATGAGACCTGTTGTGCTAAAAGACCTTCATCAACCCTAAATTTCAATGTCTTTCTTCTGGTTTCCAAGGTGAAACCAGTTGATGATACATGACTATAATAGCTTCACCGGAGGTGTGGATTTGAAAGATCAACATGCTACAAGCCGGAAGATCGAGGGTTTGAGTCCCGGTGGATCAGGATTTTTAAACTGAACCAAACCTTCAGGTGGCTCTGTGACCCCGGGGTTGACTCAGCCTCTAACTGAAATGAGTATCAGATGCTTGTTATGGGCTGTCAGACAGAGATAAGTACCCGGCTTACATCAAGAACCGATAGTCTAGAAAAAGTGGGAGCCTTAACCTCCTAATATCCCAAGGAGCTCCTAAGGTCTGTAGTGGACCACTTTACCTTTTAGATACTGAGTGAATAATAGACTAACTACCTTTCCATAATGTAAGGATATCGTCAATTGAAATATATATATCTGAAATTTACTGTTATGGTCCTGTACTATAACATAAATCGGAAATAACTTTGTTGGGCCTTTATATTTACTGAATTTTGCGACAATATTATTAAAAATGAAGAGATTTGAAAATAGATTCAATTTGATAGACAAGCTAATCTACAAAAAAAAGGCGAATTTATTTTTCTAAGAAATCCTTTATCAAGTTATAAATATAAGAAAAATGTCAGAGGCCGCAAGAATAAATGCAAATATAAAATTATTTTAACTTGTTACTCAGGGCTGTCATTGATTAATATATGCACTAATATCAACATGAAGTCTCTACATAAAATTTATATAAATGGTAAATAGTTAATGTAAACACAAAGATCATAATAACAGTTTAAAGCAGTGCGTGTAGCTAGTGTATACGTCACGTCGCTCCGCATCTGGTGAAGAATTCAATCTGTGTACATGTCACGTACCTCCATGCTGACGAGTTAATATTTCTTGCAATTAGGTACTGTTAAAGTGGGTAAATAAAAAGCTGCTCTTCTCCCACCCGGCGGCCCATTGTTTATAATTCTTAAATAATGGAAACATTTTTCCTTTAGAATTTTTTTCTTTTAAGTTCTACAGAATAGTGGTATGCATGCACAAGACTTATAAAATTGCCAGCGGATGGAAGCACATTATCTGCCAAACTGTTATGACCAATAATTGCTATAAATTCCCAAACATGTTTTCGGCTGAACTATAGTTTAGGACTCACTATGCTGTACCATACGCCCTACTATACAACATTTACATTACATTGTTACACAATTTACTTTTTCCATTTCTTCTAATGTCTACTACTATTTTAACATTTTGTAATGATTCTTAAAACACTTTTTTTACAGTTCTTAAATATTTATATTTGTTTCTAAAAATGCATTATATCAGAACCGAATTTGCACTGCTCCTTTTTTTATTCTGTTAGGTAGTGGTAGGTTGGTTTATACCAGATTAATTAGATTATTGAATATTACGTATGTAATTTATTTTGTCAGGTTAAAAAGGGCAAGTTGGTATAGCCTACATCCATTTGCACTGCTCCTTTTTTTATTCTGTTAGGTAGTGGTAGGTTGGTTTATACCAGATTAATTAGATTATTGAATATTACGTATGTAATTTATTTTGTCAGGTTAAAAAGGGCAAGTTGGTATAGCCTACATCCATTTCTTAAAAACATGGACTATTCTAGTCCACTATGCCACCATCATGGCTACTTTGAGTATTTGATCAGAGAACAAGTGACTGCTGGCAACGTGATAACAGGTATTGCCACTATAGTCAATTGCCAACATGTTTACATTATATTTGAAGAGAAAAATTATACGCTCATTATAGTATTCAATTACTGTGGAATGGTAAAATATTTTAAATCAAAATATCTCACTTTTAACACAAAAATAAGACTATATAAGACATTAATAAAGCCTGTGCTGGCATATGGAAGCGAGACTTGGGTCTTGACTGAAAAAATCATTGCTCGGCACAGAGTTTTTGAAAGAAAAATTCTACGAAGAATTATGGTCCCATTCAGGAAAGAGGAGAATGGCGAATACGATATAATGAAGAATTATATAATTTATATAAGTCACCAGACATTGTTACAGACATTAAAATAGTTAGATTGTAAAATAGTTAGATTGAGATGGACAGGACATATCCAGAGAACGTGAAACAGTTAAAAAAAAAAAGGACTATATAGATGGAAGAAGAAACATTGGAAGACCTAGGTGGATGGATGGAGTTTTGGAAGATGTCCAAAGATCAAAATTGGTGGACAGTTGCCAGGAATAGAGAGGTCTGGAGGAGAATGCTTAGGGAGGCTATGACACGATCTGGGTTGTTACGCTAAATATGATGATGATTTATTAATTTTACAGGTTAGAGTAATTTAATTATGTTAGGTTAGCTTTTAGATATTAAATTCTACAACATTTGTTGCGATTGAGTCAAAGTGATCAGCACAAATTATTTTTGGGTTAGGTAATATGAGTAAGAAATGTACTACTCACCTCATATTTATAGTACATACCTAAAAAAATAAATCTCATGGTATTTCTTCCTTGAAATATTAAAATTTTTAACATGTTTTATTTACGTTAGAATCTTTTCTTTTTTTTTTGCATGATTCATAAGTTGATTTTTGTAATCACGTTTTCTTGTTTGTTAGCGTGTTTTTGTGATAAGTTGGCTACTTTGTTTGACCAATGAATAATACAAATGTTACATTATAACTATGTAATTTTAGGTTAATTGAGCTCAAATTCACACTTCATTTTAAGGCATTTCTGTGATTCTTTTTGGGAAAAAATCACATGTGTATTCTCAAGTAATTATTCAAATAATGCAACAATAAACCATGTGCTTTCTATTTTTTATTTAAATTTCATAATGGGCTAGAATTCTCTTGTTCGGGAATTTATTCCAAAGGTTATCATACCAGTTTCACATAAATTGTGCTTCCATCTGATGGTAACTTCATAAGCCTTGCACATACATTACTGTAGAACTTGGAAAAAAAAATTTGAGTGACCTATTGGAAACTTTTTCTATATATCCTGCAAGTGATTATAAGTTCAGTGGTCAGAATTTACTCGTGTGGATAATAGGTGGAAAAGAATTTAACAATGATTTGGGCTGAACTTTCAAATAACTTAGTATAGGCCTATTACTTGGAGTTCACACTATGAGGTAAACTTTTATCAGTCACCTCATATTCTTCTGAAAATGAGACATATAATAATTAACAATATAGGGTCTCTTATGTATCATTTATCAAAATGGTTATGGAATGAATTAAAAAATGAATGGATTTGAAAACCTGCCAATAGAAAATTCATATGAATTAGCAGAGAAACTGGAAAAAAATACAATTAGAATCATCGGATAGATTAGTTTCATTTTATGTTGTTTCATTGTTTTCAAGCATTCCAAAGGAAAATAAACTATGGATATTTTAGATAATTGGCTTGACAAAAATAAGATTGAAAAAGAAAAGATATTTGAATACAAAACCTTAACTAAATTATGTATTGATATGTTTTTCACATACAATGGGAGATTCTACAAACAAAATTCAGGACTTTCGATAAATTATGTATTGATAATATGTTTTTCACATACAATGGGAGATTCTACAAAAAAAATTGAGGACTTTCGATGGGAAACGTTTTGTCCCCATTTTCCCACATTCATTGTAATATAAGATGAAAATTAGTGGACATCATTTAATTTTCAAGTTTTGGTGCAAATATGTGGATGACATAATTGCAATAGTTAATCATAAACAGATAGATGATTTATATTTGAAGAGAAAATTTTCGCCTAGACCGAGACTCGAACCTGGGTCCTTTGCTTTCCGGGCCAAATGCTCTACCAACTGAGCTACCGAGG
The DNA here is from genome assembly GCA_030220185.1 of Diploptera punctata. Lineage (NCBI taxonomy): Eukaryota > Metazoa > Arthropoda > Insecta > Blattodea > Blaberidae > Diploptera > Diploptera punctata. The sequence goes on from JASPKZ010003852.1 coordinate 3,968,535, forward strand.
CGAGTTGCGATCTAGATGCAAATTTTTCTCTTATATACCTTGTAATTCCCTCGCGCCAAATACTTGAAACCGTAGCTTCTATCTTTGCAAATGGCGGCTTCTTAGTTAAGACATTTATTGGGAATTTAACACTACTTTATAAAGCCAGTAGGGCTTCTATTGACGATTTTATTATTGATTTAACACTTCTCATTGAAGGATAAATTATATTTGACGAGAAAAATTTATCCTTCAATGAGAAGTGTTAAATCAATAATAAAATCGTAGATAGATGATGCTTTGAAATTATTGAACATTCAAAGTCAAACTATAAAGTTCACCATGGAAACAGAAATTAATAGAGAAATACTATTTTTAGATCTAAACTGAAGAAAGAATGAAGGAAATAGTATAGAATTTAGAATATGCAGAAAGAAGACATGTAGATAACTATATCAAATCTTCAGGTTTCAATAACATTGCTCACAAAGAAGCAGTTTTTAATAGTTTGACACATAGATTAGTGAACATACCCACAAACAAAGAAAATTATGAAAAAGAAAAAGAACAGCAGCTGATATGAGATTTTTAAGAAATATAGCAAGATATACTCTGCTGGATAAGGAAAGGAATGAAGATATAAGAAAGGAACTAAATATTTTCAAACTTACAGACAAAATAATTAAATATAGGAATGACTGGAAAGAACATATTGATAGAATGCCAGAAGAAAGATTTCCAAAATTATTGCTAAATTATAAACCGCATGGGAGGAGAAATGTTGGACGCCCACACAGAAGATGGTCTGAACAATTTTAACAATTCTAGCTTTCATGAAACCGGAACGAGTCAACAAGCTTAATACGGGGATGATGATGATGATGAAAAAGAACACATAATCATCTTGGCTACAAAGAATGGATTTGAAGAAAGAATGATACACAAGAAAATAAACAAGTTCAAAAGACAAAAAAATTATTAATCAAAGCACTCTTCTAAAAGAAATAGAAGAAAATGTAAAATTCAAGAAATTCACATAATATCCATTGAAGCACCATAAGTTTCAAAACATTTTTAAAATTTTAACGTAAAATTGGCACTGAAAAATGACTATAGCATCATTAGATTAATTAAATCCAACAAAAATGAGAAAATAGAAGAAGAAATATAATTGGGGATTTATCAGATTAAATGCGGAGCATGTGAGAAAGCCTACATAGGAAAAACTAAGAGAAATTTGAAAACCAGAGTTAAAGGACATCTCAAGATTGTGAAGAAAGAGGAATTAGAAAAATCTGTAGTGGCTGCCCATGCATGATAACATCTTATCGAAAGGAAGGCTAAATTATTAAAACAAATAGAAAAATCCAAAGTACTCACTGTTTGGGAAAAATTCTACATTAAAAAAAACAAAAAGGGTAAATTAAAGAACTTTGAAATTCCCAGGGAAATTACTTGATTTCGAGGTTTTTCATTCTACGAACAGAGGGAGCAAGAGACGGCCTCTTCAAGACGACAGAACAACGATCATGAAATTACTGAAGGTGGAACTGAAGTAGAAAGTTCCGAAACTAGTTTAAAAATAAGATGAGGTGAGTGATAAAAGTTTACCTAAAAAAAAACTTAGTGTATGCTTTTCCATACAACGTTCTTATGAGTCTTATGACGCTGTTGCACTACTGCTTTTTTTTTTTTTCCATTTTTACTAACATTTCATAGTATTTCAAGCATTTTGCAACTGTTCTTAAAACATTTTTTACAGTTATTAAATATTTATATACATACACAAACATTGGTATTTATCTGTCCATGAATTTTCTGGGTTCTACAGAATTGTAGTGCACGTCCACGAATTCTTAATGAAACTCTCAGCAGATGGCAGGACATATATGTAAAAGTGGTATGACCAAATTCGCAATTCATTTCAAAACATACCTTAAGAAATCAAAAACATATTTTAAGAAATATTTGTTCACTCAATTAATTTTGTTAGGTTCTGATTGGACAACTTAATGTGCACCAGATTAGTTTATACTTTATAAAATAATATGCATGTAATTTATTTAGTTGGGTTATGAAAGGAGAAGTTGATGTACATCCATTTCTTATAAAGAAGTTTGGGAATTTATTGTGAACATTGATCATACTGATTTCACAGATACATGGTTCCATTTGGTGACAATTCCATATCGTTTGTGCATCCACACTGAATATTCTGTAGAACTTCGAAAAATTCATGGAGTAAGTTATTGAATAGTTTTTCCATGGTTGGGAAATGTCAGAAGTTACTTTATTGGATGGACTGTAGAGATCAACTTCTGATTTATGACAATTCTCTCCGTTTTCTCAATCACCCTCAAACATTGTGAATATCTTTTTTGAAAGACACTATACATCTCAGTTTTTCATAGATTTATTGTATATTTGCTTACTAGAATTAATGGATGATGAACTAGTTCAAATGGTTACTTTCAAGACAAAAAGAACAAAAAATAAAGTTTGTATTGACTATATATGAAGAGAAAAATTATATGCTCAGATTGGGGTTTGAACCCAGGACCTTTGGCTTTCTAGGCCAATGCTCTACCACTGAGCTACCTGAGGAACCCCATTCTAAATGCAAATTTTTCTCTTAGACTTTCTTTATTTTTAACTAGTTCATCTTCCATGAATTTTAGTTCAGTAATTGAACATACAATGAATCCATGTATGATGAACTAGTCCAATTTTCTTTCATGTGTATTTTAATTTTTTTATTTGATTGCAGGGTAATTGGACTTCAGTTCTGGTATCCATCTTGTTATGGACACATTTATTTGACATCTAAAATTCAGAAATAAATATTTTAGAAAAGAAAATGGTGTTTGAAAGTGCAGTAGTGTGTTTTTAAATAATTATTTTTAGTTTAATTTTTGTTAGTGTGGAAATATTATTACCAAAAATGAGTACGTGTAAATCAGAAGGATCAGAAGGGAAGTCTGCAAGTGATAAATCTGGAACTGTGATTGCTCCTATTAGGACTGGTAAATTTGATAATGATATAATTGTAACAATTTTAGATGAAATGAAAAATGAATTTAATCGAGGTGTTAATATTGATGAAGATTTAAAAGATAAGAGTGATGAATCAAGCAAGGACTCTATTGATGATGAAAATGTGAAAAAAGAATCATTAACTGACAATAAAAATGATGTTAAAACTGAAGGAGAGGAGTCTTTGCAAATGAGGGCTGGAGAGGAGAATGTGGAGAAAGAAATAGCTGAATGCACCAATGTTACTTCTGAAACAGATAAAGTTGTTTCAGTAGATAATGATGCGTTACAAGAAGAGAGTAGCAAGAAAACTAAAGATAAAACTGTTGAAGTTGATGCTTTGTCTTGTAATACTGAAGTTGACCCAGGAAATGTACTTACTACACCTTTAGGATCCCATGTTACCCCATTGGGAAAGAGATCTTTGAGAAGTAAAGCTGCAACGAACAAACCACAGATTGAAGAACCTGCTGGTGTAAAACGCTCTGCAAGGAGACGTTCAAAAGACTCACCAAGAGAATCTGTTCTTCAGAGTGCTATAGCTCGTAAAGAAAAATCATTTAGTTCTCTTAGTAATAGTAAAGACAAAAGTTTTGCTGGTAGGAGTTTGAAGATACTGCAACATCATAGTCCAGGTGAAAGAAACCAGTCTTCACGTGCATCAAGATCTCCTGCAAGAGCACAGCCTTCAACACCAAAATCGCCAAGACTGGCTCAACAGGTAACAGAGCAGGGAAGCAAGGATGAACAAAATGCAAATGAGGCTTCAGTAGTGAATCAAATTGATCAGCCTCTTGTAAATAAAAGTGTGAAACCCGCAGTGCAGTCTAATAATGCTCAAGCATATACAAAAACTGGTAAGCGACGATATCGTCCGTACAAAGGACTTAGATATTCATTTACTGGGAATAATGTGAGAAGGACAAAACCTGTGAGAAGACATGTGAAAGATGAAAATGTGAGTGAAGTGAAGAAAGTTGCAGAGCCTGAGGAGACAGGCGATGCAGTGGAGGTTCCTGTTGCTACATCTCAGCCTGAGCAGTTGGAAGTTGGTGATCCTATTGCAAAGAGTCATGCTGCTGAGTTCCCAAGTGTTGATGTATGTGGTAAGTGATCTCATTTGCATATATATATATATATATATATAGCCTATATAATTTTTTTAGAAAAACTTATTATTGTCCTGGTATCTGGTATGTGAATGTTAGAATGGGCCAACTATTTTTTTTATTATCTTCAATTACATCTCATGCGTCACCTAACAGGATGAAATCCTACAAATTTTGATTAACCCTCTGCATGCCACTGGTAAAATCTCTTGTGTCAGAGATTTAAATCGCATCCAATGATGTGATCGGCTTTGCAAATAGTTTAAGTATATTGTGTGGCAGGTAAGGGACAGAAACATCAGAGCCGATCTAATCGGCTCATGGCACCTAAAGGGTTAAGAAGAAGATATCTCATGCTGCTAATCTAATGCAAGTTCAGCAATTCACCTTAGTGAAATATTTTAAAGTTAGAATGAGTTTATTTTTTTAATTCCAATGAGATGAATCCAGTTCTAATATATTTTAAAATTTTGAAAGTATTTTCATAGTGAAGCAACATTTTAATGGTTTGTATCCCCTCTAGAATACTGAGCCAGTGTGGCTGGTGACCCCAAATTCCCATAAATTTACAATCCTGCTGTATCTATTAAATATTTGATAGCATGTTCAGTACTGTTAATATTGTGACTTTTAGTTCAAACTCTGTGGCACACTTTGAACTCTCATTGTGTCCTCCTTTCAGAAGGTCGATTCCAAATATGCCTCCATCCATCTCTACCTTCCCATGCTTTGCTTCTTTTTAGTTCTTCCCAGTCGTATCATCTCTCTTGTAGACTTTTCTGCACTTGGTTAATCCATCTTTATTGTGGTCTCTACCTCATAATTGTTTTCCTTGTATCTTGAGATTTAACAGTCTTTGTGGTAGTCTTTCCGTTTCCATTCTTTTTAAATGTCCAAACCATTTTAGTCTACTTTTTTCTATGTCTATTAATTTTTATACACTTAATGTCTCCCTGATTTTGTCATTCTTTATTCTATCTCTCCTTGTTTTATGTACCATTCCACGTAAGAATTTTATTTCTGTAGCTTGGATTCTGCTCAAGTCCTTTTTATATGTCCAAGTCTCAGCTGCATACGTTAGAACTGGTTAGAAATAAGTTTTATATATTGCCATTTTACTCTTGGTGGGCATATCTTTATTCCAGATTAATGTTTAGTTAAATTGTGGGCTTTTAAACTTTTCTCTATTCTTTCAGTCTGGTATTTTCCCATTTGCATTTATCACCATTCCTAATTAGCTACATTTTTCCACTTTTTGTAGATTAATGTGCCTGATTACTTAATATTCCAATCATCGTTCAGGTTTCTACATATTTTCATGACTGTTTTCTCAATATTTATTTTTAAATATATTCTTCTGAAACTGTTTTCAAATGTTCAAGTCTGTGTTCTATGGTATTTTTTTTTATTTTCCCATATCATTCTTGTTGGACCTGCACATCGACCTGATGTATATCAACCTCATGCACATCAGCTCGATGTGCATCATCCTGACAAGTATACCTGAAACGAGCAAGCTAAAGGGGCTCCAGTGAAGTCATGTCAGGACTAGCAAGTTGGTGGTGGATGATGAAATGCTTCCAAAAAACAAATAGGCCTCAGACACAATGGTTTGAAACAAATGTTGGAGTTAGACAAGGGAGTGTGTTATTGCCTATTTTGTTCAACACCATAATGAATGAAATTACACACTTCAAACTATTATAAGAAATATCACTATGAGGTTTAATTTTATTTTAAGTTTTTAGATTACACACTGTCAGTGTATGGAAACCAAACCACAAAGATTGCAGTGCAAAGTTTTAAATACAGATAGTCTCATTAACATTTCCTTTTTATAATAATTGATTTCGTACATCTCATTGATGGATAAATCATATTTGAAGAGAAAAATTATACGCTCAGACCGGGACTTGAACCCGGGACCCTTGGTTCTCTAGACCAAGTGCTCTACCAACTGAGCTACCTGAGACAAGTACCGATCTAAACGCAAATCTTTCTCTTATACATTGTAATTCCCTTCCAACAAATGCTCTGAAGCCATGCTTCTATCTTGCAAATGTCGGCTCCTTTATTAAGAAGACATGTCTTCTTAATAAAGGAGCCGACATTTGCAAGATAGAAGCATGGCTTCAGAGCATTTGTTGGAAGGGAATTACAATGTATAAGAGAAAGATTTGCGTTTAGATCGGTACTTGTCTCAGGTAGCTCAGTTGGTAGAGCACTTGGTCTAGAGAACCAAGGGTCCCGGGTTCAAGTCCCGGTCTGAGCGTATAATTTTTCTCTTCAAATATTTCCTTTTTATGTTCATTTAATAAAGTAGGCTCAACATTTATGAAGTTTACATAATAGTATATCTTCATATTCCAGTTTTAACAACAGGTAATATTATATTGTTATTGTTTGTTCTCTTATAGGAAATTGCAATGGTAGTCCTGTGATAGCTGAAGCATGCCAGACAACTTCTCAGAAAAGGAAATTTGAACAGGAAGAAGAAAACGAAGTAAAAGGCAAGAAAACATTAATTTCCAGGCACTAAAGTATTAATCTGTTACGTGTTTATGGTGAAATTAAATGTTTCTTACCTCTCCTCATATAAATCTTCTAAGTAGATCGCAATTTCAAGACCATAACGGTCTCATCTTCAGTACAATCTTGGCGACCGATGTTATGTCGATTGGAAGAAACTCTTCTTCTTCCCTCTGTTGGTGGACCGATGAAGCTCTGGATCAGGTCAAAATTTGCGAGAATTTCGAAGTTCATGAGTTTTCCTTTGTTTTTCTGAATGTGGATCTTTTCACAAACCGTGGGTTCCTTTTGTTTGTCTATTTGTTTAATTAGACTGGCTTTTGATTCAATTAAATGTTTTTCGGAACAAGCATGAGCAGCTACTGCTGACTTTTCCACTTCTCCATTTTTGATGTTTCTAAGATGTTCTTTCACCCTTGTTTTCAAATTTCTTTTTGTTTTTCCAATGTAAATTTTGTCACAATCCCTGCATTTGATCTGATAAATTCCTGATTTGTTTTCAAATAAGAGAATTGAAAATGATATGTACATCCTATTTATTTATTAGTCCGTAATCGCTGACAATGGGGCTAAGAAGCCCTGAAACGTATGTTCGACAAAAACTATAAGAGGTAAGAATGAACAGACAAAATGTTTCAATTATTTAAATCAATTTTAAAATCATTAGTAAGTTATGATGATCTTGCAGAAGATTTCCGGGCTGTTGGCCGTGGTCTTGAGGCTTGTAGTTCCCCAACATTTCGCCAGAGACGGGCAAAACGTCATCATAGTAACTCCGGCCGTGAAAGCCTAAGTCAATATATTAGTAAGTTACATTATGAGGTTTGATCCTCTTCGAAAAAACAATCAAAAAGGTAGAAAACAATCCAAAGGCCATCAAAAAAATTTTATATCATTTAAATCAAATTGATACAAACCTACAAACTAATTTTAAACTGTGAAAACCTTTCAGATTGTCATCCAACTTGAATGTCTATTCAAGTACTGGTTATTTTGTGAGGTGTTTTGTAGAGGAGTCTATGTTTAATTAGTATATTTTTGTTTAACATTCTTCCATTTTTACTTCTTTTAAAAATAAATGTTCTTCTTAAATATTTATTTTAATGTTGTTATATTCCACATATATTATTAAACATGTGTCCACAAATGAAAAATTTTGAATGGAAACATAGCTCTCAACCATAACCACCTTTGCAAATTCCTCACAACACAAAGCAGTACTTGTCTAAATGCTAAAGATGAATGACAATCCAATAGACTTCTTCAGTCAGTTTAAAATTACGTTTGAGGACAACTGTGTCATTCAGGTATGTTTATATCTATCTAACTTATAATTTATTTTATTTGTGATTTAAGTAAGAGAGTAAGTTTAGCATTTAATGAAAATTAAAGTGGGAAGTAACACTATGACGTATTTTCAGTCATCTTCAGTCAAACTCCAACTGAGTTTGAGTTGGAGTTTGAAGATGAAGGTGAATGACCTTTTAAATTGGTATCGTGAAAACATGCAACTTCATGAGGTGTGATATAAAAACATTTTCTCCAACTCATTTATAAATTAAGTTTAGCATGAACTTTTATAGGAAAAAATCACTATGAGGTTTAATTTAAGATTAAATTAAAATGTTTCATGTAGCTCACCTCATATCCAGTCTTCTAATTAGACTGCGGTTTCAAAACCTGGGCAGCTTCATCTTCAGTAATTTCTCGTCGATTGATATGTCGATCAGAACTACTACTTCTTCCTCTGTTGGTGGACTGATAAACCTCAGAATCCATGGGAATTTCAAAGTTCATAAGTTTTTTTCTTTTATGTGGATTTTTCCCAAAAAAAAATCCACTTCTTTTTCCCTAAAAAATCCACATTAAAAAAAACAAGAAAGAAAAACTTATGAACTTCGAAATTCCCATGGATTCTGATTGGATCTGGAGGTTTATCAGTCCACCAACAGAGGGAAGAAGAGCATTAATTAAATAAAATAATAACTTGAACTATTTAAAATAATTACTCTTTAATAATCCCTTGAAAACAAGAAAGAAAATCTTATGAACTTCAAAATTCCTGCGGATTCTGATTGGATCCGGAGGTTTATTGGTCCACCAACAGAGTTAAGAAGTATTAGTTCTTCTGATCGACATAACATCAGTCGACGAGAAATTACTGAAGATAAAGCTGCCCAGGCTTTGAAACTGCAGTCTAATTAGAAGACTGGATATAAGGTGAGGTATGAAACATTTAAATTTAATCTTAAGATTAGCATGTTTTCTTGAGTTTATATCAGTTAATGAAAAATGAGAACTGCACTTGTAAATGTATATTTCTGAAGAGTTATTGTATTACAGAGGAGGTGAGCAAGCGAAGTCGTGACAGTAATGTTCCATCACCAAGCCCTGCAGATAGTAGCCAAGGGCCAGCAAAACCAGAATCCACTGCCATTTCTAGTGGGGTAAGTGTATGAACTGTAGAGCATATAAGAAATATTTTATTTAATGATCTCTGTCCTGATGGACTAATGGTTACTTTGTATTGGGTTCTAAAGTTCACTCATTCATATCTAGCTGTATTTATTGGATTTTTAAGGATATAAAAGTCATGGATTTGATTTCTTTCAGAAAGGAAATAAAGTTGGTCCCATGTTGTAGATTACAGCTTCTAAAAGAATTTCAAACCTGAAATAAGAGACTGTACAAAATTTGTTTACCTTTTCATCACTAGCTAGTGATCTGAATTAAAGAGCATTAATTAAATAAAATAATAACTTTAACTATTTAAAATAATTACTGTTTAATGATCCTTTGAAAAATCTTTTGCCATTAGAGTAGAATGGGCCAAAATCATTAAACTATATATTTTAAATACCTTTTTTTTAATGCCTTGAACATCCAGTCTCTAGTAATAATACTTTTTGTGCAGGCAGGAACTGCAGCATTATGTTGCTGTCAGATCAAGTCGCAGTTGTTTGTATCTAGTCGAAGTCAGAATGGAGGTGTTCCAGCAGAGCTGTACTGCCAGGCAATGGACACACTGGATGATCGACAGGTTGGGTGTTGCAATGCAGTGTCATCACATGATACAAGACTGTTTCGCCCCAGTCGTAGAGTTCCATTCCTCATCTTGTGTGATGTGCACATGCAGCGACTTTTACGCCATAACTGCTGTCCAGGATGTGGTGTATTTTGTACACAGGTAATTTTGTCAACTTATACAACTTTTAAAATTTAATATCGATAATAGAACATACATGGAGTTTGCAGTATATTCTGTGATTCTACTGATTATGGACTGATAGCCTGGACAACAGAAGTGCATTGATTTTCCTTCACTCATTCTCCTCTTGGCTGCTTCTGTGAGCTTCTCACCATTCGGCTTCTTGTAAAATTGGTAGCATAATCTGAAGTGACTTTATTCTATTAGTAAAAAAGTGTTTAAAGTTACTTTAATCAGCTATTAAATGTACATACAGAACAGGACATTGAGGAGGATAATTTACAGACAGCAGAAATGCTAGTCGCAGAACCAAGTGCATTGGAGGTTGAAATGGCGATTGGAAAATTGAAGATATATAAAGCATCAGGTTCAGATGAGATCCCAGCAGAACTGATAAAATCAGGGGGAGAAAAATTGATGGACAAGATATGCTGGTTGCTTAGTATGATTTGGGAAAAAGAAACTCTTCCAGATGAATGGAAAGAATCAATTATCGTACCAATTTATAAGAAAGGAGATAAAACTGATTGTAACAACTACAGGGGCATCTCATTACTTTCAACTTCATACAAAATTCTAACAAATATACAGGGTGGACCGCTCGAATGGACCTAATTTCAATTGCTTGTTACTGGCAAACGGTTGAAGATAGAAACTTAAAACAACGTTCATATTACAGAAAAACTCACCAAGTTTTGATATCCAGATCACCACATCTCTATATGAGCCCCAGCAGTCACTGTGACGATATCAAAGCGATGAACAATTTATTGCCAAGTACGTTGGAGTATGTCTTCTGGAATGTTCTCAATAGCCTCTATGATGCGCTCACGAAGATCACGAAGGTCTTTGACTGGGGTGGTGTAAACTTTATCTTTGACATAGCCCCAGAGAAAGAAATCCAGTGGTGTTAAATCGGGAGATCTCGGGGGCCACGCGATTGGTCCTCCCCTACCAATCCAACGGCCAGGGAAAATGTTGTCCAAAGTCGTACGAACTTCATTGGACCAGTGGGGAGGAGCACCATCTTGCTGGAAAACGATGTTAGGCTGCAGTTGTTCAATTTGTGGAAAGAAGAACTGCTCCAGCATGTCAAGATATGTGGTACCACGAACAGTTTTCTCGGCGAAGAAGAAAAACGGTCCAATGACCTTATTATGTGACAAACTGCACCAAACATTCATCTTCGGACTATCACGAACATGCTCTTGAATAGCGTGAGGATTCTCCGATCCCCAGATCCGCACATTATGCCGGTTTACCTTGCCTGACAAATGGAAAGTGGCTTCGTCCGAGAAGAAAATCTTGGTCATGAAGTCAGGATCAGCGCCGAGACGGTCCAGCATCGTATTGGCGAATTCCACTCGTTTCGGCATGTCATTCGGCTCCAGACGTTGCACTAACTGCACTTTATATGCGTGCAGTTTGAGGCGTTTGTGGACAATCCGTTGTAATGTCGATTTTGGTATTTGAAGTTCCCGCGAAGCTCTTCTTAATGACTTCCGGGGGCTTCGCTCAAATGTGGCTTGAACATTGCTACCATTTCATCGGATGCTCTGCGACCACCACCATGCTTCTTCAACACAGATCCTGTAGCTAATAATGTATCACGCCACTTCTTTATGCTTCTAGCAGTTGGAGCATCACGGTTAAACACACGCCGGAACTCCCTTTGAACTCTAATGATTGATTTAAACTCCGCATACCACAAAACAGCTTGCGCTTTCATCTGCGGAGTCGCCATTTTCACAAACAATTAAATCTAAGAACGAGAAACGTATCTTTGTGCCATCTACCGACAGGATTCGAAACTTGGTGAGTTTTTCTGTACTATGAACGTTGTTTTAAGTTTCTATCTTCAACCGTTTGCCAGTAACAAGCAATTGAAATTAGGTCCATTCGAGCGGTCCACCCTGTATTAGTCAGCAGACTTACTCCCTATATTGATGACATTCTAGGAGATCATCAATGTGGATTTAGAAGAAACAGGTCTACAACAGATCAGATTTTTAGTATAAGATAGATTTTAGAAAAGAAATGGGAATATAATGGTACTGTACATCAACTATACGTAGACTTCAAAAAAGCATATGATTCAATTAAGAGGGAGAAGTTATATAGTATCCTGCTGGAGTTCGGAATTCCTAAAAAGTTAGTTAGACTTATACGAATGTGTCTAAATGACACAAAGAGTAGGGTGCGTGTAGACAAACAGTTTTCGGACACTTTTGAAATCCAGAATGGGTTGAAGCAAGGAGATGCACTATCTCCTCTACTATTTAATTTTGTACTAGAGCATGCCATTAAATCTTTAGAGAATGAGGATGGCTTATAACTCAATGGTATTAATAAGCTGTTAGTTTATGCTGATGATGTAGTACCATTGGCCGATAGGGAGGAGATACTAAAGGACAACACACACACACTATTGAGTAACACTAAGAAATTAGGACTGGAAGTAAATATCAATAAAACTAAATATATGGTCATACGTAGAAATACATTATATAATGGAAATGGTCAGCTAATGACAAATGAGGGAAATTTTGAGGAAGTGGCTGAATTCAAATACCTAGGAACAATAATCACAAATAGGAATAAGATGCACAAAGAAATTAAACATAGGCTCAATTCTGGAAATGCATGCTATTATGCATTGCAGAGACTCTTGATGTCCCAACTCCTTTCAAAAAACGTTAAACTGAAAATATATAAAACTATTATTCTACCAGTTATAGTATATGGATGCGAAACATGGACTCTTACTTTAAGGGAGGAAAGGAGATTGCGAGTATTTAAGAATAAGGTACTTACGAGAATTTTTGGACCAAGGAGAGATGAACAAACGAGTGAATGGAGAAGACTACATAACAATGAACTACATGGTCTTTACAGGAAGCCAGATATAATAAGAACAGTTAAGTCTCGTAGACTGCGATGGGCAGGACATGTTGCACGTATGGGGAATGAAAGACTTGCATGGAAGCTTCTTGTAGGAAAGCCAGAGGGAAAACGCCCGGTTGGTAGACCAAGAATGAGGTGGGAGAATAACATTAACTATGATTTGAGGGAAGTGGATTATACAGGGAATGATTGGAAAGCATTAGCTCAGGGTAGGGATGTATGGAGAGCTTATGTCCGTGCGGCCATGAACCAATGGGTTCGATAGTGCCAGTGAGTAAGTAAGTAATGTTCTTTTTGAAGTTGATAATAGGTATAGAAACTTTTTCATACCATATAACAAAAATGAAGTTCCTATTAATATAATAAATTTGGGAATTTTTTACATTATGAGGTTTTCTTAATCAGAACCAAATGAATTGTGAATTCTTCTTACCTCATGCATCTACGTTTTTTTAACACAGAACTGCAGTATCAGAAAAAAACATCTCTTTCATCTTCAGCTGTTTTCATAATTGTCAATTTTTTCTTTAAGTTTTTATGTTTTATTTTTTTTAATTAAATTTTTTCTTTTGTCGGAAATTTTCTAAACTGCCATCTGGTGTACTTTTAAAGAAAAAAAGTACACCAGATAGCAGTTTAGAAAATTACTGACAAGAAAAAATTGACAGTCATGAAAACAGCTGAAGATGGAAAAGATGTTTTTTTCCGATACTACAGTTCTGTTAAAAAAACAAAGATGTGTGAGGTAAGAAAAATTCACAATTTTCAAATCGTCTGAAGGCAGATAGACATCACAACCAGTATCAATGGCCAATGACCAGATTCTATTGATGTATTTTTAATGAGAATTTTACACTGCCTTTTTAAGCAGTATCGTAACTTGAATGTGTAATGGATAGCATACTCGTAAGAACAAGAGATGCGGGGTTCGAGTCCCAGTTCAAGCGTTTATTTTTCTTTTCAAAATAATAATGTTTAGCAATGGAAAATGTTACATTTAAAATATAATATAAAAATATTAAGCTTTACTACTTAAAAGGTAGTGTAAAATTCTCATTAAAAATACTTCAATAGGCGCTGGCCATTGGTAGCGACGTCTATCTGCCTTTGGATTGTTGGAGAATTGTACATGAAGAAAGTAATGTTAACATTTCTATCATCTCTTGAATGGTGTACTTGTATGGAGAACGAGAGGTCCAGGTTTCAAGTTAAAAATGTCACATCAAAATATTGAGCTTTACTGCTTAAAAAGGTAGTGTAAAATTCTCATTAAAAATACTTCAATAGAAACCAGCCATTGGTCATTGGTAGTGACATCTATCTGCCTTCGGATGATTTAAGAATTGTATATGAAGAAAGAAATTATATACATTTGTATCGGGGCTTGAATGGTATAATTTATAGCATATTCATACAGAGAAGTATAATCTTTCGCTAAACTGAACTAGAACGAGAGGTCCAGGGTTCAAGTCCCGGTTCAAGCATTAATTCTTCTTTTCAAAACAAATTTTTTTTCTTATACATTTCAATTCCCAAGAGCGCCAAAGACTATGAGCCATTGCTCAACATGCAAATGACAGCATCGTATTTCTCTATCAACCTTCGGGTTTTTACAGCTGCTGCCATCTTCCCGTGCCAAACCTCCAAAGCCTATGATCTTGGGCATCTTCGATGCTTAGTCCTATAGCTTGCATTACTGTCTTCATGTTTTCTTTCCATGTTAACTTTGGTCTCCCTCTTTTCTTCTTTCTGGTCAGATGCCATTGATATAGTTGCTTTGGCCATCACTCATCTTCCATTCTTAAAACATGTCCTCATCATTGTCATCCATGCAAGTATTAGGCCGTGTGGCCTGTTACGGCATCCGAGGCTTGGTTTGAGACTTGAAAGCATGTCTTAACCACTTTAATTCCTTCTCATCAATTCTTTCAATTATGCTTTCTTCTGCTTCCATTGTTTCTAATTTCCTTATTTGTGACATGTTCTAATTTTGACTTTCTGGCACTTCTGCGTAAATAATCCATTTCTAGAGCTATTAGTCTATTCTTGTACTTATTGATTGTCCATACCTCACTTCCATACATTGCAAAAGATTCCACCATATGGAATTTAACAATGATATTATTTTGCTACTCAGTTCAATTCTATGTTTTATGTTCTCTTTGCCTATACCTTCAATGTTATCCATAATTATTCCCAAATATTTAGTTTGTTTCACTTGCTTTATTTGGATTCCTTCTTCTAATATTAATTTTCTCTTTCATTGCTATTATCATATATATATATATATATATATATATATATTCCATAGTAATTCTGCCCGAAGGCAGGTCCTTCACTGCAATCATAGCATTTTCATGCTATGTTTGCAGCTTGGCTAGGGAATTGTAGGTGTGGTAGCTTCCCGTTGCTTTCCACACTGGTGAAGGATGATGGTGGTGATGATGATGATGATGGCCATATGATTTTGGGACCGTTTGGGCCTTAAAGTTTTCCTGACATGTCTTACAGGTGAGGAAAAAACCCAATAAAAACCTCACCCAGAAAAACTGCCCCGACCGGGGATCGAATTCGGGCCCGCTGCGTGACAAGGAAGCACACTACCTCGAGACCACAGCGGTGCACATATATATATATATATATATGCAGCATCATATTTAAGAAGACTTAATGGGAATTTTGTCCTGCACATTAGCCGAGTGGTTAAGACAAGAAGCCTTGGCGCAGAGCTATGGGACTTGTGCTGGTTCGAGTCCCCACGAGGAAAGAAATTTTCTAATGGAATTTAAGGTAGTATGGGACCGGTGCCCACCAGCATCGTGAGTCATTTGGGTAGCTACAATAAATTGCGACTCCAGGTTAAGAAGATCAGCTATAATGTCTGGGGGACCTACCATGCTGATCACATGTCACCCATACACTGGCTAGATGATCGTCTATCTCTGTGATTAACACATGGTTGTGAGGCCCGGAGCCGGCTGGTAGGCCAAGGGCCTTCTGGGCCTGTCACGCTTGGAGTTTTTTGTAATGTGAATTTTAACACTACTTTATAAAGCCAGTAGAGCTTCTTTCAATGTTTTTATTATAGATTTAACATTTCTCACTGAAGGAACAAATTATATTTGAAGAGAAAAATATACACATAGACTGGGGTTTGAACCTATGACTTTTAGTTTATACGCTAATGCTCTAATATTATTGTTTCTGATGGCAAAGATGTGATGTTATAGAAAAAATCAGGATACATAAGTTTGTCTCTGTGGTATAAACAATTTTATTAGCAGTTTCTTTGGCATTTCATGAGTCTAGGTTAAGTTTCTGTCAATACCATAACTTTTTTTTTTGTGCTTGAGATCTTTATGAGGACAAGTAGCTGTTTAATGTGAGAAATAATGAAATCTGGTTAAGAAAACTGAAACTAGGTATTACTATATGATACTCTGTAAATACTACTTAGTAATAGAAACCACTTTAGTCAGCCTTGAATCTTAAATGTCTTTCCACAGATTTATTTTAATTTTATATGGCTCATCTTCCTTTGAAAGATTAATTGTATGAAATTGCTCAATGGAGAAAAACTGTGTCTCTAAGAATTTCGGGTTCCCTTTAAGGAGAAGCATGCTTGCTTTTTTCACTCTTATATCAAACACTGGGCCGTCCTATCAAACGCTGGAGGGAAAATTTTCTATAGGATCGTAACAGGCCTTGGCCTGATACTTGGAGGAAGAAGAAGAAGATCAAATGGTACTATAATAAATACTCCACTGTGTTTTATTTTTCATTTTAGTTGAATTTGGTTAGTTGCTTCTGAGGAATTACTTTGTATAATTCTGGCATTAACAATTTGTAATATGTTGCAGGGCAAGTTTGTGCAGTGTGCGTCTGCACATTGGTACCATCGAGATTGTCAGTTGACTGTGGACTCTGCTGCTGTTTGCCCACATTGTGGCCTTGATTCTCCTCTTACAGACGTCATTCTAAGCATGAAAAGTATTAAAAATCCAGTTTTTCTGCCACAACAAAAACCTCCAAAGAAAGTGTAAGTATTAAGTTATGTAGATAGGAAATAACACTATGAGGTTTTTTAATATTGTTTATACTGTACACAGATGAACTGGAAACTGAATTTGAAAATCCTTTAAACGAATCACTTCAGTCACATCAAATTAACAAATCTATATGCAAAATAATATTAAAAACAGCAAAAAAATATATACCACGAGGAATAGTTAAAAACTACAAACCCTTCTGGAATTCAAAACTAGAAAGAATGAAAATAGACCGAGATCTCGCTAGAAATAAAGTAGGAAAAATAAAAGACCCAAAAGATGTACAAAATTGGAGAAAACTGTGCGCACAACTCAAAAAAGAAATTAACAGCAATAAAAGAGAAAATTTTAATAACTTTCTCCAAAAAATGGATTATAGGAAAGATGGCCAGAAAGCATATAGATTTGTACACAATATACAAAATAAAAAAGAACGACAAAAAACACCATTTATCCACAACAACAAACAAATTAACTTTTATAAGATTCATGATGTGTTCCGTTGAGGTTTATTAAAAATTAATATAAAATTATAGAATATTCACCTGAAAGGTCCGTCTCCTCAACTTAATTATCATTTAACTGTAGCGCTTTCGGGACTTGTCCCATCATCGGCAGGATTCAAAACTGGTGTTTCACTGAAGATCTGGTAGAGGGGGTTGCATGTATTTGGTTCGTTTTCGTTTATCAGGCTGTCGTTGTGAGCTGCTTTCATGATTTCCATCTCTTCGAGTACGTTTATCTTCGCTGGATTATTTTTCTCTGTGCATTACTGTTAGGGTGTTTTTCAATATTTAACATGCGATGTCCTTCATGGATAACGTGTTTTGCATAGCTTGATTTACCTTCTGCGTGAATGAAGTCTCGAAAATGTTCTTTGAATCTGATGTTAAAACTCCTGTTTGTCCTTCCTATATAAAATTTGTTGCAGTCCTTACATGTCAGTTTATTAACTCCTTTGCTGTTGAAAATGTTATTTTCTTCAATGTTATTGTTTATTATGTTGTTTAATTTGTTATTGGTTCTGTATGCTATTTTTACGTTTTTATCGGCTTTCTTTAGTGCATTGGCTAATTTTGTTTGTTTCTTTTCCTGTGTATGTAAGTGTTATCCATGTTTTCTTGTTGTTGTCAGATTCTTTTTCTAGTTTAGTTATGTTGGTTATGTTGTTCTTCCTTTTTTGTTTTTTTACGAGCTTATCTATGAATTCTTCATTATAGCCATTGGTTTTTGCCATATACTTAATGTAGTTGAGTTCTTGGATATAATTGTCTTTGCTTAATGGGAGTTTCAACATTCTACTGACTAAGCTATTAAATGTACTAATTTTCTGTTGAAAAGGGTGTGTAGAATTTTTGTTTATGGCCAGAGCATTGTTTGTGGGTTTCCGGTAGATACCGATTTCTAGTTTATTGTTGTGTAGATTTTTGGTTATAGACAAATCTAAGTAGTTTATGCTGTTGTTAACTTCTATTTCTTCGGTGAAAGTGATTTTTTCATGCATGTTGTTTAAGTCTTGTAGTATTTCTTTTTCTTTTCTGTTTTCATTTTCATATATTACTAGTACATCATCGACATATCGTGTTATTAGTTTTATGTTGAATTTGTGTATTAGTTCCTCAAAATGTTTATTTTCCAGTTCTTGTAGGAAGATTTCTGCCATTATTCCAGATGTAGGACTCCCCATCGGGATCCCGTCTTCTTGAATAAATAGTTCATTGTTAAATTGGAAGTAATTTTGCTTTATTGTTGTTGTTATTAGTTTGTTTAACTGATTGATATAGTTATCTTCAAGTTTACTGTCTGTTAGTTTTTGTTTTATTATGTTTGCTGTTTCGTTTATCGGGATATTAGTGTACAGGTTTTTTATGTCGAATGACGTCATTTAGTATTCCTATTGATTTCTAAATGCTGTAGTTTGTCTGCTAGTTCAAATGAGTTCTTAATTGTGTAACGATTTTCAAGTTTGACATCATTTTTCATTTTCTGAGCGACTAATTTGGAAATTTTATAGTTAGGAGCATTCATGCAATTAACAACTGGTCTTATGGGAATGTTGTCTTTATGGATTTTTGGAAGGGCTTTCATTACTGGTGGTGAGGGAGTATTATTTACCCATTTGGCGTTTTTGTATTTGTTATGTTCATTATTGGTTGTGTTGGTGATTAGAGGGCACGATTTTAGTGCTTCTTTTATTTGTCTGCTATACTTTCCTGTGGGATCTTTTTCTATTTTTTTGAAATTGTTTTCTTTTATAAATTGCTTGGTTTTGTTGATGTATTCTTCCTTTTCCATAATAACTATTGTGTTGCCCTTGTCGGCTTTTGTGTGTATTATATTATTGTTCTTAAATTTTCTTTTTATTTTAGAGATGTTCTTGAGAGTTTGTTTATCTTTGATGTTTATTGTTGGTGGAGTTTCTTTTATGACTTTAGCTGCTTCGTATCTAATATGATTTTTGTTATTAATGTTAAGTTTGTTTATTGCAATTTCAGTTTCAGTAATTAAATTTTGTTGTGTTCTTTTTGCGTTGTGTGTAGGGAAATTGAATTTGTATCCCTTTTCTAGCAAGTCGGTTTCCTGTTTGTTGAATTTTATTTTTGTAAGGTTTGTAATTCTTTTGTCTTCAAAATTGTGTGATTTGTTATGTTTTAGATATGTGTTGTGTTGCATGGCCTTTAATTTAGTTAGCTTCTTGTTCATTGTTTCATATTTATTGCACATGTTATTATTAATGTTTTCGTGAATTTGGTTTTCTATGATTGTCCAACATTTGCCAAATAGTAAGGCGGCTTCTTGTGTGTAGTAGTATAGCTGGTTGTTGATGTTTTGCTTCTTTATGTATAGGAATCTGATTTCGTTTTTTATCCAATTAATTTCGGCCTGTTTTTGTACTTTGGTTGCTGTATAATTTCTGTTTTTTATTTTTATTTTAGCGTAGTCATTCGACATAAAAAACCTGTACACTAATATCCCGATAAACGAAACAGCAAACATAATAAAACAAAAACTAACAGACAGTAAACTTGAAGATAACTATATCAATCAGTTAAACAAACTAATAACAACAACAATAAAGCAAAATTACTTCCAATTTAACAATGAACTATTTATTCAAGAAGACGGGATCCCGATGGGGAGTCCTACATCTGGAATAATGGCAAAATCTTCCTACAAGAACTGGAAAATAAACATTTGAGGAACTAATACACAAATTCAACATAAAACTAATAACACGATATGTCGATGATGTACTAGTAATATATGAAAATGAAAACAGAAAAGAAAAAGAAATCTACAAGACTTAAACAACATGCATGAAAAAATCACTTTCACCGAAGAAATAGAAGTTAACAACAGCATAAACTACTTAGATTGGTCTATACCAAAAATCTACCACAATAAACTAAAATCGGTATCTACCCGGAAACCCACAAACAATGCTCTGGCCATAAAAAAAAATTCTACACACCCCTTTTCAACAGAAATTAGTACATTTAATAGCTTAGTCAGTAGAATGTTGAAACTCCCATTAGCAAAGACAATTATATACAAGAACTCAAATACATTAAGTATATGGCAAAAACCAATGGCTTAATGAAGAATTCATAGATAAGCTCGTAAAAACAAAAAAAGGAAGAACAACATAACCAACATAAACTAAACTAGAAAAAGAATCTGACAACAAACAAGAAAACATGGATAACACTTAAATAACACAGGAAAAGAAAACAACAAAATTAGCCAATGCACTAAAGAAAGCCGATAAAAACCGAAAAATAGCATACAGAACCAATAACAAATTAAACAACATAAAAACAATAACATGCAAGAAAATAACATTTTCAACAGCAAAGGAGTTTTATGAAACTGACAGCAAGGACGCCAACAAATTTATATAGGAGGACAACAGGAGTTTTAACATCAGATTCAAAGAACATTTTCGAGACTTCATTCACGCAGAGGTAAATCAAGATATGCCCAAACACGTTATCTGTCCAGGAAGACATCCGCATGTTAATGGTGCAAAACACCCTAACAGTTGCCACAGAGAAAATAATCCACGAAGATAACGTACTCGAAGAGATGGAAATCATGAAAGCAGCTCACAACGCAGCCTGATAACGAAAACGACCCAAATACCTGCAACCCCTCTACCCGATCTCAGTGAAACACCATTTTTGAAATCCTGCCGAT